>JADWPL010000006.1:0-363408 GCA_016109495.1 Phialophora tarda | reverse complement strand
AGAATTGAGAATTGAGAATTGAGAATTCAGAATTGAGAATTGAGAATTGAGAATTGAGAATTGAGAATTGAGAATTGAGAATTGAGAATTGAGAATTGAGAATTGAGAATTGAGAATTGAGAATTGAGAATTGAGAATTGAGAATTGGAGGCTCGCTCGCTCAACCGATATACTATTCCGTACCTCCGTACCCCAGTACTGATCTACTCGTCTACTACTACTCGATCCTCTTCTAGCGGAGAGGCGGGGTTGCCTGGGGTTTAAACTAAACACCACTTGTACGGAGATGGAAAGACACGGAAGGATAGTAGTAATTGTTACCACTTGTACGGAGATGGAAAGACACGGAAGGATAGTAGTAATTGTTACCACTTGTACGGAGATGGAAAGAGACGGAAGGATAGTAGTATTTGGGTTGGATACTATTATCTTTCCCTCCTTGAACACACACCCTCTGGGTCTTCTGTGTATAGTTTTTGGGTTGAATATCCATCTGTTTAGACTGGGTTGGATATTATCTTTCATCCTTGAACATACACCCTCTGGGTTTTCTGTGTTATAATTGATTTGAATACTATCCTTCCTCCTTAAACATACACCCTCTAGGTCTTCTGTGTATAATAATTGGGTTGGATACCATCTTTCCTCCTTGAACTTGTAAGGTCTAGATCTTCTGTGTTATGATTGGTCTGGATACTATCGTCTTTCCAGCAGTGTATACTTAGTAACTGGTCTGAATACTATCCCTCGTCCTCGAACCCACACCGTCAATCCGTGTTCAATGACCCAAACAGTCTTGTCGTCGCAGCCGGCTTCCATCACGAGACATGACACTGACCGCCGTCATCCACCGCTTCACAGACTGACCGTCGCGTTCTTCAAATCCGCCATTCTGGAGCTAGACCCCACCCAGAAGGTATAGTTTCCCGAGTCGACCTGATACTTGGCACCGTTGTAGTATCCCAGGTCGTTCTTTGTGTCGACGGTGAATTCCAGCCGTCGCGCCTCGCCGGGCCGCAACTCGACCTTTTCAAACCGGATCAGGCGCTTGTTGGGGAGCTCAATGTCCGAGACTTGCTGCTGGCGGAAGTACACCTGGACGACCTCCTTGCCGGCCACGTTGCCAGTGTTGGTGACGGTGCAAGAGATTGATAATACGCCGCCGTTTGAAGTTGAGTTTGAGACCTGGGGTGCAGAAATCTCAAATGTCGTGTAGCTCAACCCGTAGCCGAACGGCATGGGAGCGCCGTCCCGATAGAGGCAAGGGAAGCTCCAGTCGCCAGTACATCCGTCGAAGTTCCCGGCGCCGCCGACGTTGTCTGAAGGTAAGAAGTCGTAATAGATTGGGAACGCCCCCTCCGCCTGCGGCATGGTAATGGTAAGCTTCCCGCTGGGGTTGACCTGGCCGGTGATGATCTCGACAAGGGCTTCGGCGGAGAACTCGCCCCCGAGAAATTGGTGGAGGATTGCATTGGCCCGCAGGGTGGAATTGTTCAAGACAAACGCCTGACCACCATTTAGCACCAGAATCGTCGGGACGCCCGTGTCAAGAACAGCATCCAAGAGTTGTTGCTGGCTGCCCGGGAACGCTAGACTAGGATGGCTGAAGAATTCTCCGTCGGAACGCTGGTCGGTCAACGGGTCTAGGAAGTAGACCGACAAGGAGCCCAGCGCCACGACAACGATGCCGGCGTCCTTGGCGGCAGCCACGGCCTCTTGGATCCCTGTACTGTCATTCGCGTGGGTGGTCAGGATATCAACGCCTTTCACATACTGAACGTTGCCGGGACCGAGCCGTGCTTCCAGGCTGCCTTTGAGAGTCTGGCCATGTAGCGGATCGGCTGCGGTTGAGGGGGCGTAAGAGCCTGGGTCCAGTATGTCACCAAAAGGCCCCACGAGCGCGACCTTTGACACATTGGCTTGTGGCAGAAACCCGTCATTTCTCAGCAAGACGATGGCCTCTCGTGAAGCTTGGCGGTTGATTTCCAGGTGTCGAGGGGCGCGAAGAGTCCGGTTGAGGTCCTCCAACGTCGGCAAGGGGAGGTCGAACATGCCCGTCTCAAACTTGATGATCAAGTGCTGACGGACGGCTTCGTCGACAAGCTTTACGATCTCTTGATCATCCGAGCTGTTGACCAGAAAAGGGAAGCATGCGGGCTGGCCGGGGGCCAGTTCCAGCTGCAAACCAGCTCGGAGTGCCTTTATCGCCGCGTCCTTGGGCGATGCGGCCAATTTGGATTCGGTGTACAAATGCAATATGCCCAATGCATCAGACATGAGCAAACCTTGGAACCCCATCTCCGAGCGAAGCATGCCCTGTAGAAGAGCTCTGTTCATGGACATGGGAGTCCGGTCGATGCTGGAATATGAGACCATGATCGCCGTTGGGTTTTCTTTGAGCACTCGGATGTAAGGTATGGCCAGGTCATTGTACAGATGGTTGACACCGCCATCCATGCTGGCGGTGTTGACCCCGCCCATCCCTTGGCCGTACAAGAAGTGCTTGACTGTTGTTCCGACCTTGATGTAGCCATTTTCGTCCCGTTCCTGCATGGTGCGGACGTACCGAGCCGCAAACTCTCCGATCAAGTAGACATCCTCGCCGTACCTAGAGGCTGGGTCAGCCCAGGGTTAACCTACAGTAGTGGACAAGGAAACTCGAACTGACATCTCCCCGACGCGGCCATTTCGGGGATCCTTGGCTACGTCAAGCTCGGGACTGAGGACCCAATGTGTTCCGAGTGCCATATTCTCGTCACGAATGGCAGCGATTACCTGCTCGTACATGGACAGATTCCAGGAGGTTGACAGAGACAGTGTTGCCGGGAATATTGTGCCGCCAGGCACGTAGATGCTGTTGACTGAGTCGGTGACAGTAATCCATGGCACTTTGGAGTTATTTAACTGCTCTTCTCGGACCATATTGGCGTATGGCAAGACATCTTGTGCCTGGTTGAGCTGTGAGCCATAGCCTGAGCCAAGTCAGCTTGTGGTTGTGGTCGAATCTTTCGGAAGAGAAATCGGCTCACTCAGAATACCATGCTGCAAGGGGAACAGTGTATTCCATGTTGTCTGATTAAACGTGGCGTTGGGCTGAAGCAGTTGGCGGATGCCACCCATCTGGGCTACCTTCTCTTCCCAGCTAAGCTGAGGCAACAGATCTTCAGCTCGTTGAGCAGCAGAAAGAGACTTGTCCTGCCATGCCGAACTGTTTTGTCTAGGCAACAGGACGGCAGACAAGGCTGCCGAGATGTTCAAAGCGAACAGAGACAGGGAGAGGAAGCCAGCCATTTCGACGGTGAATGAAATCCTTTGCTCAAGAACTTGCTCTCGCCATACAGTCTCTGTTTATATACTTTTGCGTAGGCAGCCGAGTAGCCCGACTCATGAACCTTCGCATGAAAATTCCACAAGACCCCATGATAGTAAGTATATTGGTCTCCACGAGACGCCCGGCCTGCAGTTAGTGGAAGCCAAAAATCGTGCTGTGCTGGAACATAACGAGGTCCTGGAAGAGTAGAACTCCGATAGTTGGCAGTTTGTATTGCGGACCTGATGCACTCTACGCACATCGCCCTGCTGTCCTCCCCGCGGGCTGTTTTGTGCGCAGGGTTTTTTTGCGGGGAGCTTCTGCGGAGATTTATCGACAGGGGAAAGATTGGAATGGTGAAAGGAGCTACGGATCTCGGTTTGAAACCTTGCAACTGGCCTGTTCTTTCCATTTTGTCTCAAGCTCCGGGCGTCGGCCGAAGTGGCGACTCGCAAATGGACCATATGCCGTCCGATCCAGAGGAGCCTGTCTGACCCGTCTGGCGAGTTAAGGTACCCATCAGCCCTGCTGTCTGCTTCCACGTGAGCAAAGAAAGAGTGCCCCCCCTGGGGTAGAAGGCCCGCACATTCGACAAGCTAGCGATCTACCGAAGCGTACGCTAGTCGGCTGTATTCGTTCCTCCCTCCTAGCCGGGAATGTATCAGAGTAGTCACTGTTGTGTTGCGACTCTTTCAAGCGCACTTCTCAGAATCCCTGCTACGATCTGACAGCTGAGAAAGACTTCCTGAGGCGGTACACAAGTGCCTCCGTACTCTTCGGAACAGGTAGGACCGTTCTTCAGAGAACGTGGGTCTAGCAACCACCCAATGTGTACACAATTACCGTGTAGATGTGCGACTCGATATGATTTGTTTGCAATGATAGTAGACGGTCGAGCCATACGCCGGAACCATTTCTTTCGCAGAAAGGGTGCTAGATTTTCCTCCAAATTGTCTTCTCTGAAGCCATATCTCCACTTCGAATTCGCCCAAACTGCACTCAACGCTTCCTTCTCGAAATCAAGTGGAATATCCAGAGGCGATCAGGCCTTCCCTTCGACATGCGTGGTGGCCATGCCCTTGGCTTTGAGCTCGTGCTCCGCTGCTTCCATATTCGCAGCACTGATTTGGGTCTTTTCTGAGCCGAAGACAGCCTCCATGTCTTCGAGTGATTTTCCAGTGGTCTAGAGCCGAGGTTAGCACACTCTTGAGTACCGACGTAAGAGCGATCTTTTCTCACTTCTTTGATGACAAACCAAGCGTAAACCACCAGTGCGAAATTGAAGATGGCGAACATCAAGAATGTCTTCCACCCGAGGTTGTCGACGGCATGTGGAGTGGCTTGGGAAAAGACAAAGTTGAACAGCCATTGCGTGGCGGTGCCAATGGCGATACCGATCTCTCGAGTCCGGTTCGAGAAAATTTCACCCGTGTACAGCCAGGAGACTGGGCCGAATGACATGTTATACGCCGCTAGGGAATAGGTTAGCTGGGCTCATCAGAAGGGAAAGTTTGCGATCGCCATACCAGCTTCGAGATAGATCATGGTGATACTCGCCGCTCCCGCAGGCGAGACGCTTGTTTGGTTCTTGCTGGGAGGATGAGTGGCAGTGAGGCAGGCCACGATAAGCATCAAGGAGCCCATCGCACCCGCGCCACCCATCAAAGCACCCTTTCTGCCAACTCGTTCGACCAAGAAAGCGAGGAAGATGAAACACGACACGACTTTGATGACACCGAAGAAGCCACTGATAAGGAGTTTCGAGTTACCAGCCCCAACAGTCTGAAATACCTGCGGCGCGTAGTAGGCGAGTGAAGTGTTACCAGTGAGCTGCACGCCAATTTGTAATGTGATGACAACAAAGACGCGCCAGCGGTTGGATGGCAGTAGCATCTCTTTCCAGGTCAATCCTTCCGTGGCATGAATCTCGGCGTCAATCCCAGCAAGAATCTCTGTCATCCTAGATATCATCAGCAAAGTTTTGACCGGGAGAGCGTGACCACAGACTCAGCGCGGACCTCTTCACTGTCGCCACCACGAACCCAGACGAGTGACTTCATGGCCTCTTCATGTCGGCCGCGTTTTGCAAGCCAGCGAGTGCTCTCGGGCAGGATAAGCATGCCCAACCCGAGAAGGCCGCCAGGCACAAGTTGCAGGCCGATAGGAACTTGCCATTGGCGAGTTCCAGACGCCATTTTCGTCGAAACAGCATAGTTGACCCAATAGCTGGTCATGACTCCAAGTGTGAAGAAGAACTGGAACATGCTGCCGAGTTGTCCACGAATCTTCTTAGGCGCCATCTCTGCGCTGAACATGGGGATCATGACGGTGGCCATGCCAACACCAACACCCGACACGACTCGGGCGGCGTAGAAGGCTCCAAGGTGATGCGTGTTGATCGTTTGCACTACCGCTCCGATGCTATAGTCCGGGAACATCAGTAACGGGCTTTTTGAGAGATGCGGACCAAAAAGCCAGAAGTGTTTGGTTCGGACTGGAGAAAAGCCCAGCCACCCACATGAAGAGGAGAGGAGGTGATTACCAGAAAATGATAGAAGCCAGGGCGAGGGACCATCGTCGGCCAAATCGTGCGGTGAATGGCCATGTGAAGAAACACGCAAAGAACGCTGCGCACCCGTTAGTGAGCTGCCGTATCCCATCAAGAAAAACACACCTCCCGCCTGAAGAAGACTGTTGGAATTTGAGGCCACAGTCGTCTTTCGAGAATCGCTGTAGCGGAAATCGGCTTGGAACGACTTTAGAGTGAGGACGCCACCAATGATGCCCGTGTCGTATGCGAACAGGAACGACCCGACACAGCAGGCTGCTACGACAAAGAACGCCCTGAACGTCCCAAGGGAAAGCATGTCGATTGTGTGAGAAGGTATGAATCGGTGGATGTCGAAGTGTACGTTGGACGTGAGACTCTTGAATCACCTTTGAGAGGCAAGACCTTCTAATATGTAGCTCGACTGGGTTGATGACTGCATTTGTCAAGGAATTCAAAGTCTGGAACAATTTCCCTAGTCACATAGTAAATCCATAAGCCGTCCCGTCCCACAGTGGGCTGGGCTCCTCGAGGATGAAATGCGGGTGAGAGGGCTCGGCATCTCGGCTAGGCACCCTGGACATTTGCCCTGGGACTAGCAAACCGATATCCGCGCTGAGATTCGGGGCCGACATCCGCCGCCTAACCGTATTCCCGAGTCAGACGGGGAGCAATTGGAGTTGCTTCAAAGGCGTCATCCCCGATCTCGGCTACAAGGGTTTGCGGCATGGTTCGAAACGAATACCGACGCCAGCCTTGCGTCTGTAGAGGTCCGTTCGTCGAAAAGGACATACGAAGCCGCGGAAGGTCTCCTACAGCAACTTTTGCCAGTCACCAGATTCCTGTAAGGCCATTGGCTCTGAAGTAGCAGTGTGTCTCTGCTGGGGTGCGGCTTTCGCCGGATATATCACCATTGAAGTATATGACCAGCGACTCAGGGCTCCTACTCACACCAAGGGAACAAAAGTGGCTGTGAAGAGAACGTAGACGGGCCTCCATGATGGTCGGATTGCTGGAACTCCGTACCGGGTTGCGGTATATAGACCAGTGGCGAATCGGATCGAAAGCCCCTATCCTGCTCTAAAGACAGAACGCTGTACATGTTGCGATATCGAGTTGATGGAGTTTCGTGGCTAGCGCTAGATGGAGAGACCACAGATGGGGGCTCCCCGTCCTCAAACTCTGCCTGTCGCAACAAACTGTGAATGGCCAGACGCTGTTTTGCCCTTGCGACTTCGGAGAGCAGCGGGTCCCGGTTCTGTTCATTTGGAGGAGATCGGAAGATGAGATTCGTCCAGTCGTTGGGAGAAGAGGTGCAGGTGATGATCAAATTTTCCAGATCTTTCAGGATGGGACCGACGGGCGCCGAATGACGAAAGAACCGCTTGATCGCGGCCAGACACAGTTCTGCTCGACTGATGGCATACTCTTTGGTCAGCTGCGAGCTTCCTGTCTGGGCGTTGGCAAGAAACAAGACAAGTCGGCAGGCGTGATAGCCGCAGATGGCTGCGTCGTACTCTAAGATCGGAGCAGTCGCGCAATGCGCATTGGCATCCGAGAGAGTTTGGATGATAGAAAGCGAACTTTCGGAGCATATGTGAACCGCGTCGCTTGTGCCGTCTGCCTCGAGACCGGCCAGGACTATTGTAGGAGCGGCTTCCGGATAGCCAGTGAGCAGTAGTCGGTATAGATCACAGCGACACTGGTGCCATGACAGCTGCATGACCAAGTGCCTCGCGAGCCAAGGGGTGGAGACAAGCTGTGTCACGCCTGCCGTCAGGGAGTCCAGATTTGCTGGTATCTGACTTCGTAGGTGATTGAGCTCGTTATGAAAGGATCGGATCAGCTTGAGGAGCTGTGGAAAGGGCTCGTCGCAAAGTGTGATTGAGCGATTCAACTTCATGATATCCCTTCGTATTGATGTCAGTTTGACGAACAGACCATAAGCGCCACCTTCCAAATACAACGATGGCGCCGAGTCCTGGAAGTGTTCCTCGCGACTCGGAAGTTGTAAATAAACGTTTTCAAACGGTAGAAGCTCGTACTCGGGCAGGCCAATCGAGAAATACAACTCCTGAATTTTCAACGACCACAAAGTGCGGCGTCGCACCTCGTTGCTGACCAGGTCCAAGTCATGCCTTTCGTGGTTGAGCCTCATTGCTGCGGCGGCTCTAGCGGCAAGACCAGCGAGCATGAAGGCTCGGTGCGAAGCGCCAGTATCGACGCGATACGCCACACAGAGAATCAGGGCCTGAAGTCGCGCCATGCTGGGGCTCTCCAAATGCTGCCAGACCAATTCCTCGCTTTTCGAAATCCATGCCAGGCTTCGATCTCGGGCCGTTGGCTCCGTCTTTTGTTGGAAAACAGTGATGCCACATATGGCCAAAACCAACGCTTCGTCCAGGGAGCCTTCCGCCAGCCGCTCTTTAGTCGTCCTTGGATGGAGGAAGGAGAAGGATGGGACTGGGTGAAGCACTTTGAAGAATTCCTCCACGAGATTGCTAGTGAACAGGTCCGGTCCGAAATTGACAGGACTCTTGGGTAGGTTGTGGCCGGGAGCTTCTATTCCAAGTTCCACCCCCGCAGGTTCGCTGCTGTGCACTGGGGTGTCTGGAGCTGATGATATGGTAATACCTTCGGGAACCAGACCCAAAGGCGCGCTCTGAGCTTGTGTGACCAACGCTTCGGGTTGATATGGCGAGGCGTAGACGCAGGCCCATTTCTTCTTGCGGCAATTCGAGCATTCGGGGATGCCCTGGTTACAACGACTTTTCTGTTTGCGACATTGCAGGCAAGCGTTGCCGCCGCGAATTTTCCGAGGCTGGGTTGTCGTTATGATGGCAGAGAGGCTTCCTGACGAGTTGTCCTGGGAGAAAGAACATGCAAAGCCGAGTCTTTGGCAGGGCTCGCAACCAGGAGACCTTCCATGGCAGCGCACTTTTCGATGGTAGCACTGCTCGCAGCTTTTCTTGGTTCTCCGAGCAGCAGCAGGCTCTGCACTCATCCTTGCACTCCAGCAAAGACCATCTCCATTGGTGTTCGTGGAGGAGGATCTGGTTCAAGTGGATGTGCTGGTGGAGAAGCGGGTGGCATCATGGGCCGAATACGGGCGATCACAAGCACGTCACTCGCGTGTTTAAACTCCACCGTACTGCTCCTAGAGTTGTGGCGCTTGACTAGAAGCTATCTGCGATACGTAGTTATGGTTAAGAGTTCAGTGATCAGTCAGCTGCCAAGGACTGTTTGAAGCCGAGGTTTGGGATTACTTAACCACAGGCGTCTGTGTCGCTAAGCTTCAATGCCATGACGCAGCACGGAGTCGATAAATGATCTGATCTTTTTTCCCGGTCTTTGATCTCGCATGGCTAAGTTTCCATCTTGCTTACAATTTTCCGCCACGCCGAACAGTTGGTGGCTGAATTGACGAGACCTAGTGATGTTCAAAGATGAGCCCTCTCCTCTCCGTCCTTCTCTTCATGACCCTCACCCATGCCTTGACCACGTTCGTTCCACCCCGGCACAGCCCTCCCCCAAATCTCATCCACGGGCGCAACAGCCTTCTTCCACGCCTCGCGCACACTGACGCTCTCCCACCATCGTTTCAAGTTCGGCCGCCCGACAAAGACATCCACGCACTTCCGCACGGCGTACACGCACGGCATGTAGAAGATGTCCACGAGACTGAACTCCCCATCACCGCCGCCGCCCATATACGGCATCGACGCCAACGCCTTGTCCAAGCCATCCAGGCACTTGTCGAGTCTAGGTCGGTGGCGCGCAAGGACCGCTTCGTCCGAGGGGTTGCCCATCGCTCTGGTTGGCTTTGGCTTTAGCTTGCTCGCACACTTATTAAACAGCCCGCAGACTAGGAGACTGGGAGACTCACGGCCTGATGATCATCTCGGTGAGGACAGGACTGACGTGCACGTCGAATTCAGTGGCCTCGACGACGAGGCGCATTTCCCAGATCGCCCGGGATTCCTGGGCTTGATCTCCATCTCCGTCCTGCTGCCCGAAATGTGGAACCAAGCTCGGTCCCACGTCGGCGTACTTCTCGCACAGGTAGCGGGCGATGGCGCGCGATTCGAAGATGGCGATCCCGTCGTCGAGTTCCAATAGCGGGACATTGCCGAATAGGGACTTTTCGAGGAAGTCGGTGGTCTAGCCACCGGGGAACTAGCGAGTTAGAAAGGCTAAGGTATGTAGGCATGCGCGGGAAAGCGCTAGCTCACTCACCTTGTGTGTGCCGTGGATGAGGTCGGCAGGGATGCGGACCACGTCCGTGATGCCTTTCTCGGCGAGGACGAGTTCGGGCCGTAGACAGTTCCACGAGAGTGGTGAGGTGTAGAGCTTGAGGGGCATGTTGGTGCTGCTGGTACTATCGACGGTAGGGCCGAGGGTCAAGAGCCAAAGTCCAATGTCGCGCCAATGTCGCAGTCTGCTCTTCTTGATTAGCGGACTTGTCTCGCACCAGGAGCAGCAGAAACCGCGTGGTCGTGTCGCCCTTTTGTACAGTGCCCAAACCACGGCTATCCTAAGGCTATCTGCCAACACGCTCTAACGTTATGCTGACATATACCCGGCGTTGGTGTCGAGGCAGGGCGCGTACTCGGCTATACTTCGCCAGGACGACGATTCCTAACGTTATTAGCATTTGCACCGAAAATTGTCGAAGTCAGAGCCAGCAACAGAAGATATGGAGGAGGAATTAAGGGAGTCAAGATGGACTTTGTCAAGAATGTGACGGATGTCAAATTCGTGAGAGGTATCGTTCACTATTGGTACAGTAGAGCTCTCTCTTTTGGCCACTCACACGGACAGACTGGACACTGGTTGACGGTCATCCACCAACATCACCACCACTGCCGGTGTATCGCCTGCCTCTCCAGCGTCGCACTGCAGCAGAACCGAGATCAGATGTGGCCTTTCATTCATTCTCCTTCGATATGGAATCCATCTCAACACGTCAGTTGGTCGAAGCCAACCGAGCCCACATCGGTGGCGATCTTTGTCTTCAAGCCGCTCTGCTGGCGGTCGAAATACCACGACACGGCGCTCGTGAGGATCTTGACCACGATGTGAGCGAGGGACATTGCCCACGAGGACCCCTAAGCGAGATGGCAATCAGTATTTGGCTTGACTCGAGTTGCGCGCCGCCCGCTGCGGCCTATAGCTTACCTGAAGCTTGCACAAGGCTTCAAAGTCCACCTGGCCTCCTATCTGTTGTTGAATTGCCTTGGCCTTGTCGGTACAA
Source organism: Phialophora tarda (assembly GCA_016109495.1). Classification (NCBI taxonomy): domain Eukaryota; kingdom Fungi; phylum Ascomycota; class Eurotiomycetes; order Chaetothyriales; family Herpotrichiellaceae; genus Phialophora; species Phialophora tarda. The sequence continues at coordinate 352,296 of JADWPL010000006.1, read as the reverse complement.
CTCCAGCCCCACAGGTCTTTCTCCGTCTTCTCGACCCTGTATACGATGGAGACGACGAGCCAAGTGACGATGTGCACGGCCACGTAGATCAAGCTGAACGACGCGGCCTTGCGCTTGGAGCGGCAGCACAGCGCGATCAGCGTGGCCAGAGCGACGAGCGAGGTGATGATGGACGCGGCGGCGAACATGAAGGTCGGCCACACGACGCTGTCCTTGGCCCAGGGGCCCCACGGTCGGTCTTCAATGTAGATCCCACTGGTGGAGTAGAACTTGTAGAGCACGTATATCATGATGGACTCGATGACGGCGGAGATGAGCCCGGAAAGCACGTTCGAGGCTGCCGACACGATCTTGGCCCAGTGCCGGACTCGCTGATAGTGCCGGACAAGCCAGTCGCGCTTGGGGTTGCATTGGGACGACGCCCCGTCGGATTGGGTCGACCACTGTCGCTCGTGGTGCCGGGTGTCGTGCAGCAAAACCTCCGAGTAATTCGAATACACGCCAGACTTGTCGGTGCTGTGTCTTGGACCGAACTGCGTGGCTTGGAGCACGGTCTGGAGGATTTTGGGTGTCATCTTGCTTTTTCTTGCTTGGATGGAATGCTGCTGGAGAGAAGTCAGAAGGCCTGTCCCGGTGGGTTTCAGGGACGGCTGCAAAAGTATATCAGGACAGGATGGACGGAGCGTGGCAAGCCGACTGACTCTCTTCGACAGAGGCGCAGCAGCGACGATTCCACAATGACGAAAGGATCTGTCCAGCTCTGTCGTAGAAGTCTCCAGGATCTGAGTTCGGTCGTCTAAACTATGGTTGATGAGAAGACTTCCCCGACGTGGAACGTCTGATGGGCCGAGCGATAGGCAGGGAAGAAACACAGATGATACAGATTAGCCGAACTGGGAACGCAGCTGAGAGCCCAAAGCAGCGAGAAGCACAGAATATGCAGGACTGATGTGGTCCCAACGTGGTAAGGGTGGTCGCGTACGGATATTTGTATCCATGACGGAGCTCGAAGAGTGAAGCGCCAATTGCGAAGAGCAAACGCATCGTGCTTGGAAGCTGGAGAGAGGGAGTGCACGACAGCTCGTATCAGTCCGAAGTGATCGCCTTTCTAGGACAAGTGCGTAGAGGAGGGTTGATGAAGCTCGCTTGGCTCCTCCCCTCCTAACTTGAAACAGCCGGGGAGCCGGAGAGGAAGCTTGGACCTCTGTTCCATCAGTACCGAGTATTCTGCACGGCCTTCTAGCAGGAGAATCTTGCAACGAGGCCCACGTCCCACACAGAGACTCTACGAGGACTCCTTCCATAGCTCACAACGTGAAATCAGCTTGGCTATCCTAGACCTGATGAAGAACGGTATCCTGGCACGGCTGGTTTTGGCCAGGAGATCCAGGCTTCCAGAGATTGGATCGCCAGAAGCAAGGCAAGGCATGGGAGTGGTTGTTATCGTATAGTGGAGTGAAAGAGGGCATCCCGATTGCTCACAATTCTGCCAACGTTGGGTCGAAAACTGTGACACATTCCTCCATGTGGCCAAGCAGCGGATGGTGTCTTTGTCCGCGTCACAGGATGCAGCACGTCCTCAAAAGTCGATCAGTCCAGGCCGAGAACGAGTGAAGCTATGGTCTTTGTGATTTCGACCGGTATGCCTGTAATGGGGCCGGCGTCGAAGAGCCACCAAAGATACTCCATTTCTCACCCGTGACAGTGCATACAAGTATGATCAATGTGACGGACGGTCGGCAACACAAATATGGCGAGAGAGTGCAGCGTCGACAAGATTCCACCGCTCTCAAAACAAGCCGTTAAGAGAGCGGAATCATCCGCCAAGCTTTATGGGTATATCCAAGGCATAGCCCGCCGGTGCTTGATTCATGTGATTCGGTGGAGGCCAGAGCTGAAATGCTGTCGGCCGTTCTAGCCACGTCGACGCAATGGCTGTCTGCTGTAGCGGCCCAATGCTGTACAACAGCAAGCTCAGTTGAGCTTGGATACGAGCTGACAGGACGCCCCGCAGGATATAAGAGGCCGAGAGCGCCGCCAAGGGCGCACATGGCGTGCGCCCATATCGACTGCAAGCGACAATGTCAGGGGTGGGAGAATTATCCGCTCACTTATCTCGTCAATGACATTTCCATCACAGATAAAGCGCAGTGATGGGATTTCTGGATGGTCTATGTTTGGGCTCTTGGCCGGTACTTGCCTGACCGCTCTGCGGGAGCGAAGACTCGCCTCAGGGAAAAGGGCGCCGTGGCGTCGCCATCCGGAGTCAAGAGCCAGCTGAGAAAGCTGCACGGTCTCGTGTACGATGATCAGCTGGAATTGTCGTAGGCGAGTAGAAAGGGAGTCCTCTTGTCGTCGACGTCCTGCCAAGTAGAATCGGGGACGCCTGGAATCAGAGGGGGCGGCTTCCGTGAAAGTTGGATGAGAGATTGGAAGAGAATGGCCATCGGAGGTCGTGTGTTATATGTAGGAAGATAGCCGCTTCCTCGGCCAAGTTCTTTCTGACCTGCTCGCGTTCATCTCTCTGCCCGTTTCTCCCACACAGGCCCTATTCGAGTCTCCAACGCGTTGTAGCACCTGCAAACCCGTCCAGCAGCAACATGGCGTCCCCGTATAACAATGGCTATGGTGCCGATCCGGTACAAAGAGCACCTTCCCCATATAACCAAGGGTACACCCCAGATCCCAACCGGAGTGCACCATCCCCTTATACGCCGTCGCCATATGATCAAGGCCAGGCAAGTTCCTACTACGGTCAGCAGCAGCCGCAGACATACGATTCAAACTACGCCCAAAACGGGTAAGTGACGGCGCTCAGGGTAAGAGAAGTAACTTCTGACCGACGCGCGCGCACAGGCAACCACAATATAATGTATCCCAACCACAGTACAATGGACCTCCCCCGGCAGAAGGCGACCGGGGTCTCATGGGTGCCATCGGCGGAGGCCTCACCGGCGGCTTCGTGGGAAAACAGACCTGCCATGGCTTCCTGGGTACGGTCGGAGGCGCTATCGTTGGGTCCCTGACGGAAGACTGGGCCAAGAAGAAAAGACCAAGCAGACCGACAACGCCGACTCACAACCCTCAGTGTCCACCGGCTGGTGTGTACTCCCCACCTCATATTGACTCGACGACCGTTGTGTCCAGTCAAACACATGTCCAGCCAGGATACTGGCAGTCTCCACCCCCAGTGTACCACCATCCTCATCCACCAAAGCCATGTGGTCACCAGTATCACTGCGGATGTAGTTTCTTTGGCAAGCATTAGGGGTGAGGACGGCGGGCGGGAAAGTTCACGGGAGGCACTCAGTCGTTGTGGGACACGGTGGTCATGAATGAAGCATTGACGATTTGAGCAAATGTTTGGAATGATTACGAGTAGAGGAAAGTGAATTAAAGGAAATGAGCCCAAGGGTTCCGATTGTCCTGACACAGCGCTTCACCGTAGGCAGCGAATGTTCCTGTGATCCGCCCTTACAAACTAGTCCTATCTTGGTCTAGACCAGTCTTGGCGCGCCTGGCTGAAGCCACGAGTTCTCGTCAAACTCTTCTGTGACACTTGCAGCGTCAACCATGGCCTCTGACACGCTTCAGCAGATTGCCTGCTGTCGCACGAAATTCGAGTCATAAACATGAGGTGCGTGAGTATCTCGTGATCAGCACCGTGCTTGTCTTCTTCAGGCCCTCCGTTCTCCCGCCCCGGCCGTTACAGGCTCAGATCGGTGTCTGCAAGTCATTTAGGGCCACGAGGGGTTCGAGGGTAAGCCCAATTTTGCACGCGAGGTGGCTTGCTAGAAATACCTCAAGCGCAGGCACGTACCGAGCACGGAGTACCGGGACAGGTATATCTTGATGTCCCCTCCCACCGTAGACCTGCCTACTGATCCTCTGTACCTCGTCGCAAAATTCTCGAACCCAGCCATCATCTAGATCACAGCTCGCCGGACGGAAAACGGAAACTCACCAAGTCACTCATTTTACCATACCACAACAAAACCGCAAATCATGCATTCATTCGTTCAGATCTTCTCGCCGTCGTTTTGGCTCCCTCTCCTCCTCGTGCTATTCGCCGCCCAATCCACATGTTCTCCCCTGTGGTGGGACTTCTCGCCCGGCGAAGCCGCCGACGCTGTCCCGACAGGGACTCTGAGCCCGCCAAACCGCGTCCGCCCTCGGTCCCCTGCCAACACGTCCGTCAATCCCGATGCCGTCACGGGGACGACCTGTGACGACCCGTCCGTCGCACTCGACACGCACGACACTAACGTTGCGATCCTTTCCATCTGCGGCGGCATCGCGGGGAGTATCCAGTTCTGCGGAGGCGATCCTACAACCACGATTGGAGCGTCGGGGACCAGCAAGTTCACGCTCAGCGCGGTGAATGCCGACCAGGGAGCCACAATCAATGTCAGCAAGGGGAGGTGGGAAGGGTGTGTCCGGGCTGCGAGGGCTACGTGTCCGACCGGCACGTTTACCAGTACTTGTGTGGGGGGCACGAGTGATGGGGTGGGATTTACATTTGTGTTAAGTGCCAACAACTGAGCAGACAGGACTCTTTTCTCTATCCAGTGATCACGACGTTTTACGAACCATGTGTTGTGTGTATATAAGGATTTGTGGATGGACACTCGATGAAAGCCGTTCAAATTCAGATCCAGATTCAGATTCGATGTTGTATTTTTAAGATACCTTGTCTTCTTGGAATAAAGACACCAAGTGGCTGAAAAGCTACCTGAAGAATTTGTGGTCGTCAATCGTAAAAGCTCCTTAGAACCCGAACTCCTGCAAGCCAGTCGTCCAAGCATTGCCCTTGGCCAAATCCCGCTTTTCGCTCTTCTAGCGTCGCTCGTCGAAGGAGTGGTGGTGCGTGCTCAATCGATATTCGTGCCCGAAAGTTTCTCCCGAAATCTATATAAAGACAGATAGCCAAAAGAACAAAGATGATTTGGTGGATTTTTTTTTATTGTTTTTATTGTTTTTAGGCTTTTTTCTTTCTTCAAATGCCTTGCATGCTGTGCTGGTTCTGGGCCAGAGCGAACGTGTCAAACACGGGACAGGATGGCGCCTCGACCTCCTGGTCGGCTTGGATGAGATTGTCCATCCACGAATCGTTGTTGAAGGGCATCTGGTAATCTAGTTGAGGCACCGGCTCGGAAGCGCGCGGGATCATGTGCGATGCGGTGCAGTCGACGTATACGTTCGGCTTCGTCAATACCTCGCGGGCGAACTTGGCAACTTGGGTCTTTGCGATGGTTGCCCGGGGCCAGACCTCCCCGTATGCCCCGAGCGCTGTGATGCACAGTTGCATGCGTTCCTTGATGGCAACGGCTTGGTCGGGTGTGTCCACGATGGCGTAGGCTGGGAGATGCACCGTTGCGGCGGTGGTCAAGCCGCACATCAGCACGGGCGAGCACATCTTCACATCTGGCTGGATGCCGGCGAGTTGCGTGATTGCGTTTGCCGCTCTGAGAGCTTTGGCCGTGTGAGATGTGTAAGCCAGTGCAGGGAGCCCGGCGGCCTCGGCCTTGGTGCATGTCGTACGGTAGTGGTTCCGGATGAAGGTCAAGGTCGATCGTGGTCGGTGCAGGCATATCGCCGCCCAGTGAATGACCAAGTGGGCAATGAAAAGACATTCGTCGATGGAGCCGTCACTGCGGACCACTTGTCGCTTCTCCATCGGCAGTGACAACAGGAGGTGGGAAATGGCGGCATCTATCCCTTCGACCTGGGGATCTGTTACCGCGAACGTGTCAGGGCTGAGGGCGAGCACAGATCCGAGTATGTATGTGGCTTCGATCTGGTAAGCAAAGGAGGAATACTCGAAGTTGTCTTCCGAGAAAGTCCTGTTGCGGAGGTCCGCAATGGTGCGGGTAAGAGGCGGAGACCGCAGTTCGTTGTAGTCCTCGTCATGTCCCGGCAGAGCGACGTCGTTGTAGGTCGAGTACAGGCGGAACGGGTGTGACTGGCCGCCGATGGTCACCACCAAGCCTTCAATGAGGAGCAGTGTCCACCATGTTCGTCGCCACATTTCTTGCAGTGTCGAATCGTTAGGGGACTGTTGCAGAGCAAAGGTGTTGCGGTTGAGTCCGATCCGCAGAGTGATCTCAATGGCCTTGTCCAGCGCCATGGACCCTTCTGCTTGGCCAAAGCGAGCGAAATTGGTCATGGCATAGATGATCAAGCCTTGTACTTTGAAGCCATCGTCCGGCACGTCTGGTGAGAAGATCATTTTTGCCGCGTTCTCCAGCGCGGCGTGGTTGGCTTGTGGAATATAATGGGCTGCCAGCCATCGCATGCATGCTTGCAACGATGGAGGCAAGATGGCAGGGTTCTGGTGGTATAGCTTTCGAGGAGCAATGAAGGGATGAGACGGGTAGAAATGTCGGTAGAACAGGTCGATCAGGTCGGTGTCGTTCACCGTGGACCTGTCCGTGATAGCAGGCAGTTCCCCCGCAGACCCGACGGTTCCGATCGACCCAACCGATCCAGTAGACCCCCGGGTCAGGGACAGTGATGAATCACTGTTGCTCGGGCTGGGGAGCTGGTCTTTTGGCTGCGGCATGGTCTTTTGCAGTTCGAGAGGGAGCGGCTGGAAGGCTGCAGCGTCGACGTTGTGCTGGAAGATCTCAGCATACGTGAGGGCGCGCATTTGGGTAGCGTCAGCCTCATTAAAGACTCGATGGCCATCTGCAGACACGAAAGGCTTAGTGTCATAGTGAATGGTATCATTCTTCGGCTTCTGGTCAGGTTTGTCTCCTGCGTTTGATTGGGGCTTGCGAAATTCTCGGTATCCTCTTCGGGAATCAACCCAGTAGCAGTCCCCGTTTCGGTCTGCACATCTGCTGCATAGCGGCTTCTGGCCATCGCACTTGAGATGCGACTTGCGGCATGGAATGCACGCCAGAAGGCTTGGATGTTTCGATCGGCTTTTACCAGAGCCCGTGCCTGGGTTAGGCGTGGCGCCCTCCGCTGCCATTTTCCGATTTGTCTGCTTAGAGGTGAGGTTGGATGGCGATCCAAATCCCGCCGGTGAGAGGGGCAGATGCGGTGTGGGTTAAGTAGGTCCCGCTCCAAGGGCGCTCAATTTGCCTCTCACTTGGCCAGGCAGATATTTGCTCGCGGCCTCAGAAGATACGACTAGCACCGAATCCGCAGGGTCCCGTAGCATTTCTCGTCGTCCATCTCAAGTTTTCGATATCTCTCAAAGCTTACTCAGGCGAGGTTGTCGGGGACCGCTGTGGGGGGCCCGTGCGACGCCGCGCCAGATATGGCAACTATGGCGGATTGTGTGCCCGCTCAGCCACTAGCCTGTTTCAGGACAACGTGGCAATCTCCAGCTTCGTTTCACTTTGCTTTCACTTTTCACTCAAACCACAGCATGGCGTGCGACAGGAAAGGATGGCCATACTACGTATTCCTTTGCTATAACATTTCCTCTCGATGTCGAGATGGGTGGCCGCCGTCGGTGACGCTACCGTGTCTGCCCGGTTCGGATGTGGTAATCTTTCACGTCACGTGGCCTGCATGTTGTCAGCTCACGCCACTTTTCCAGCATCTCGTGGAACCCGATGAACCCGAAGCTTAGCCCAGACCTCGTTTCAGGCCCTTTAAAAGGTCTGATCCCCATTCTACATCATCCCGAAGGAAGCACGGCGTATCAAGGTGAATCCGGGGATCGATCGTGTTTGCATGAGATGATCCTGGTGAGATCCCCGAATGCACATCATGTGGAGCTGCATGTCAAGTACCCCCGGTTGGGTAAGGGGGTTGCGTCGTGCTGGTCCCCGATGCAATGTTTGCCGCCTTTGTGAACATTGGCTGCACTATCAACGACGCATCACCTGGTTCCGCCCGGGACCTCTTTACGAGATATCTCGGTTTCGGCAGTCGGGCCTTGGATTGCACAGCCAGCCTTGTGGACTGAATGAGCGTGGCGAGCGCGGCTGAATACTCCTATCCTGGTCGTGGGTGATTCGACGATGGCCTCCGTATTTGCGCCCAGTGCACTGATACGGAGCAACGCTATCTGATGAACGCCGTACGTACCAGCTTCCGGGATGGATGAGCGGACTGCCCGTGTCTCTGAGAAGCTTGGGTGTATCTGCGGCGTTTAGATCTCTTAGGCACTGAGGTTGTCCAGTTACAAAACCTGCTAAGGCTTCCATCCATGCTGCTCGTCGATCTTTTTCACTGTTGTGACTGCTAGCTTCGAATACTGTGTTCTTTGGTGCCGCCGTCTCGCCCCAACTTGCAACCTCCTGAGAAGGTTCCCAATTGCAATGGCAACCACCCATCTCGATCCATCTCTCAGCACCTCCAGGCACAACATCGACACCGTCAAAGACGTGGAGAAGGGCAATGAACTGAGCCCGCACCTCACAAACCATGCGCTTACAACCTTCTCGTGGTCGGGTGTTGGGGTCACCGTGAAGGACCGAAAGACCAAGCAGCCCCTTCAGATCCTGAGCTCCAGCTATGGCTCTGTCCAAGCAGGAAGCGTCGTTGCCCTCATGGGCCCAAGCGGGAGCGGAAAGACTACACTGTTGAATGTGCTTGCACATCGCACGACGACAATGAAGGGCGAGATCCTGGGGAAGATCATGATGAATGGACAAGTGATCGATGAAGCTGCTATTCGACGAGTCTCTACATATGTCGAGCAAGAAGACGCTATGATCGGCATCCTCACGGCGCGGGAGACAGTCGACTTCGCTGCCAGGCTGTCCATGAGCCGCAACACCTCGAAGAAAGACAGGCTTTCCAGAGTGGACGAGTTGATCGAGTCCTTCGGTCTACAGCGGCAAGCAGACACGATCGTCGGCACACCACTTCGAAAAGGCCTCAGTGGCGGCCAAAAGCGCAGACTGAGTGTGGCTAGTCAATTTGTCACGTCACCACGGTTGGTCTTCCTGGACGAACCCACGAGCGGGCTCGACTCTACTGCCAGCTTCGAATGCATGAAGTACATCAGGCAGGTGGCCAAGCAACACAACCTGATCATCATCGCGTCGATCCATCAGCCGTCGACAACCACCTTCCAGCTTTTCGATCAACTGATGCTATTGTCTGAAGGACGAACGTGCTACTTCGGAGCTGTTTCTGCAGTACATGGCTACTTCGAGCGCATTGGTCGACCGATCCCACTGCATATTAACCCGGCAGAGTACCTGCTCGACCTGGTGAACAGCGACTTCGGACACGACAATGGCTCCAGCGACGGCTCCTTGGGTTACGTGCACGAAGCCTGGACAGCATCCGAGGAACACAAAACGTTGATGTCGTCCACCGCAACCGTGGCTGACGCTGTTTCAGTTCTCTCGTCCGAGAGCTCACGCAAAAGCACGTTAGCCATCGCTTGGGTTCTCTTGCACCGCAACTTCATCAAATCCTATCGCGACTTCATCGCTTATGGGACCCGGGTCTTCATGTACTTCGGCCTCGCCATCATGATGGGCACCGTATGGCTCCGTCTGTCCTACCATCAGACCTCGATCCAAACGTTCACCAATGCCATCTTCTTCGGCGGGGCATTCATGTCATTCATGGCGGTCGCCTACGTGCCTTCGATCATAGAGGACCTCCACAGCTTCAACAAGGAGTGTGCCAACGGCTTGTATGGTCCCTTGCCCTTTACCATTGCCAACAGCCTCATCAGCATTCCTTGGTTGTTCCTCATTGCGGTCATGTTCTCCATCATCACCTACTGGTTGGGACATTTCACCCCCACCGCGGGCGGCTTTTGGATGTGGGTTCTCTGGCTGTTCCTAGATCTATTGGCAGCAGAGGGACTGGTGGTACTCATTTCAAGCATCTTCCCGATCTTTGTGGTGGCCCTAGCGGTGACTGCATTTGCGAACGGACTTTGGATGTGTGTCAATGGGTTCCTCGTGCCGATGGGAACATTGAATCCCTTTTGGAAATGTAAGTTGCAACCCCTGAGACGCCCAACTTCCGCTCATTGGAGTGTTACTGACTGCCTTCGTCACCAGACGTCTTCCACTACATTGATTACCAAGCCTACGTGTTCCAAGGGATGATGGTGAACCAGTTCCGCTCCACGATCTGGGATTGCGCCAAATCCTCCGAGTCGAACGAATACCAGTGCATGTATCCTTCCGACCTCCAATCCCAGGGGAAGATCCGCGGCACTGCTGTCCTCCGTGCATACAAGTACCCTTGGTCCGATGGCAAGATTGGCGAATGGATCGGAATCATGATTGCCATCATCCTCGCCTACAGAATCTTAGGTTATGTGGTTCTGGTGATGAAGAAACATTGAGGTGCGCATGGAAGTAGCGCTTTAGGCCGTGGGAATTCATATCGCAGCGTACGCAGGAAGAGGTGGGTGTTCGACTGCGAAGGTCTTACATGAGAACAGCGAGTAGTCTGGTTGTTTAACAGGGTATGGACTAATGATGGATGGAGTGTCGGCAATCTTGCGTTGTCTTCACATTTCCGGCAACCTCTGGCTGGTCGATGGTGGTGTCAATCTTGACTTCAATATTCAGACCCTGTATTACCAGGACAGGAGGCTCAACAATCCTATCAGGAAGCAAACCTCGACATCCTTTTGTCTCGGCGATATGGCTTCCTCGGTTTCGTTCAACGACGAGGATCTGGTCGTGGATGGTGCAATATGGCATGCTATACGGACTGGCCATCTCTCCTCGAGTTCTACGACATGCGAATTCTGCATTTGCACGTGCTTCGCGAGTCCCCGAAACGGTCTTAGGCGTATATCGCAGGTATTCAGGATCCAGATTGTTGGTATGCTTTCCACCATCCATGACGAGCACCGGAGACGATCTAGTCACACACCGCTCTAGAGTCGTGACTGGACCGGACCGGAGGTTTTGACGAACGTGTCCACCAAGTCGGAAGCAACATGTATAATACCACCTGTGGCGTGTATGATCCTTGAAGCGAGGGCTCTCCGATCGGTGAGATACTGTATAGCTGATTGATAGCTGAAATTGCTGCACAACACACGTCCGTACATAATACCCAGCTGACGCAAAGTTCAGATTGTTGTTCGGTTGCAGAGAGAAATGCTGCATGGTCTCTCGGACCAGGCCTCCAACAAGCAAAGCTTGGTTAGCCTGGGTGGTAAGAGCACTTCATACAGTGCACAGTACAGATCGGGACGATGACTTGTTGGAAAGACTACAGCGCCGGGAGCAGGGCGGAGAAAGCTGCTCCAAGAGGAGGCACCCCGGTCGACAAACGCGGCTACAGTGACCTCCTCAGGATCCTCTTGTCTCTCCCTCCACACTCCCCTGCAGCTATACCGCGGCTCGATGGACTGAGCGGGACAAATATTCCAGATCTGCGGACTGGCGGGGTGATCTCGAAATAACACGGAAGCTTTTGGATCCGGCGCCGGCCATGACATGACGGACGGCCGCATGGTTCGTGGCGTCGGCAACAGGGTCAATAGTAAGCATCAAACCTCCCAGGCTAGTGGTCAATCAATCAACCGGCCGATGTACTCGGCGTACTCATCATGCTCGTGACACTTATATCCCCCCGAGCTTCCTGAGGCTCGCTTGATCAGCTCCATGTTGTCCACTCGCCCACTGTCCTCACTCACGTGTGATCTTTTCTTGAGAGATTGGCGGATCCGATCACCAATATTGTGAAAGAATTCAAGAGTCCTGCACCAGTATTCCCCTTTTAAGATCGACGCGCAATTTCTGGTGAAGAGACCGAAGAAGCATGCGTGTCCTCGTCCTGGTTGCGACAAGGCCTTCACCCGGTCCGACCATCTCCAACGACACATGCTCAATCACGGGACAGGCAACAGCACCTGCACGACGTGCCGTCTGCACTTCAAGCGCCCGGACCTGCTCCACCGACACATGGTCCGCCACCGGAGGGGCACGCTTTACCGGAGCAACAGCAGGCACAGTATGGAGCAGTCGCCGAGGGAAGCCGTGATCATGAAGTAGCTTCAGCTCCACCCACTTGGGGCCCTCTATCACCGCGAACGTCCCGGCTGACCGCCGACTGCTTTGAGCACTTCTCGCAACAGCATCCCGAATTGTCGTCCGACCGCGACTTTATCGACCCAACGGTGATCGACACTGATATGTTTGAGCTCCTGGCCATCTCGCCCATGGGATCTTGGTCCGATGGAGTCCCCGAAGAACCGATGCGGACGGGGGAACCAGAGGATATACTGCTCCGACCTGATACCGCAATGTCATGCAACGCGCTCGTCGCCACGGTCAACAACGCTGCGTGGGATTTTAGTTTTGATGCGAGTCCTCAGCTGCCAGCATCTTGGCAGTCATTCCGGCATCAACGACTCCCAACATGGCCTACTGCACTTGCAGGCTACTGATCCACATCGTAACGAGGAAAGTCATCTTACGGATCCAGTCTCGGTGTTGCAAGTCGCAAGTCTGATATCGTCTTCATTCGCATAGACACATGCCTGGTTGGATGCCGAGTCGCTAGTTAGACCAAACGCCCGAACTCTCGCGCAGTGCTTGATCCAAAATAAACTCTCTCGACCATCGTCAAAGCCTGCGCGAAGCACAGTCTGCGCAAACCCAGATCGAACACTGTGGGATGAGGAGAACCTGAACAAGCCTGGCACGGCATGTGAGCTGCGCCTCTATTAGTTGCACCAGGCTTGCATTGCAAACCAATTATTCCAAGGCGCCTACTGTAGCTGCAGCGCGATCTGTAGGATATGGAACTCAACTACATAGCAAGATGCATACAGTACATCGTATCTCGACAGCCACACAGCGTAAGTGGAAACGCACGCACACAAAAGAAACGAAGCTTGAATCTGGGGAAGAAGCGCCGGCGGCCGCTTCGGCCTTCTCCGACGCCCTGTGCAGAGTTCTACTGTAGGTACCTCGTACAGTATGCAGTCCTCTGATAGGTGTCGGGGCTCGGGGCCCCCTCCCCCTTATCACATGGCGAAGGGGAAAAACTTAAAATGAAAAGCAATACACGGTATAAAGCGATGGCCGACTGACCTGAAGACACTAGACCGGCATCTAAACTCTGTCTCGTAAGCTTACAGTAAATTACGCCTTGCACCACCATTAACAAGCCAACCTCCGACGTCCGTCCGTATCGGCCTCCTTCCCATCCCGGGCAAAGTGAAAGCAAGCAAGCAAGCAAGCAGGCAAGCAGGCAAGCAAGACAAGCATGTCCCCCCGGCCCGCGGCGGCGTTGGCGTCGGCCCTCCTCTCAACGACCGAGCACGCCATCATCCCGCTCACGGCCAAGCAAGTCGCGCAGGGATCGAAGCTCTTCGGCGCCGCCATCCTCGACCGCGCGACCCTGGGCACCGTGCTGGCCGAGACCAACAACGAGCGCGAGTCGCCCCTCCTGCACGGCGAGATCAACTGCATCCAGCAGTTCTTCCGGCTGCCCAAGGCCACGCGCCCGGAGACCAAGGACTGTATCTTCTTCGCGACCCACGAGCCGTGCTCGCTGTGCTTGAGTGGCATCACGTGGAGCGGCTTCAACGAGTTCTACTACATGTTTACGTACGAGGATAGCAGGGATTTGTTTGCCATTCCATGTAAGTCGGCGGGCGTGATAGTGTTGAGCGGGCAGGCGGCCAGCCAGTCAGTCTGTCTAAGTTTCACGATTTAGGCCACACACACACACTTAAATACTGTCTGGCTGACTGACATGTGTACGCCCCCGCAGACGACATCGACATCCTCAAGTCCGTATACCAGGTCGCGTCGCCGGGTGAGTCCGAGGACGCCCTCGCGGCCAAGCCGCTGTACAATCGGCGGAACAAGTTCTTCACGGCGCGGTCGCTGGCCGAGCTGATCGACGAGGTAGCCGACGAGGACGCGAGGATGAAGCTCAAGGGCGAACTCCGGCGGGTCAAGCAGATGTATGATGCGCTGAGTGCCACGTATCAGGAGGGGAAGCAGGGCGGGGCCGAGTCGAGTAGTTTCTTCAAGTGAGCATGTCGCATCGATCGGGAGGGCAGTATCAGTAGCGAGGAGAGGTTACCAGGCCACACGGGACAGGCGCGGTCCATCTGGCGCTTTACCTTGGCAGAGGTGCGTTCATTGTCAGGTCAGAACCGGGAAGACAGGAACGTTTTCCAAAGTCGGAACGAGTACACGGTATGCACGGTACGTGATAAGGTACATTTTCATAGATAGCGCCGGTTTTCTCATTTCAGTGGAATCTTCATCGGAGCACCACCCTACTGTACCTTCGCTAGTACCTCAAATATATCCCGCCGATCCTAAAGATACTTGATCTCCGGGTTCCCTGACCGTGCACACTGCCTATGGTCTCCAGATTCAGGTTCAGGTCCAGGTACGGATCCTGATTCACCTGCTCTCGTGACCTCCAGAACTGCCGCCCATGCTCCCCCGCTACGCCCACACCCACACTCACACCGCCATCAACTGCTGAGCGCCCATACATGCTGGATTGAACACTCCTCTGCATGCACACCGCAGGGTGGTCATATCTCGCTCCCGTGCCCATGCCCACCCCCGGCGCCGCCATGGTCGTAGGACCTTGCAACCGTCATTTAGCCGGAGGGGGAGCATGCATCACGCACTCGAAATTATGCCCTCCCGGAGAGATGACAAAGGCGGCGTAATAATTCGGACCATACTCGGGCCTCTCGCCCGGCGCACCATTGTCCGTCCCGCCGGCTTTGAGCCCCGCAACATGGAAGGCGTCGACTTGAGCGTGATCTGGAAGGACAAAACATACTTGTTAGTCATACGACTGCTTTGGTCTGGTTTGCTTGTGTAGTTGTCGTGCACCACCTCTCTCTCTGCAGTCAATTGCACACCCCCCTAACCATCCATCCATGCACATCCACCAACCCATCCACATACTGGACTAGTACGCACCTTTCGCCCTCAAGGCCACGTGGTTCTCCAACACCTTCACTTCATCGCCTATGGGCTGTCTGTTCTCGAGACCCGAGATCCACAGCCAGGGACGAAGGTTTTCGCCTAGACCGACCACGCCGGGCACGGGGCGCATGCACTCCATGAGACCCATGTGCCCGAACGCACCGAGCAGGAAGGTGACTTCGTCGTCGAGTTTGCTGAAGTGCACGCAGTAAGAGACGTGGTGGAGGGACATGGTGATGTGATATGCTTGGTTTGGGAGCGTTGCGTTGCGCTGTATAATTACCAGATGTAGGTGACGAAGGACGCGGCCTGGCCAGATTCACAGATTAATTTGTATCACTTACTGTGCTGATCTGTGAGGTGAGGTTGAGATGGAGCAAGTGGGGGGAAGGAGGGACGTCTAAATACACAGTTACCTACTCCCTCCTCTCATGGTAGCTGCGAAACTTCCCTGGGCGTGAACCTTCAGGCGAGCAAATCATCAAAAGTAAATTACTGATACCTTCGTCAGAGCACGTGTGCACGCGTGGGCCTCGCGCGTCCGTCGACCGCCTAGCCAAGTCCCAAGACACGCGATCATGCAGCCGAGTCGCTGATTGCTACGTAGTCGAGCCGGCCATTGTGCTGATTGGAGGGATGAATCTGGCTGCCTGGCGATGCCTGATTCATGCTGCAAGAGCCCGGACTTTGGCGGGTAAATCGAGGTGAAAAGGAAGAGAGCCAAGTCTGAAGTGACAGAAACTCCACAAAGTACGGGGTAAGCCTCGGGCAACTGAGTTACATGAGAGACTCGGTGTCAATTCATACCGGAATCCGACGCCGAATCGCGAGGAGGGACTTTCGTCTGTCGGATTCTCAGAATCACTGGTGGACAGGCATTTATGCGGTATGGAGCTGTATTCCCTAGTAGCTGTCGAGAGGGAAAAATGAAGGGCAGGGAGAAACGCCATGACTGAAGGGTTGGGCTAGGCTTAGCAGGTTGCGCCGCCGACAAACGCGCCGTTCACTTCCAACGGATCATGGGTTGGAACATAACTAGGTCTTTCAGCACTCTCACCAAACAGGTTTTCACCGGATGGTTATAAAATCAGATTGTGACCTCCAGCCTAAGAATGAGGAGTAAGTGAGTCAGTAAGTAAATAAGTGAGTGACTGAATGAATGAGTGAGTGTGGTGAGAAGCACACTCACTCAACAAGATCAAGACTTAACAATACCCTCCGTTTACCATGCGTGACACTGCTGCCAGGCGCATCTCCCACGCCAGCTGTACACACAGTACATATACCACCGAGCGAGTCTTACTCTTATTCTCTACTAAACCAGGCCGAGTCGCACACCACACCTCACCACCACACCATCTCCCAAACCAATACCACATCGCTCCAACACAGCACCCAAATGTGCTACATCGCCCCCTTCATCCTCGTCTACCAATGCGATCTCTGCCCGTCGACCATCCGCGCCACCATCTCCCCCACCCACATCTGCCGCTTCGGATACGTCCACGATCCCGAGCGTGCACCGCCACTGCCAGACACGCAAATCGACACCAACAACCCGCACGCCGTCTGTGACGGCACCTTCACGCCCATGCCCGACACAGGCACCCCGCCGTGCACGCTGACCGTGAAGAGCCATGAGCGGTGTAAGTTTGCCCATGTCCCTGCTCCTGCGAATGGCGGAAGAGCAGCACGGTGAAGGTTCAGACATGTATATCTTATCTACCTTGGTCGCTCCTGATCCCGACCCTAACATTTCGTGCCCGTGCACCAGCGTCAATTTCTGCCCGGGATCCTACCATGTACCCTGATCTAACACTTCGTGGGAACTATTAGGCAGCGCATGCCAAGCGCGACTAGGCGTCGAGATCATGCCCGGCGAAAGCGAGGACGAGCAGGAACGGGAAATGTCCAGAACGCTCCTCTGGAGCCGGTGGTTGGAGTTCATCCGGGAGAGTGAGACGGGACGATATCTAAGTGAGAGGGCGGAGTGGGAGGGACCCTAAGCGAGCAAGTAACTGGGAGAAGTGGGAAGCGCAGATTAATCAGTCAAGGTAGCGTAATGTGTCGAACCGAGCCTTGGGTTCAACGTTGAACGTCAGAATTTTCTCAGCCTTATCATGTCCAACGAAATCCCTCAGCCGGCATGACCGGGGGGCCAATGGTCATGTCTGCGTCGCGAATCTATCCTTCTACACGCTGAGAAGGCTTCTGCAGGATCGTGCAGGCGGTGGGAGTGCACACGTAAAGCACGACGGCGACGGCAGCTTGCTTCCCGCAACAACTGGCGCCTTCTGCTTGGCGATTTCACTGCTCTTTCCCCTGAAGCATTCGTCTCGGATTCCTGCCCTTCTGCTCGCCCACGACACGCATCTCATGGACGCCGGGAAGCCGAGAGAACAGTATTCCTACTAGGTCGAACCTACAGAACTGTCAATAACCTCTGACTAGGTTTGGGAGGATAAACGTACAGAGAGCACCACCAAGTCTTCCTCGTCGTCATCATCATCGTGCGAGGAAGAAGCAGGAGAAGCCACTACGCAGATCAGCATATGTCTCGTTTTCCCTTGTAGAAAGGACTCACGGAAAGGAAAGACGTCTATAGGAGCGTCTGGCAAATGCCAGACATGTCCAAGATCTGAGACGCTGGCCTTGCCACCAACCTTGCAAGCACGGTTCGCTCTTCGAAATTTGGCCTCAAGCCCCTGCGCTTGGGTCTTGAGCCATTGCCTAGAAATAAGCGTCAATGCTCCCTCACCTAAATTAGAGAGAGTACCCACATCTGACTCGTCGGGACGGCTGAACCACCACCAGCGACAGCCACTACTCTCTCAATGAGAGCCTGGAGGGCCCGACAACCTGGCAGTAGATTGACCGGGACCTAATTTAATCAGCATGATTCAACCCTGGTGTTTCATTTCCACTCACGGCGACGCAGCCAGCACCAGGGCGTGAACGCGTACAAAACTCGCACGCCTTGGACCACGTCCAATGGCAGGGTAGGGCAGAGAGGACCGGCACAGAACCAGGAGCGGACGGAGGCATAGTAAAACCCCGGAAAGCGCTATACGCTCCCGTTAACCCCGCCCTCTTACTGAAAACCTGGCGAGGACTTACAACTCTTGCCAGCAAGGCTGGCACCATAGCCCTACTGGGACTGAGTGACCGGCAGGTCTTCCTCGGACGTAAGATGCTGCCTGGGGTGAGTATTTGCCTAGATCGAACAGATAGAGGACTTACCCATCTTACACGAGGAAAGATGGGGTGAGGGAAGTGAGGAAGAGAACGAGAAAAAGAGGGGGACAAGGGGGAGAGGGAGGGAAAAGCAACGAGAGAGAGGAGACAGTAAAGAGAGAAAAGTATTAAGAGAGATAAAAGTAGAGAGAGAGAGAGAGAGAGAGAAAGGAAAGGCTAAACTAAAAAAGGGAAGAGTGAAGAGAGGGAGAGAGGGAGAGAGGGAGAGAGAGAGAAGTAAGTAAAATAGACTTACACGTCACGTCGGATTCAACCGAAGCTGCTATTGCTACAATAAGGATACTGTAACTTCCAATATTCAACCAGCCATGTTGCGTGCGTGCGGTACTTACCAGGACTTCGAGACGTAAGAGATATCTGAGTAAAGCGAAGTTATTATCCCGGACGCGACTGAAGCGACTGAACGGACATACATACATACACGGTGACATTTATACCGGCCCCGCGGTGGTGGAGGCGGGATGAGAATGGCGAGCTGTTCGCGCGCAGGTAGGCCGTTCGCCCAAGGCAATCTTTTCAACCGTCTTTGGGAAAAACACAACCGGGCGTGGGCGTGGGCGTGGACGTGTCAAACAAACAGTCCAGCCAGTTGTCGACCAATTTGTGCTTGTGGTTCTGGTCCATGGTCAGACTCGCCACTTCTGAGGAATCTCTCTTCTCTCCCGGGCCCTGTTCTTGCACTCCCTGTCCCTGTCCCTGTCCCTCTCCCTCGGCGTCTCCCGCGACCTCAAGATGAGGCGCCACCTCCCCTCCCTCTCCCTCACCCTCAAGTTGAGGAGCTACCTGCGCGAACGTCATATCCATGTTGAGCAGCATTTCCTCGAAATCCGGATCTGGATTAAATTCCGGGAGGGGCGGATACACCACCGCAGATGGAGGCAGAACTGCTGGCACATCAAAGATATCCCCGGTAGACTGCGGTTGAGCATTGAACTGTCGAGGCTGCGCCGGTTGTAGGTATATCGTCGACGGGTTCACCATCTCGGCGGCAGTGTTGTTCGGGGCACCGGGTCCTGCTACCGCACTGCTGCTGCCTGCGAGGAACGTCTCCAAGTACGTATTGCGCGGGTGTGAGTTGCGGACCGTCGCTTCGGGTCGGTGCGTCCTTGCTGGATGTTGGATTCGGCCTCCCCCGGCATGCCTGCCGCGTAAAATGGAGTGGATGGTTCGGTGCTGCTCTGCCCTGAGTTGCTCGCACTCATGGCAGCGTCGGATGTCTGGGATGGTGATGTTTTGATGCTTCTCGAGGGGCCGCAGGCCTAAAGGACACGCGCGGTTGTCATCGGCCTCGCACTGCGTGATGGATCGGAAACTGCTTGCTGAAGCTAGATTAATAGTGTTACAATCACTGCATCGAAGATAGACAGTTCCGCTGTAGATTACGCACATGGCTGTGGTTAGTGCTTGTTAGTATCGATCGGGATGGGAATGGGAGTTGACAGTGGGAGCTTCGTGGAGTGCTTACACACTTCAGACTTGGTTCGAGAGTGGTGCGTAGGTAGGTCGCATGAAGCGATTTCTGATGGAATGATAATCTTTAGATATAGGTTCGATCTCGATTCGGTCTTGGGTGACTCGGTTCTTGGTTAGTTACGGGGATGGCGCGACAGATGAGTTTTTGTGCTTTGGCCAGGGGAGAAAGAGGACCATCAGTTCTCGTGGGACAAGACCCATATATACACCCTGGAGAACGTAGCGTGGCGAGTGTCAGTTCCTCACTTCAAGCCCTTCACTGCATCACCAGTGGCCATTGTCGAGAGTGAGGAGTTGAGAGTCGCCATCAATAAACAAGTTCGTGTGACAAAAGGAAGAGTGAAGTGTGTGACTTGAGCAAACTTCGAAGAGAGGGTGAATCCAGATGTACTTCACCTCAGGAACACTCAATTCGCTTGCTCAAACCCATGCAGGAAGCGTTGGTGAAAGAGCATCAGTACCGGGTGCACAATCGAACAAGAAGGACACCAATAGGTCGAATATGCCAAATTCGTCGGCCAGAACTTCACTAAGATTCACTCACCCAGCGACATCAAACAAGACTCTCCATACGTGAGGTCTCAGGTCGCCCTGACTCGCTTCCAACCACGCAAATAGCGCTTTGGCAACATGCACCGGAATCCAACATTATTCCGCATGGAACTCGACACTCACCGTCCCTTTGACCTCGATATTTCCCGGCTCAAACTGTATTCCGGCACCGACTCCAAAGGCTCCGACGCTTGTGACCTTTCTTGCAGTCTGCTTTGTCCGCCTAGAAGGCCAGAACTCTGCTTCATCCTCAATTTTGACGCACGTGACCTTCTCTCTGCCGATGATACGGCCGTACGCTTCTGCCCTCTCCATGGCTTGCTTGAGAGCTTGCATGCGGACTTCCTCGTCCAGCCAGGCTTGCTTCGCGTCGGTCAACTGCCAAGTTACGCCGCCGAGGCCGACGTATTCCATGGCCGAGAGGCGAACAACCATTTCCCCTAGAACTGTAAAGTCGCGAAAGTGGACGTCGATGTTTGAGCTCGCGGTGTACAGTTTCTTGTCCGGACCTGGTCGGTTACCTTCGTTGTAGTCATCATCACCTGTCGAGATGGAGAGCGAAGCGATCGAATAGAATGTAATGGGAGAAGTAGGCGATATGTCTCCGTTGTGGAACCGCAACACTAGTTCATCGAGCTCGCTTTGGAAGGTATTGACCGCCGCGATGACATTCTTCGAGACAGTGTCTTTATCATAGCCTGTATCAGAGACGTGCACATCAAGTGCGGCTCGCTCGGCGACCGCGTTGACCTTGGCACGTCCCTCGATGTGGATCAATGTGGGCGGTTTGCGCGCGTCGGCGTTGAGCGTCATGGCTTTGGGAGGCTGTAATGGGCGTTGAATCTGGTGTCACAAAGTCTTCCGAGGGGTTATCTGAGAAGATTGAGATGATGAGAGAGTATTTGACATATATTGGCGACGAACACGGCTGCCTGGTAATCCAAGGTCGGCAGGAGCTGAAGGAGCTCGTCCTCCAATCCGGACGGGGAGTCTTGATGTCAGCTAACGCCATCTGGCATAACGCCATCGGACTCAGAGTGAGGGCCTCGAGCCGGCCATGTACTCCCGAGTGATGCTCTTTTCGGCCCGGAGCCTTCCCTCAGTGATCCAATAAGGCGCAGGCAGCCTCGTGTCCTTTAAGGATTGTACGTCTCCTCGAACAAGAGCGGCAAGTGCCTCGGAACAGCCGAGGATCCTGGGCATGCCATGACCGGTAAAACCGGCGTTCACATAAACGCCTTGCATTCCTGGCATCTCTCCGACCCAAGGCACGAGATCTGAAGAGTAGCCCATGACTCCAGTCCAAATATCGGTGATTTCTGCCCCTGAATCTTCCCAGCCATGGAACATGCGTTGCATGTATCCTGTAAAGTACTTCTCTGCGCCCGGTATCAGCTCTGAATCGTTCATGTTGTTATGCCAGTAAGACTCGTCCAGGAGAACCACTTGTTTCGCGCCTCCGACCACGATGCTCCCATCTGTTCGGGAGATGAGGTAGTCGTACTCTTGGGGCCCATATCGGATGCTGTAGGAGTTGTTGAGATGTGGCGCCGGCTTCTTTGAGTTCGCTGGGACTGCGATCCTGCACGCGACGCCCCTTGCCGGTGTGACCTTGCCCTGGAATTGGGGCAGAATTGTAGAAAGGTACGCGTTTGTCGCGAAAACGACTTTTTTCGCCCTGACTTCGCCTCGAGGAGTGGTGACAATCCATCGGCCACTGTCACATGCCGTCTCCGAGATTTTAGTGACGGGAGTGTTTGCTTGCAAGTTTGCCCCCCACTCCAGACAGCGACGCAGTAGATGAGAAACCAGCTTGTATGGCCATACCGTGCCGGCTGTAAATGTGAAGGCCGTCAACGCGCCCTTGACGCCAGAGACTTGCTCAGCCTTCTTCGGATCTTGGATAAAGTGCAGGTCATCGGAAAACTGATATCCCCTTTCCTTCATCTCTTGAAAAGCCGCGACTGTCTGTTTCGCGACTCGAGGGTCCACAAACACATCAATGCCCCGGGTAAGTTCAAAGTCACAGTCAATCTGCTCCTTTTCGACCAATCTTTTGACATCGAAGACCTGCTGCATCTCAAATCTCGTGATCTCCTGTGCCATCTGAGGCCCGAACATCTTCTCACTGAGGACAGCGTTGAAATAGACATCGGGCTTGATGTGTCCGCCATTGCGCGCTGTGGCTCCGGAGCATATGTCTCGTGCCTCTAGGATCACGACTGACGGCCTCTTGTCACCGGATTTTTCCAGCATATAGTATGCAGTGGCCGCGCTAGTGTAGCCTGAGCCTACCACTACTATATCTACCTCCTGTGGGAGAGCCTCGGTCGTCCGATGATTTTGTAGGTTGGAGTCGTATGAGAGCCAGTACGACGGCATAGGCTTGGGATGCGGCGAGGCCATCGTGTGAGGTTTTCCCAAAGAAAAGAAGGCACGTCAACAGGAAGATTTCAACGAGAGAAAGGTGCTGTTGGAGGAATAACTCAACTTCTCTCAGCTGTCTTTTTGAAGATTGGGCCCGAGCTCGACCACGGAAATGTCCGCCCATGCATACTGACGTTCTAGGTTATTGGTAGTCTAGCCTTTGCATATCAGGGGAACTACGCCCTTCGACTTATTGGGGTTGTTGGGTAGATGAATCAGGAGGAGCGCAGCCCGGTTGCCTTGATTGAAGCGCAGACAATTGACTGAAGGTAGAACCTCGTCGCGTGACGTCATTCGATAGGCGCGACCGCGACCACCACCGCCGCGACGGCTAGGCCAGAAATGACACGGCCACTAATGATATCTTTAATTGTATGCTGTGATTTTGTGGCCGCAAAGCGCAGAGCATCCACCTAGAAGGGACCGCCTCAGCCGCCTCGAAACCTGACCACGCCTGTCGACTGCTTAAGAACCGGCAAACCCACTTTTGGCCTCCAAGGTTCTGGGCGTGTGCGAAGGAGACGGCCCTGTAGGCCTTCCCGCACCATGAATGCTAAATGCCTGTCTCTCCTTTATCCTTCTTTCGATTCATAAGGCTCGAGCTCCTACCTCGTGTCTCTGATCCCAGAGTCGTGGCTCTGAAGCGGTTGGCCCCACTGGCTGGACTGTCAACGGATAAGCTGCTACCCTCAAGCTTCCCAATGCGTGCCATCAACGTGGTATTCTGCTTTTGCAGTTCGCCCACCTGGCGGGTCAACAGGTCTTGCTCCTGTTTCAAGTGGTCCAGCTCGGCCCTCGCCTCATCTCGCTCTCGGGTCAGGCGCGCCTTTTCGTCCTTGTCCGCCTGCTTTCGTCGCTTCTCCTCCAGTTTCTGTGCTTCCCGCTTCTTTTTCTGCTCCAGCTTGGTAATTTCCTTTTGATACCTCTCTTCATGTTTCTTCAGCTCTTTCTGATGCTTCTCCTCGACTTTCTTCAGTGCGTTCTGTTCTTTCTCACTGTCCTTGTTGGTTTGGCTGGCGAGCTTTTCCCGCTGCTTTGCGAACTTGGCGTCCATGGCTGCCCTGCGTTGTGCCAGTTTTGCAACTTCCTTGTCATGCTGCTGCACAAGCTGGCTTTCGGATTGATCAGTTAGCGACTTTGATGAGATCGAAGGTGAGGCTGCGTCCGATGTGATATGTGAGTCAGCAGACGTAAACGAAGCTGTTGAGATCGTTGAAGACGCGTCATCATCATCACCACCCTGGGTTTCCCCAGGTCGTATCTCCTGCTGGGTTATGTCTTGTGGGATACGAACTTCCTGCGGATGTCCAAAATGCGGCAGATGGTCGCCAACAATCTGTGGAGCATATGAAGCGATGGTCTCCGTCATATGACTCAAGAACTGCGAAGAGGATGACGGCATATGCGGTGCCGAACCGCCAGCATCGTGTCCATCCATGGAGGGACCTTGGCTCGCGGAGGCTTTGGGAGTATGGGGAGGTGATCGCTCGACAGACTCCAGACCTTCCTCGCTTTCTCTAATTCCAGCTAATGTGCCGTTAGCCTCCCAGCTTGCAAAGCTTTCCCGGCGCTGGCCGCTGGGACGTGAGTCCGCGTTGTCGAGCGCTTCGTGTTCGTCATCCCCCTGACACGCCCAGTCTAAGAATTTGACGGCGTCGGCACAGATACTCCCAGGAGTACCTCTCTCGACCATGAAACGCGGGACACTGCCACCGGGATCACTACGAGTGACCATGATCCACTCGACGGGGTTCTCCTCGGGGTCGAAAGGTTCAGCAGGATCGGGGTGCATGATCGGGCTGGCAGGAGCATCCACGGTGACACTCCTCTTTCTGCCGCCCGGGGACGGTTCGCGGTGTCCAGAACCGCGAGTGTCAACTCTCAAATGCTGCCCATGGGGTTCGTCTTCAAACGGATGCTGCGCCGCGTTGCGCTTTAGCACGTCTTTCTCGAGCGAAGGAGACGGCGTTCTATGGTGACCTATATGAGTCAAGTCTGTGGACGACATTGTCGACTTCAGCTTTCTAGGAACCTCTCGAATAAACTCTACCGATTCATACTGGCCGCGGATGAAGCCGGGGCGAGGTTGAGTCTCAGGATGGTCACATGGCTTGGATATGATCATGTAATGCCGCGGGACGAGATCTGGTTCCCCATGATGTTTCATCGCTTTGGATGAGGTGACCAATAACGTAACAAAGTCGCGGGGGGTTGTAGGGCCAGGGAATTGGGCGCTGAGGCGATATACTTCCACCTTTCCACGGTTCGGCACCGTTATCTCCTCGACCTTAGTCTCTGCACCTATGCCTCTGATGTTGCCTTCACCCGGTTTCCCCTGGACAGCGAGCGAGGTGGGAAACTCGCGCTCGAAGCCACGCTTGAACCGGCTGAAGCCCAGGCCCTCGTGTACACTTCTTCGCGCGAACCAGGCGCCTTTGCCGTCCTTGCCGCCCAGTTTGTAGACAGCTATACCCAGCGGATTGTCTTTTGCGGCAAGCTTAATCGGCTTCCCCCATTCTTGTTGCAGAGCGGCGTATTCTGGCGCAGGCGGAGGGCTCCGCGCCGACGACACGAACATCTCCGAGGCATTGTTGGGCGCTATGGAGCCAGTGGTGTGTGAACGATGTCGATGAGCAGGATCAGGGTCAGGTATAGGTATCGACTCGACCACGGCCTGGACTTGAGAAAAGAGATCGGCTAGGTAGGGATCAAGCTCTTCCTGCTGCTGCGGGATGTCAGAGAACTTGCAGGGAGCCAGAGCCTTGAGGGAGTCGTGGAGGTTCAAGCCGGCCATGACGGGAAGTCTTCCAACAGGCTAAACCTGCGACAGGAGGTCCAACGCCTGCTGAATGTACAAAGGGAGTGATCCTCAAGCAACAGACATGGCGGCAGAGGCGAGGGAGAGGGAGAGGGGTAGGAGATAGCTGGTGTCACTGCGTTTGAGCAGGTGATTGCCGGAAAGGGCGGCGGGCTCGAACAGACGACATATGATTCGACCTGGAGACGTGAACAGACGGGCAGCGGCTGAGATCAGGAAGTGTTTATGATGACTGAGCAACTTGCTTCGCAGGCGGAATGCCTCAACCAATGCCCGGTTTATGGAACGTTAACAATAAATGACGGTGACGGTGACGGTGACGGGGGACGAAGAAGCCCATCTTAGTGGGGGCATTGGGACCAAAGGAACCGCCCGCCAGACATGCGTCATCGGCGCCCGCAAGCGACGGCTCGGCAGGCTTTTGCGTGGCTCCCGGCTGCACATTCCACAAGCTGGGTATTTCCCACCTCGGCCACCGTTTAGACATGTGGTAGAACTTGGTCACCCAGACCGTACGGTGTCCCAAGTCCTCTAAGGTTGATGACGAGAGCAGCTTCGTCTTCTGAAAAATAGACGCTCTTCCCTTTGGCTGGCGAGGCTGACGAGGCTGGCAGACCCAAGGATAATTAGTGCTCGGTGAGTTCGGACCTAACACCTCTGGATTACAGGTCCGTACTATTTCCAGCAAGATAGCAGATAGGGCATGCAGGATTCAGATGGGGAGCGGGCCTGAATTCCATGGTGGAAAGTAAGAGAAGATGTTCCTATTTTGTTTGGTATTATCTTTATGTATTGAGAGCAAGTGGCCTCTCAACTTCCAGCATCCGATTCCCGTCCAGCCAGTGGACCAAGGCTTCTTCGACACCAGGCCGAAGATATAGGAGATGACCCTATAAACCACATCCAATCCGTTCCAGAACGACCAAGGAGGGATTGTTGTCGCCCGTCACGGTCTCAGACCATGAAAGACGTCCGCACACACCACAGATGTGTCATCGGAACACGACCACGTCTCCAACCCTCGACCCCTTGGAATTGATGTCGTGCAGTAAGGCAGCAGCCGTCACATGCCAGATGCGACGCCAAACCACCCCGCCGTTGTCCACGACCACATCTGGTGCCAACCAGGACACAACAGAGTGAAGTCGGAACAGGTGATGCAGTTGTGCAGTGTAGAAGACTTGCTTCAACAGGCGCAACAACTGACGCTTCACCACGGCCTCGAAAATTCGACCCCAGCATGTTCTAACCCTTGCATCCCTGCCGCGAGGCATCCCATCTGGTGCAAATGCGAGACTGTATCCACCCAGGGATATCTGTGTATTCCGCTCAGCCAGTCCTGCCGCTGATGTGCCGCCCAACAGACAATAACATAAGAGATTATTCCTAAAATCACAACGCTTGCTGGTAAATCAGACCTTGTCCCCATATTATCCGTGTCCCGTGGCCCGTATCGAATGCAGAGTGGTATCCTTGTGGTCGCTAAAGTCGATCAAATAACTCCGTGCTGAAAATGCTCATGATTTTAATTCCCGCTTGCGTGTCCCTTCTTTTGTTCAAGCAACAGCTGACTGGTGAATATGCAGAAGGAAGAGACGTCTTGGTGCTCCGGTCGGGTCACATCGCAGTGGCGTACGGCATCGCGTATTCTTGATATCGGTCCCACCCGAAAGTGCTCAGGCTGGCAGAGGTACTGCACGGCTGCTGAGCCAACATGCTTGGAAGGGGTAGAGGCGCGAATGACGATACCGTCGTGGGGGCGCTATAGGCGGGAGCGCTGTAGTACTGAGAAGTGTGGTATGCCGCTGTGGAATAGGGCTGGCTGAAGGACGGCGTCGGTGACGGAAGTTGAATCTCATTCATCCCCACACTCGACCAGATATTGTGATGTGAGTCACAAGATGAGACCGGGCTTGGGCTGGATGGGACAATCTTCCATGCCTCGACAGGGGCAGGTTGAAGAGCGTGGAGTTGATGTGACGGCCACCATTGCTCCGTGCCAGTAGAGCTGGGCAGCAACGGAGTCGGCCGGATAACGTCGACAATCCTCGGAGGCGGAGGTAGAAGAGGGACGAAGAGACCCATGATGGCCTGGCGAACTTCGTCGCTTCGGCCACACAGCAGCTCACCGGCACCATCTTCTTCCATGCCCTCCAAAGCAAGGGCGCTTGTCCGGTAGACGAACTTGTTGGCTGCCTGTACGAACTCCTCCTGCAGTTTCTTCAGTTGTTGTTCCTTCTCAGACCAGTTCCAAGTGTTGGCGTTGGTATCGATGGAGAAGACTTCCTTGTGATATTCGACCAGCGAATCAATGGTGTCTGTCGTTAGCTTGAAAGCGACTTCATTCTGCGAGACCATGTCGATGTGGACCACGTAGGCTTCGACGTGGATCAGGTGGTAGTTGAACAAGGCCTCCACAAGTGGGTTCGAGTCTTTCCTCAACTCGGACTCCGGCGCTTTGGGCACCATTAACGAGCACAGCGTCCAGATAGCGTTTGGTGACGACAGAGTCTCGGTCAAGCATCGAGTATGTTGAGGCACACTGTTGAGAGGTCGCTTGATCTTGTTGATGCGCTTGAGGGTCGCCGTCAGCCACGGTTCGACCTTGCTATTGAGCACCACATTGCATGTCGATCGCGGCGCAAAGGCGGCAGCAGAGGCGGGTAATAATATCGTCGGCATTATGAGTTATTGATTTATGCGATTTGGGGCTGTCTTCGGTACGGTGTAAATGTTTCACAGAGACATTCAATATGAGCGGCTGACCAGGAAGAAGCGACGCAATATAAGATGCGAGAAAGAGAGTAGAGGAATTTGAGAGGCTGTTTTCGGCGGTCCCAACGAGGGAAGTAGTGTGCGCGCCTTGTAGAGAGGGTTCGGAGATGAAGTGGTGAAGGTGGTGGTAGAAGGGGAGAGGGCGGAAGGCGGGGATGACGAAAAGGGCAAAGAGATAGAAGGAGGAGAGAGCCGTACCTTATATCCAGCGAAGCAAGAAGAGTCATGACTGGTATTGATAGGCTACAGAGAGACGAGCTAAAGTTGGGACCTGGCCGGTCAGGCGCAGCAAGCGTTATGCAGTTGGATGGAGACGAGGGCACGAAGTGTGGATATGGCACCGAGCGGATCATGGGATGGGGTGGGAGAGGGTAGCGGCGGATGGCGGAATCAGGGAATCAGGGAATCAGCGCACCTTACAAGACTTGCCTGAGTCTGATGGCCTGATGCGTGGATGCGTGGGTGCCGGACGGAGCGAGCGAGGATTGAGGCAATCCAGCAGGAGGCAAGAGTGAGGCCAAAGTGAGAGCAGGGCAGAGACGGGCAAGAGCGAGAGGCGCAGTCGAGCATGCGAGAAAGACGTGACTGACCAAACGCATTTTTTCTGGCGAGGCCGAAGTGCAGCCCGCACCGTGACCCGTAACCATAACCGTCATGCAGCAGCCCCGCCACCTGCCCGCCCAAAGTTTTCCTCTCCGGTCCTTTTTTCGCCTCCTCCACCACAGAAAAGGTCTGCTGCCAACTCGAATTCACGACCTGCGACCTGCAGCTGCGCTACTGCACGTTTGAACAAGTCTCTGCTGAACACTTACGTGTCGCAGCCCTGCCACTGGCTGCTCGGCACAGCACGCTCTCGGATCGTCCAGCTCAGCCTGTTTTCCCCTTCTTGTCCCTCTCTCCCATCGCGAACCTTGCGAGCTGGACACAGCGACCAAAGCGATTTAGCTGCATATGCAAGATCAGCGCTCTTTCTCGTCCCTGTCGTGCCTGTCTATCGGCCTGGTCTTCTGCCATCGTAAGTGGTGGCCTCCTCGAGATCACCTTTGCTCACTTAAGCGCACTTGCGATGATTGCCAATATCAGTTTTGATCAAAACTTTGTCAAATTCATTATCTGTATTACACGTGTGCGAGATTGATCCCGGGCCCGCACTCGCCCGGGCACCATGGATATCCGCCCAATCCAGCCTCCAAGTCCTCGATGGCGTCTGGATCAGCAAGCCGCAAGCAATCAATTTCCCCGTCCAGTTGGTTCAGAATCCTCGCAAGCCTACCCGTTGACACGGCTGTTACCGTGAGGAAGCGTGGTTCGAGACGATTTCCGCTTCTGGCAGAACTGAGGTCAAGTACCTGGTCTCTGGATTGCTTCGTAAATGCACGGGACACTGTGCTGATGAGGCGTGATCATCACTTACGGCCACCTGGGCCGCCCTCAATCTCAACTCTGTTCAATCATGCTTCGTATGACGGTGCTTGGAAAAACCCCGAGTGCTCCTGACTCCGTGAAACGGGGACATCACGTAGCATGATATGCCGTTGTCGGGGGTTGGAGAAGGAGTAGCCTATACTCTGCGTCCCGTTGGCGCATTCGTAGAAAGATGCGCGAATCTCTGAAGCTTTAACACTCCAAGAGACCCCAACGGTTCGGTCGACTGTCTCAAGGAACCAGGAGTGTCTGTAAAGTCATCGACACGATTTGCAGACCCGAGTTGGTGGCACGGACTCCTCACGTTTCAGGCACAAGTGCTCCATCCAGGGTCTCGGTCCCCAAAGACTCTGGATGCTCGTGTTCAGAAGCTCAGGCAAGGTCCAAATCATTCTGACTTGGATTGGGTGGTCCCGACGACTGGTCGATGGCAAAAGGCGCACAGCCAGTCGTTGGCGAAGAACGAGGTCGTTTGCTAATCCGCCCGAGTTAGCTAGCGGAGGCAGCTGAGGTGATCCTCGTCAGAAGGCACTTCTGCAAGCGGATTGGCAGCTGAACACCAACGTTGGCGTTGCACTTTATCTCAACATCCCTGCTACCACATCTGATTGGCTGAGGCGATTTCTGACTTGACTCTCGCCCAGCATCATGTGACGACGCCTGCCGTGCGCTACGTGCCCGGCAGGCTGCTGGGAAGGCATAGAAGATGCAAGAGGCGCGTTGCAGCAGCCGCCGACATTGCATCTTGGTGCAAGAACTGCATGTTTCAGATTGACGATCCCAGACAGTGAGATGGTGATGTTCGTACGGGAAACAAAGATATGATTCTGCCAGACCAGAAGGACGATGAGGTCATTGCTCGGGAAGAGCGAGGCTGGAAACTGTGGCTGAGCATGAAAACATCAGCTCGACTCACCTCGGCCTGCGGCCTGCATCGGTCGAGCCGGATCATTATCAATCACGTGGCTCGTGTATTCGGTTTGCGGTGATGACGATTGGCGATCATTCCAAAAGTACGTCTGCGTGGCGCATCTGCCTTCATATTGTTCCCTTGGTGTGTAAATCCCTCCTTGGTCGCGCATCTCGACCATCTCTGATGTTCCTCAGGATCAAGGTTCTCTCATGCGACATGCGGAACCGCCGCGATTGTTCTGACCACTGCACTTGGGGGTCGATGTTTCCATGCATCCTGTCGTGCACATCTCCGAGCGGCTATCACTACCAAGGTGTTTGACTAACCGACTGCAGGGGGCCCTGGACGAAGCATGTCTGAACCTCGTGTTTACTTTGAAGGAATGCTGGTCAATGGCCATAGTCAGGCTGAGAAGATGACTTGGTCTGACAACCTGTCGCAATTGCACATGGACTGTGCTATGCCTCCGATCGAACTCGAAGTCAGCCGCTTCGCAAGCACAGGTTTCTTCACGGGCTGGGTACTCGAGACAAATTTTCTTAAGCCATCAAACGGTTCATCCCTCAACGCTCCTGCGTCAAGCAGCCATTCGAACATATCATGCGAGAGGACAAATTCCCAGCACCGCAGTAGGATGCTTCATTCCACTGCTCCCTGCTCTAAGCTAAAGCTGCTACTCAGCCCTTCACCCACAAAACATCGCACTGCATAGAAGGAGAGGTCAAGCGCCAGACAGCAGCTGAGAAGCAGTGCTGCAACCTGCACCTCACCTCTACATCCGAGGATTGTGTGATGAAAACTACGTGAGATGCGATCTGAAACCAACTTGGGAATAGTTTTTTCAAAACGGTGATCGGCCGTCTGAGGGCAAAGTATCCGGTTCGCGCGTTGCACAAGGAATGTCGGCAACCCACTGCTTCTGTTGTACAGGTCGGTCCATAGAGCATGCAAGCGAAGGCCGCCACGTGCAACATCGGACCCTTGACTGCCGCGTAGACATCGAGATGCCACACTACCGGCCTGTCTGCTCTCAGTGTCATGTCAAAGTATCAGCACACTGAAATTCTGTTGGCCGCGCCGACGATGTGATACCAGGGGGGGCACGACCCCACGGAAATCTCACTGATTCCAGAAGTTTGCAGGTCGAAACCCCGAACGCCGGCATATACTGTGTAGCCACCAGTCGATCAAGAAGCGCGACACCGGAGCGTGCGGGGTGAAGTTGCAGAGTATTCTGGTGTCTTCCGCCACAAAAGTAGGTTGACTTGTTTTCGTGCTCGAACAATCGAAATCCATTATGTGGAAGCCGTGTTGGAATTCACTAAGCACTGAGTCTTTACCCGAAAAAGAAGTGAGAGCCCTGCCTAGATGCACATCGACGATAAACAGCAACAGCGGCGACATCAACAGTAGGCGGACTTGCGGTAACCTCGGGGCGGTGGCTTGCCCAGACGATGAGCTTTCCGTCTGCCAGAAATTGAGCGCGTAACAGTGCGCAGATTCTGGCGGAGGTACAGGCGGACCACAGCTGCAAGTTGTATTATCATGCCCACAATTGTCTTTGCATCACCCCTTACTTGAGACAGCCTTGTCTGCTACAGTCTGTCAATGAAGATGGTGGCTAGTCGGCCAAGCAAAGGGATATTTTTAGATCTCGTAGGGCTGCGTAGACTGTCTAAAAGATCCGGCTAACCTGGCCTTTTTGCGACGCTCTCGGCGAATTATCGACCCGCACCTGCTGCTTCCGTCCAGTCAAGGCGCGCGCCAGGGAGTCTAAGCTCTAGCCATCGGCCGGGCCACCTCCGGGCGCCGACATGTGCTGAGTAGGTTTTTCGATGCACTCATCAACACTTCAACGTTGAGATTCTGCTCAGCTCTTTCTCACATTCTCTAACTGCCTGGATTTTGTCGCTGGCGTGACTTATTGCCCTCATCTCCTTGTAATCCCTTTATTCCGCGTTGCATTGCTCCCCAGGTTCTTCCCCTTGACCGAGATACGGACTTCCGATTCAGGGGCTTCGGCAGTCACCATCGACATTTCATCAGCTTCTCCATCAATAAAAGACAGATTTCTCTACATCTCTCTCGGTTGAGATTACGACTTAGACTTCGATTTAATTGACACTAGCTTTCCTTCCAACAAGATGTCCGCCATTCGACCACTGAGAATGGCCAGCGTGGCCGCGATCGGAGCCACTGCTGGGTACTCGGCCTCTCATTACTGGAACACGACCTTTTTTCAATTCAACCCAGTTCATGCCGAGTCACCGCCTTCAGACGCTCAAGCGGCGCTGAAGAAGATGGCGTGGAAAGGCTTCACCGAGCTCAAGCTTGAAAAGGCCGAGATGGTCAACCACAATGTCAAGAGATTGACTTTCGCTCTCCCTGACGATCAATCGATTACCGGGATTTCCCCAATCAGTACGTACAACACGATTCTTCAGTGTGAAGGACGGCGGTTCTGACTTGGTCGCAGCATCTCTCCTGACCAGACATACGCCTGAGGGTGGCTTCATCCCAGTCTTCAGACCGTATACTCCCGTCAGCGCCAATGGTAAGTGCCCTGTTCCTACGACGGAGCTGGCTGAGCTGACCGGCTCCTGCAGATCAGCCTGGCTATGTCACATTCATGGTCAAGAAATATCCCAACGGGAAGGGCTCAGGCAAGATGCACTCATTGAAGCCCGGCGACTCAATGTTGTTCAAGCCTCTGCATGAATTCGACTACAAGCCCAATGAATATTCGGCCATGACATTCGTCGCCGGAGGCTCTGGCATCACCCCTATCTACCAACTCACTCGAGCTATCCTGGATAATCCCGAAGACAAGACCAAGATCGCGCTCGTCTACGCCAACAACTCCGAAGAGGACATCTTTTTAAAGAATGAATTCGACGACCTCGCGCAGAAGTTCCCCGACCGATTCAACAGGACGTATGTCGTTAGCAAGACCACGCCCGAGAATGAAGGCACCTATCAGAAGGGCTATGTCACCAAAGCGGTATTGAGCCAGGTGATGCCTCACAAGTTGAACGAACGAAACGTGAAGGTCCTGGTCAGCGGTCCTCCTCCGATGATCGAGGCTGTTGCTGGAGCCAAGGGCGGCTTCGGTTGGACACAGGGGAGTCTCGGAGGAATCCTCGGTGAACTGGGCTACAGCAAGGAAGAGGTGCACAAGTTCTAGATTGGGTGCAAACCGGGCTTATCATTCGATGTGTATATTACTAGAATCGGGGGGATAGAACGCTCGCACGGGCACCTGCGGCGAGGTAGATAGAGTATAGAAGCCAAAGCGGCATGGGTTGGGAGGCTACACAATCCCATTCAGACCAACGTCCACGCCAATCGTTGCCGGCAGCGGCCACCTGGCCAGCCGCGCTTCTGACTAATAACCGGCAATGTCGTCCGCCGCCGGAGCAAAGCGGATCTGCGCTCAACCCCTCCAGCTGCCAACCTTTCCTGTTCCTATTGCACCACACGACAGACTCACCACTCTCCTCTAGCCATCTCGAGCTTATCAGCGCGCGCGATTCTGCGTCCGCCCCGTCCGTCGTCATCGCAGCCAGGTGCGCCAAAAGATAACCCGGACGGCCCGGAATGGAAGGAACGGAGTGACGGTCGTTTGGCCCATGTTGGAATTCATGTGAATCGTGTCCGTGTCCGAGTTCTCTGTGTGAGTGTCTGCGAACGAAGCGTGACGTGCGCTTCCCGCGTGCCGCCAAAATGCAAGCTTTCGGTAAGTCTATTCTGTTTCTTCCCTTGTACCTGGGACGGCCATGGACCTGGAAATGCATTTTCCCCTGCGGCCGCCATGCTGCGAAAACAAGCACTAATCAACCTCGCCCTCGCAGTCCCCAAGAACAGAAAGGTATGAACTCTGCTATGCTGTATTGGACTGCCGCTCACACCACCCACCCCCCAATCCTCTTTCTCAACCGCCCACACTGACAAGCGGTGCAATGTAGCCCAAGTTCGACCTCACCCTCCGCATCATCGACCTGACCAACATTCCACTGGTAACCGGTACGGCCACCGTGCGCTGGCACCTGTCCTCCTCCTCCACCGCCGACCACCGCGGCCGCACGCCCTCGGCCCCGATCTCCGAACACAAAGCAACATGGGAATACGTCAAGACGATGCCCGTGCGGCTGACGATCGACAAGAACGGCAACCTCCAAGAGTGCGACATCCACTTTGAAGTGCTGCAGGAGTTCCACGACGGCGGGCGCGGCGGGAGGGTCCACCTCGGCAACGTCAAGCTGAATCTCGCAGAATACACGCGGGTGCCTGACCAGGGCCCGGATCGGGATCCGCAGGACGAAGGTGAGGAGGAAGGCAGCATCACGCGGCGCTACCTCCTGCAAGACAGCAAGATCAACAGCACGCTGAAGATAGGCATCCTCATGCGCCAGACCGAAGGGGATATGAACTTCATCGCCCCGCCACTCAAATCCGCCATGGTGGTCGGCGGGATCGCGGGCGTGCTGACCACCGAGGCGGGCGTCCTGGGCGGCAGCGGCGGCGGCGAGGGCGACGACATCCCCAGCATCACATCCAAGACGCGCGAGCTGTCCGAAGCCCAGGACATATATCGCCGGACCCTGGCCGCCACATGGGCATGCCAGGCCGGCGAGCTCGCGCCCGACAAACTGATCGAAAACCTCTTCGCCGGAGGGGACGGCGGGCGGCCGCCATCATCACCGAAGAAAGTCTCCGGCTCGCAACATCCCAATCCGGCGAGACTAGGCCGCCGGGAGGAGAGCATGAACAGCAGTTCGAGCGACGAACCGCGCCGACACCCGCACACGAATCCTCAACCCCGCCACCCGTCGACCACGCCGCGTCCGAGCCTCCTCACACCGCAGGCCTTCCTGACCCCGCAGATGGCGCCGCCGGGGTCGAATTCGCATCCTCAGGGCCACAGACGCGGCGCGAGCAGAGACTCGATCACCCCCACTGCGTCGCCGAATCTGAACTTGAACCTGTCCATACAGACTCCCGCGGGCAGTGGTGCCGCCGGCGCAGTGAGCGGCCGGTCCAGCATCGACCAGCAGGTCCAGCAGAGTCAAGCGGAGCACGGGAACCGGCGGCGCGGGCAGGCCGAACAGCAAGAGTATACGGAATTCGAGCTGCGTGACGATCTGAGGAGTTGGAGTGTTCGAGTGCGGTGAGCATAAAAGGCCAGATTTGATGACCACATGAGATGATTCGAGGCCAGGAGAGGTCGAGCAAAGGAACCGCAATCGCCATCCAGGACAAAAGTGCCTGTCCTAAAATAAAATTGGCATGGGCGACGGGCGACGGGCGATGAGAGACTCTGAATCACCCACCCGAAATGACCGTGCGAGGAAGGGTAGGTATGTCCGCCATATAAAATCGTAGATACTGGAGATTGGGCCAAGTATACAGAGATTCACATCACGGGTGGGACGAGGATTTCGAAATGAAGAAAAGATACTGTAATAACAAGGCAGGCTCAACCTTCAGTCCAGTTGCAAGTTTGTAGGGGGTTGTGCGTCCCATTCCTAGTTACATCGATGGCCACAGTACAGGGAATGTGACGAGTCCAGCGAGAGAGAGCGAGCGAGCAAGTGAGTGAGCAAAGTAAGCATGCAAGCAAGCAAGCAAGCAA
Source organism: Phialophora tarda (assembly GCA_016109495.1). Taxonomy (NCBI): domain Eukaryota; kingdom Fungi; phylum Ascomycota; class Eurotiomycetes; order Chaetothyriales; family Herpotrichiellaceae; genus Phialophora; species Phialophora tarda. The sequence continues at coordinate 316,159 of JADWPL010000006.1, read as the reverse complement.
CCTTCCTTGATGATCTATCGTTACGTATTTACAAATGTACAGAGCAGAGAGAAGATACAGGACGTATTCCGTATTCCAACATATTAACCACCTTAAGGTATAGAGAGGCACAACCATAAGGTATATTACACAGTACAGTTAGTACAAGTACATACAGTACCGTTTAGGGACTTGTTCTCGTGGTCACTTCCGTCTTCAAAGCGACTTTCGGCGTCAACTTGGTCTTCGCATTCATCTTTGGCTTCGACTTCAGCTTCGACTTTGACTTTGACTTTGACTGTTGACCCTTCTTTACGACTTTTGGTTTCGGCGCCTTGGCCTTGGCTTTGAGACCCGGGTCTGGGTCTTGTTTTGGTTTTGGCTTGGTGTCTTCTGCTTCCGCTTCCTTTCCACCTTCCAGCTCGATGTCGTCGTGCTCAAACTTAAAGTCAGACTCAAGCTCATCGTCGGCAGGATATTCAGGCTTCATGGGGTTGCCGCTCAACCGACCGGCCAAGCTTAGCGCTGCGCCCACAAATGAAGGAAGATACGGCTGCGGTGGCGTCAGTGTAGGTGGGTGAAGGACTGGACTCTGGGCCAAACGAAGTTCTTGTCTGGTGTTGTCTGCGCCGGTGTAGGTGATATGGTCAAGGCAGAAGGGCACCACGCTTGAGGCAGATTGCGTCGTCCTCTCCTTCTTATCTTTCGTCGTGTTGGGCGTGGCGGCTGAGCGAGCCGAGACCAACCGCGAATCAACGTCGACGACATCCACCGTGTTGAGGAGGTACTCTAGCTTAGTATCAGCCTGTGCGGAGGTTCTTTGCTTTGCTCGGCCTGACTTTAGTTTCTTAGGAGCAGCGTGCATATTCCTCAGGGTCTGATGGAGCGGCAGAGTGACAAAGGGTAGAAACACCCAGTCGGAGGAGCCGGTCGACTGGGCGTGGCCGATATAGCCGCGGAATGCGTTCATCAAGGATTGGACAAAGCCTGTGTCAACTGACCCAGGATAAGCCAGGTCCTGCTTGAGCTGTCTCGTAAAGGCGATGTCGACGTGGTACTGTGGACATGAGACAGTCAAGTGATCTTCTTGATGAATGGCGGATATCCTGGCTATGTTGAGGCGAGCTCTCTTCCCATCCGTCTCTTCACTAGCAGTGACGAAGATTTCGAATCTAGGAAAGACATTCGAACCCGGAGGCGATATGGGAGAGAGCTCCAGTCGCAATATGGCGCGGGCGCTGGCATCTATATCCTCGGACGATTGTTTAGGCCAAGGGTCCATCCTGGCAAGATGCTGTGCCAAGAAAGGAGCTCCCCCAACGAAAAGCCGCCTTTCTTGAGCACATGGTGGCGTTGATGATGATGCTGGTGCTTCCTCTTTTGTGACCCCGCCTGCGACGGTCTGAACTTGTGATGGTGTTTTGGTGGAAGACTCAGTGGTCGTCAGAGTCGAGCTCTTGATATCGGAGTCGCTGGGGTCACTTCCTTTAACACCGTCTCCTCCAGAAGACGTTTTGTCCAGCTCTGCCTGCTCTTGGCCATTCTCCGCTTGGAGATCTCCTTCACCCTCAATCGTTACTTTGCTTTCGAAGTCAACAGACAGCGGGACCTCCTGGACTAATGCTTGTCCGAACTTCGCAGTGAGATCGCAATAGAGCTCTTGTCTGCCGCCTGCTTTTCCCACGTTGGCGATAGGTTTGAACGCGTCTCGCAAGCTTTGCAAGATCCGACCGAAAGAAGAACTGCCGCGGGTCCGGTCGGAAGTCTGCAGGGTGACCCCAGATGAGACCAATCTCCGCCATTGGTACTGATGCAACAGCACGGGTAGTTCCGGGGGAGCAGGAACGGGCTTGAGGCTAGTTGTCAACTCATTCACGTCGGGCCAGACAGTTGGCTGCTGCAAATCATCCTCCATTGGGGCGGAGAGCAAGATCTCGCGGCGGGCTTGGTCAGCTGCACGGGGATTGTTCAGGTGGACTAATGTGATGTTCTCCTTGTCCCGAGCGATGGTCAGTCCGTGGTATTTCCGCCGAAGCGACTTGAGATAGCCATTAACGTAGTCCTCCCCGGCGCGATCCCGGTATAACAGTGCCAAAGGTCCTTGCAAAGGTATGGCGACCAAGGCGAGGTCCTTTGCGTAGCGAACAAGCTTCTGTAGCGCTTGATTCGCATCGTGTTTGTGGCCTGTCGTTCTGATCCTGGATTGAGAAGGATAGACGTCAACCTGAACGTCGTGTTCCTCTGCGATTCGCTTCAGCGGTTGCGTTGGGTGGGTCAGAAGGTGTTCTAGTTTGGCCTGCTCGTCTAGGTTGAATGAGAATTTGACCTTCTTCCCAGTCTTGTCCGGCGGCGGCGTCGACGTCTCGTCGCGCATAGGAGTGATGAAGCCCCAGACTTCCTCGGCCAAGTATCTGATAATGTCGTCCTTGCTATGGTTCCTGCGCAGCACCGGAGGAGGACCATGCTCGCCTTTCCGCAGACGGATGTACTTCTTCAACTGCGAGGTCTGGAAGCCGGTCCTCAAATTCCGCCTCAGTGTCTTCCACTCGTGCTTTTCCAGTTGTCCGCGCATTTTTCCAACAGAAAGGCGTATCTGCTCAATATTTTCGGCCAGCGTGGCACCGCTGAGCGGGACATTTTCGGAGTCTAATGATTCCTGTAGTGTGGTTCCCGCCCGTTCCGTTCGGTCACCCCTGGGTACTTGGGTTATCTTGCGATCTCTCGACGGCAGCAGGATGACTTCGGCGGGTTTGCCTAGGGAGTTGACGCCGAGTTGGGCAGTGGGATCGGGCTTCCACTTTCGCCAAAACTGTCGCTTGCCACGGGGTCGGGGTTGGGACGGGCTTTCTTCATCTTGAGGCTGGTGGATGGGGTTGCTAGTGTTGTCGTCGCCACAGTCGAACTCGTCGAGTGCCGCTCGGCTTGGAGCTGCACTCTGCCATCGCCGAAGCACGCGGGCAGGGTGATGGGGGTTGTCACCGCGTACATTTCTCCGGCATTGCAGACAGACGTAGGCCGACTTGGTCCCACGTGCTAACATATATCTCGGGCATCAGAGGCCACGATCAAGCGCTCGGGAGGGAAATGGACCTTGGATGGTGTGGGCCTTGGGTAGAAAAGGTTGTTACTTGTAGACGCAGGAAAAGGCACTTTGGTACGGAGGAGCATTTAGGCTTCTTGGTACGGAGGAGCACTTAGGCTCCTTGTCCATCTCCGCAAGTCTTGGCGGGTCTCGTGTACAGACGTGGGAAAGTTATCAAAAAGATCTTCTTCGTGTATACGAGGTATGTCTAGCCGCAATCCGAAGGGTCTGCTCTTGGCCATTCTACGAAATGTTGAACTTTCTCTCGGCGCCCACGTCCAAGTCGACGAACGCGCTTTTTGAGTAAACATTCAACTTCAGACCGATTGTCCCCTGGATCCAGCCGAGGGGGTCCGGAAAGAGTCGAACGTCTGCGACGGGGTAAAGGAGCGTTGGCTTCGGTAGCCGTTGTGTCAAGACGAGCTTCTTCAATGACTGTTCTTCTGCAACGAGTGGGCTTGATTTGTCCGTTTTTCGGGAGCCTGTCTTGATGCGACAAGATGGCTTGACCAGGTTGATCCTCTTGAACGGCCAGGGCCGAACTTGGAAGACTCCTTCCAACGTTGCGGAAATCGATTCTCGCTGAAAATGGAAATGATGCTAGCCGGCCAATTTCTTTCATCGCTTTGAAACTCTTCCTTCTAATAAAGCGTGATCTGCTCGAATGTATCGCGGTCACGTATCGCTTCTCCATACATAACCCCATGCACGTAACAGTCTCCAACCACGATCCAGCCACCCTTCTCCTGTCGCCTGAGAATGAGTGGTATGTCACAGCCCAGTAAGATAGCAACTGAATCTCCCAGTCTTGCCCCCGCCGGAGCTAAGCCCATGCTTCCTGTCTTTGTGGACATCAAACGTCTCCAGGCAGTCACGTTCACCGCCCAGGAGATCGCCTCCCCGGTCTCCTTGCTTTCGTAAGGTTGTTTCCGGTAAAAGTGCTTACCGGGCAAAATCAACTGGTTGAGTGTGTATCCAGAGAGAACCAACTCACGGTTTCGCAACAGTATACGTCGAAGAGAAAATCCATGAGTATGTGGGTGGACCGCACCGCGGCGCCAAAGTGTAGCGTTAAGAAGGGCCTCCATGTTATTGACGGTAGAGCCAATCGGTTGTGCAGTTGTATCAGCTATAATTGTCCTCCACAGTGCCGTTCTCGCACCTTCAAGGTCTCCGTATGCGTTCAGCTGAGGACCGCCAGCGGTTGTTGGGCAGGTTTTGTCTACCTCGTGTTCATGGCAGGCTCCCAATGACGTTATCACATCCAATAACAATCCTTGAACTAGGAGGCCGTTGTTCGGCACCGTTTTCGCGAATATATGGGAGGGCCTAGACCCTCCTGCTCGATATGCACCTTTAAGTCGTGCTGTCGGAATAGGTCGACATATCATGCATATTGCCCAGCTTGGCAGACTGTGTGCACAGAGACTTCCAACAGTGCGACTTCCCTGACCAGCTTTCAGACCAGGACCTGTTCTAACATGAAACCATCCTGCTGAATCGGATTTCGTCAAGTGATTATTGTCGTCAACGTAGGTAGCTTTCCGGTCTCTGTAGATCTCCACACTGTGCCGTGAAACCAATTGTAGCACGTTCAAATCCCCTTTTGACAAGAGTTGTAGGCTGAAATCCCTGTAGATCTCTTGCAAGGAACTTCCGTAGGTAGGTGTCATGGCTGTCCTGTCCGCAATAGCTTTGATGGCTAGGAGGCCGTATATTCGATCCTCGGCAAGCTCCGCTTGCGCCTCTAATCCTAGCAATAGTGGTCGCATCAAGTCGGTCGCATCAGTCGTTTCTGACTGGGCCCTCTGGTTCAGTTGCAGGTTTGTTAACTCAAGCACGAGTCGCCACATGCGTTCAGAAGCCCAGTACCTCTTCCATGGCACCCTATCTCGCCCAACATCGAGCTTCGAATGGATAATTTTGTTTGTAGCAAGAAGGGCAATCATACCAAAGCCGAATCTCTCTTCATCTTGAACGATGAAGGTAACGGCGGTGCGTAGGATGTCCCATGTCAGCCAACAGCTTCCACAAGCAACGGGTGCATCTGGTCGTGCGATTGCCACTTCCTGGAGAATCCACAAGCGTTGCCAATATTGTCTCAAGAAGAAGGTGGCAAGTGCTTTGTACACACGTCGCAGCATCGGCGAACTAATCCAGATCTCGAGCCGAAACAGCGGGGGTACATCCACCACGATATCCTCGGGATAGAAGCCAGTAGAGGTACTGAGCGGCCGGTTGTGTGCTGCTATCCACTGTAAAGCCGCCACTGCCAAGTCACTGTCACTCCGGACCGGACCAAGCCAAGTTACGACCTGCCACGCCGATGCGTATATGTCAAGCATCCGCGACAGTTGCTGATTGCGTTCAGCCGTGTCAGCCTGATTGATGCATATAGCGTCGATCCAGAGCTTGAACCCCTGGCGTATCCGTGCGCATGAGCGGAGTAGGACCAGTGCATCGTGAAGATTTTGTCTGATTGGGAATGATTCACCATTCAGAATGATGAACTGCTTGGGCGTTTCGGGACCCCAGCAGTACGATAGCGCAACGTAGTCGCCCCACGTACGATGCCAGGGAAGCTCGTCGTCGTTTCCAGGTAGGTCCAGGGAGCTGTGCAATGATATGGACCCAAAGCGCCTTCGCGATCGCCATCTCGCGCGGTCAAACAGGGGTCTGAAGTCCTGAGGCGTAAAAACCTCGGGCCAGGTATAATTGCTTCCTTTGCAAGCATGGGTCTCGCGATCAACGTCACAACCCGAAGGCAGGTCGACATGCTCAAGTGTGCAAATTATGGGTGACGAAACGTCGGCGTCATTCGTGATAGGATGAAGGGTCAGCACTCGAATGTCGTTGCCCTGAAGCGGCCTATATGGAAATGGCATTGCACACAGCGAACTCGATTTCCCAATGCTGCTTCAAAAGAGAGTTGCGTATTGTCGGAAGAAAGTGGCCTAACGAGGGAGGTCGTGACAGAAGTACATAGGCATGCCGGCCTCGGCCCCTGCCTCGCCAGGAGGCTGTGAAGCAGATTAAAGCGCGGCGGGCCTAGCCGTCGCCTTGAAGCTGCGGCCGCTTCCACCATTCTAGGCTAGAGCTTGGGGGCCATTCTCGTCGAATTTCCATTCCAGGCTGCCATTAGTCCGTGTCATGGGGGACAATTAGTCCGTATGATACAGTCCAATCACCTCCGCCACCGCCATAGGCCAGCTGAACGAGCTGGAGCTTCCGGCGAACAAACGACTCCGTCGACTGCCATCTGCTCGTGTGGAATGCGATAAAGACGGCACTTGGATGAATCAGACAGAATCAGAAGATTGTATTGGCTTCTTCGCAAGCGAGTGGACAGGTGAGCTCCTAAAAGTGCTTCCAAAATCGACTTCCACCTTTTGCCCTCCAAGTCCGTCCATGAACCTCCAGCGATCGACTCATCACCCCCTAGTACGCATTACAAATCTGCTAGGATGTGCTTCCCCAGCTTTCAATGGTTGTCCTTCCGGACGGTTTCGCTTGATGTTGTGAGAGGGAATTACAGACAATGTCCAAGACACTCGTTGGTAGGCTGGGTAGGAACACAGACTCCAAGACAGCAGCAATCTCCACACAAAGTGGCTGGGGGGAAGCAAAAGGGTTCTTCCGCGTTGGAATCGTTGCTTTTGCTTGAAGGGTTTGCCATCTTGTTAAGCGTCTTGAATTCTTCGATTTGATAGTTGTAAATGTCACCCTGTAGTTGGTAACGTCAGCATGATGGTGGTTTCGAAAGTGGACAGCTGCTTCAACACATACCCTGAAGGCGGAAAGGACCAGTGAGTTGGTGGACAAGGTAGAGAAGTCGACATAAGGCGAAAAGCGTTCAGCCTCTGGCACGTCGAATATAGTGCTCCTGCTACAAATCTCCTTGTTGATCCAATCTCTCGGTGGATTTGGCAGGCACTTTGCGCACTTGCAAAGCTGGCACGAATTTAGCATTCCTTGCAGCTCACATTCCCATGCTACCTGGCCTTTGCGCCACGCTGGGGAACTCACCTTGTCTTTGGAAACGCATTGGAGAGCTGCGCCCGGATCTCCCGAAGCCAAGGCTCGGAAGAGGCATGGTAGAGACAAGGCTACAGTACCGGCGCATTCGAGGATGCATGTCAAGTCCGATGTTGCTACATCGTCCGTGACATCTTTGTAGAACTCATTGCCAAAACGAGGTCCGACTGCACCAGTTTAGCTGTCTTGAAAAAGGAGTGCTTGCGTTTTGATTTTGCCCGGCAGGCAGGCTTACCTAGGGTGAAAAGACCTTCTTCGACAACCGGATCAACGATTCCTTTTCTTGTTTTGTCCGAGATGGGTATGAGGCGTTGTTTGTCCTCTTTTTCCCAAGCAGGAGTGACAGGACCGACATCATCCATGTAGGATTGGACCGAAACCTGGTACAGAGACCCCTCGTGCGGCATGGCATTTGTCAAGGCTGCCGAGCCCAAGAATATCACGGTGAGCATGGTCTTCATGTTGGCTACTATTTCTGGCTCAATGGGCGGTTGCAAGGAAATTGCCTTATTTCAGTTGAGTTCGACAATCCTGCTTGCTCTTATAGCTTGGTGAGACGACCCAGGGATTCGAGCAGTTGACCGACGCATTACCAGAGGACTGAATTTCAGGCATCTAACAGCGAGACGTCTACCAATCGCGTCACAAAATGCTGTTGTTCCCTCGAATTCTTATGCGTGGAAGCGGAGGCACAGCAGCGGCTGCTGCAGCGCGCGAAGACCTCTTCAGCTCAGCCTGGTGTCTAGCCATGGACTCAGCTTGCTCGAAATGGAAATGAGCGAAATCGAGACCGTCCATGTTGCACAGAGGCTGGAAGGTCTGGTCATCGGGTCACTAGGTCAGTCCTTCCACCAAACTCTATTCCAGATTCGGTTGATGGGCTTTGATCTGTGCAGGTCGTGGTATAGAGTCTGTGGCAGCTGCATACCTCCTGTGCAAGGCATCAGGCAGGTCGGGTTGGTCCCAAGGTACGTTAAGTCTCGTGATAGAAGATGCAGCATCGAGGGCGCCACAGAACGGTATCAGCTGTTGTAAGTGCGCCATCGTGGATTGTCAGGCTTTCAACTGGCCAGATAGAATGTCCTCAGGCTTGTGGGATCGTCCATCACCAAAGACACATATACCAGGCTTTCTCCTTGCGTTCGGGGCCAGCGTCAATTCAGCTGAAATGATCCTCGCCACAGGCAAACTCCTCGTGTTCGACCAATGAGGAAGGAGCCGGAACACCGTGCTCGCCCAGTTGATGTAAATGACCCAGAGAAGCCATACTCCAAAGGTTGCCGTCTTGCATGGCATCTGTGCACAAGCGTGCAGCCACATCCAGGATCAGCGCTGTTTCCTTTGAGGCGGGGGACGACAGTGCTGAATGATCTTTTTGGTGGTTGAGATACGCTGCTTGATATTCATGGAGCACCGTTCTCGGACTGTAGGAACAAGGCAGTACCCGATCTCGATCGTTCCGGTGTAGAGCGCGTGAAGAACAGTCCCTGCATTCGTGCCGCATTTTGCGGTCAAAAGCTTCAGGATCTAGACTCGGGCTCTCACGTCACTAAAGTCCGCTTGGAATGGCGGCTGTTTGGCGAGTATCGAGCGACGGTCAGTGACTGTGAGCTGTGTGGTCACCAGGATCTGGCACGCAAACCCCCCTTCTCTCGTGTCGTCTTAACAAGCCTCCTCTTGTTCGGAGGATTCTGTTGGTTGCCATGTTAGAGTTTGCCATGGTCCCCGAACAGGCCAATCTAATGAGCGGAGTCGGACAGCCAAGTCGCAATCATTCGCCCAATTAGTCGTCAGTAGTCCAAGAATCGACGGAGCTGCCACAATTGAGGAAGCTGAGGAGGTAAAGCGGGTCGAAGCTATCATCTTCCCCGCGTTACGATCTCTGGGAGCACCGGCAAAACCGCTGAACGTTACCCAAACTCCACATATCGCAAGCAGAAGTTTCTTCAGCTCCGCGGACTAGTGACGTGCTGCCGCGCGATCCTTGAATGTCTTTGCCTCTTTCACCTGGAGTGGCACGGTAAGAGCCGACAAGTGACTCCCTTCAAGCGAAGCAAAGTAATCCGGGCTCCAACTGTCTTCGAGTGGGAGAGAGAAAGATGAGTGAGTACCAAGTAAAGCTTTGGTCGGAGCTCATGTGCGACTGACTCACCGCGCCGCTTTTCACCCTCCCTTTCACTCTCGCCTCACTTCGCTCATCTTCACTTCACACTCACTCTTTAGCCTGAAATGCTCCGAAGAAGAGGATCTGAACTTTGCGCAGTGCCAACCAATGCCTCTTTGATGGAGTTACGCCTTTTGCGCTTTTGACCGCTTCGGATAGCCTTTCAGAGTCCTCCTCAATCCTTCCCTTACCTAATTAACCGAACCCCACTGACTTGCAAAGCAATCTCGAACTTCACACCGGGTGTCCTCATATTCTAGGTGCCTCGAAACTTAAGATACTAATGCTACCGTGGATCTTGTTACCATGGTATCCGTGAACCAAACTTGGTACAATAGACCGAGTGCGTCACCGAGAGCAGAACGAAGAACAGCCATTCCTGCGGAACGCAAGTTTGGTGTTCTAACAATTATTTGACGCTCGGGCTCGTTCCATCGGGCGGGCTCAAGACAATGGCAGAAGTGGTGTCGGCGTCAGTCTGAGAGAGCGGATGCAGCTCAAAGTGGCTTTGATACGAGTACGTACGTACGTACGTACGTCCGTACCCCTAAGCCTAACAATTCCAGATACAGGTACATATCACAGCAAGGTCTAAGAATGGCTGTCCTTCTTCTCATCCACCCAGCCTCCGACGAATCCCAAGTCGTGGCACTTTGAGTTATTCTTCGAGCGTTCGACACTCCCCGGCTTTTGTCCTCCCGTCTGTATCCTAGTCAGTTCGCCGGCCAACTTGGTCGCATTGCTAAGTTGCTCGTCGATCACATCCCGCCTGTCCACAATGTTGGCCCGACCAAAGGAGGAGAAGGAGGAGCTGTCGACCCAAGCTCGTGTTTGGCGAACCTGAGATATGCAAGCCTGTCGATTGTGGTCGTTGAGGTTGGAGCTGACGAGGCCGCGTTGAGCAACGTTTTTGACATGTAGCGTTTGGGGCGGCGTCTTGCTCGTCGGGGAGCGGCAAGAGGGTTGAGTTGACGATCCAGCATTCAATCTCGTTGAGATACCGTGACGCGATTCTGCAGTCTCGTTAACATCCGATTCTCGGCCTCGTTGCCGTTATATCTCTGGGAAGAACGCACCTTGGCCAATTTCAGTGTGCTTGGGCATCGTGACGGCTGATTGGTGTTGGCTGGCTGCTGCGCTCGAAATGGATGTAGATGAGGTCGCGTTCAAGAGAAGAAGAAATCACGATGAGAAATGCTGGCGAAGTTGCGGCCATTTATACCTTACGCTCCGGCGGCCTATCGTGTATACTGTCCCTCTCAGAAGCGGTGGTGCAGTAATATCTTGATACGAACCATGGTAGGCCTCTCTGTAGGCCGCACCATAGGCCACCTCATAGACCACTTCGGAGGGTGTAGCAGATCACGGGCGGGATTCATAATTTGAGCAATCAGCTGGGCTTCAAGAGGCTTGCTACGGAGTTCGAGCTACTGAGACCCTTCGCTGACACGCATTCGCTGTCACTCTCTTGCACAACTCACTGGGACGAGACTAAACAGAGTGAGTTTGACTTGCTTGTTATGAGTAGCTTGTCTCATTGTGAAAGGAGCGTTCTGTATACTGCCCGCTAGAGGACCCAAACGAGCGGAGGGTCTTCTTTCCAATGCCGAGAACATACACATATACTTATCAAGTACTCCATTCCTCCAGTCCGGCAGCATATCAGTTCAAACAGACCAATTCGAAGAGAGCCTCACGAATGACAGACCCATTCGTGATACCCATCAACCGAATCAAGGACAAAGACAACCATGAGCCAGCAACGGGTCGATCCAGTCCCCAAGATCTCACAGTACCGTGAGACAGGTTGGGTCGAGGAGGAAAGGGGACAGACGTAGAGAATGTGTAGAGTTGGTCTGCTTTCATCTTCCAATGCCCTCCTCTCGGATGCCCTCAACGTCGGGAGGATGGCAGAACGCCATCAAAAGGCATTTTACAAAGGAGAAAAACGTAAGGTTTAGGGCCAGAGTACAGTCACAAGAAAGCCGGGGTGATGGCGTCTCCTACCGACCCTCCCTGGGACTTCACGTTCCGCTGAACCACATTGCGCGTCAATGTGTGCCAAGGTACTGCACCCAGAGGAATCGCAGGGATACGAAGGACGCCACAGCCATTCTTTCGAGCGAAGACTCGGTCATCGTCCAAATGGAAACTTTAATCGTTGTCAGGAATTATCGGAGGCTGACGACGGACTCGATACTTTATGAATGGTTCGAAGATGTCGACGGAGGGTGTCGGGACGGCTGAAGCCTTTTTGCTTTCCGTTTACGCTCCACTCACAGCTTGGATACGGGCACGGAAATCGTTCGATGAGCTGGTCGTGCTTGGTATGGATAGTCTTCGTATGTCTTGCGAGGTCCTTCCGATATTGGAACCTCTTGTTGCATTCAGGCTGATCACATAAAAAGCGAGGGTCGTGCCGTCGGTGGTGTGCTGTAAGTTGGTATTTCTTTTGGAAAGCTCGCGGTGGCTTGCATTTGTGGCAATAGTGCATGTTGTCTGCAGTGATTGGGGAAGCACCACTTGAACTCGAGAGAGCAGCCTCGTTCGCAGGCTGTCTGTTTGAAGTGGTGGTTGCTGGCGCAGATGTATCGCCATTGCTGCGCTCATCGGGATACTCTCGTGGAATACCAGGATGGGCTGCCGTAGCGTCTTCGAGCCTCGAAAGTGAACCCTCAACAAGAGCAGCGTTCTCGAGAAAGTCTTGTTGCTCTGCTTCTTGTGGGTAATCTGTCAACATAGGGGAACCGTCAAGTTCATAAAATGGAGCATCGTCCAACTCCGGTAGAGACCAATTGCTGGGGAAATGAGCTTCGCGCGGAAGCCACAATTCCACAGGGTCGATGAAGTTTTCGAGGTCGAGCAATGAAGTTTCCTCCCTGATTGCCAACGCTTGACATCCAGTTACGGAACCATGTTGATCTATAGGGAGAGGCGCGAGGAGCTGCCGCCTCCCCGCGTGCGGGTAGGTATGTTGAGTTCAGGAACAGGTGGGCAGCCGACGCTGATAACGAAAGGAAAACAAAGGTATCGAAACAAGATGCCTCTTGGGCCGGCTCTTCAATGATAGTTTACCAATCGCGAAAGCTCAACCTTTCACGATTGGTAAACAGCCAACAAATTGGCTTGACACAATGAAGAAGACTCTTCACAAAGTCAGGCTCTCGGCGCACACATTAGAAGAAGGAGGAAACGGGAAATCGGCCCAAATTTGAAGGCACGAATCCGGGTGGCCTATCGTCCCGTCAGCGGCCTACCATCGAGTGGCCTATCAACCATGTGACAGATGCTTCGCCACACCCAGTGCGCCTTGCCTTGGTTGTTTCGGTACAAGTACGCTTGTCCGACACGGATCAGAGTTGGCTCTTCTTCGACATCAAGCACGTCGATTGTGGGGATGAATACGCGAAGGACATTTGCATGCAAGGGATAATCGAGCATCAACGCCCGGGTTGCATGCTTTCAACCGATAGTGGTCAATTGCAGTTGCTTCATAATTATCTGTGTGTGGTAAACAACTGGAAGATGAAGCCGCTGGAGGCGTCACTTTGCCAAGCGTGATGCACGTGACTACGCGCGACCGTCTACGTTAGCACCATGAGGTTTCCAAAGCCTTATGGAGGCGGATGACTCGTATTTGCATGTTGAGTGCGGCTTGCCATTGATAACACTACATAGCCAACTGGGAAAGCGTGAGACATTTCGTTACGACACAATTACAATCTCCCCCAGGCTCGAAGCAATGACTACTCTCCGTACAGTTTGCCTAGGCCCCCTCTTCAGTGCGTCTTCAGGTACTCGGTAACGGCAGGCGCGATACTGGGTCTGCGAGAACCACTCTGTGCAGTGATGACACTGCCGCGTCGTTGGGCCAGCGTGTCTTCAGCGTGTCCATGGCTGGCCAGCAAGTTGGTCACCGATGGGATGAACGATGGACGTCGGGGTGGTTGTCCGCTCACCGAGTATCGGACCGCAAGCTGGTTCTGCTCGTGCTCGTCGAATTCATCGATTTGAGTCGTCTTGAATTGCCTGGCGGGCACGTTCTTCGCGAAGAGGATGTCGAGTTCGTGGAAGGTGCGGTCCTTGGTCTCGGGCAATCTGAAGTACGCCCAGATGAAGACGAGCCAGGCACAGCCGCCCCAAACAAAACCAGTATAGCCCTGAAGGTTCCATGCTTCTGGATTCATGAAGTAGTTCTCCAAAGTTCCGCCGATCGTGCCGCTGATGTTGGAGACGTTCCGGGCGAGGCAGACGGTCTTTTGTCGCAGGCGAGTGGATCCGATCTCGGCAGGCAAGGCCCAGCCGAGCTGGCCAGCACTGAGTTGGAAAGTAGCCGTCCAGACAAGGGTCAGGACGGCTTGAGTCCACGCGACAGACGGTCGGTCGGTCCACGGGTTGAGGATGCCGATGATGCACAGCTCTGTGGCCATGAAGAACATGCCCCAAAGGTAGACTGTGCGGCGGCCGAAGTATCTAGATGCCAGGGTAAGAATCATGCTGAATGGGGTCTAGCTGACGGTTACTTACGGCATGAGAAAGAACCAATTGGCCAGGCAAGCAAGGAATGCCAATCCGTTGGCACCCCAGCCCAGAGAATAAGCCGCATCTGTGCTCAAGCCGACTTGCTGGAAGACTGCGTCCTGTTAGACGTGTTGCAGACATTGTGGTCTGAAAAAAGGGAGACCTACAGTATGTCGAAGCGTACGCAAAGCAGAGGCCGCACACGAGCTGGCCGCCAAAGACGACACATGCGATTTCGGTTCGGCGCCTCTCAAAACCCTTGAAACAATCCCAGTACTGTGTGATCGGTTAGCCTCCACTAGGAAAAAACTCTTTTAGCGGCAAGTGTGTCTTACTGTCGTGCCAATGCTAAGTTGCTCCTCCAAGTTATTGGTATAGACAATTTGTGCCAGCGTCCTCTTAGGATCTAAACCTGGTCCAGGGGCCTGCAATCTTCGGATCGACCTCTCTGCTTCCTCAAGTTTGTTGTGCCGGACAAGGTGGTAGGGCGATTCAGGCGCAAAGAAGATCAGCGGGATGAGGAACGCAGGCCAGACCCATTGCACAGCGAAGGGGATTCTGTACCCCCATTGGTCGACCCGGTGGACAAGACCACGTAGCAGGCCTGCCGAGATGAATTGGCCCAGGATGAAACACATATTGGTGTACGAGGTGAAGTAGACGCGGAGTTGCAAGGGGAGGACTTCCGAGGCGTATGCTGGAGCTGTGGTGGCGAACTATGTCTGGCGTCAGCGAAGGCTTTGAGACCACGGTGGAGGAGGTGACTTCCGATTCCCCATTCGAAACCCAAAAGGATCTCGCCGACCAAGAGAACTTCCTTGCTGGGTGCAAAGAACACAATAAAGAGGAAGCAAGTCATGACACAAAGCGTACATAGCAGAACCCTGCGAGGTCCAAATGCTTGTACCAACCAGCCGTTGATGATCGTGCCCAAAATTGAACCGCAACCTGCGGCAAACATTAGCGATTGTAACCAAGGGAGACACCGTCAGTTGAACCTACCCGCGCCTTGACCGAGACCGGTTTGCCAGGCAGCGGTAAGGGAATAGCCCGTTGGGGTTTGCTTCGAGACACCGACAAAGTGGCCATACTTTCGCTGGAAGGATGCTAAAGGCACCAAGAGTCAGTACCGTGGGCTCTGTAGCGAGACTGGCTGCTACTCACGGTATGCGTAGAAATTGCCCAGCAGGTTCGTGTCAAATCCCTGGTCACCACGTCACTAGTGAACACGCAGGAGGCGCGAAACGCTGCAATGGTATGCGTACCTCCATAATCACGCAGGTCGAGATGATCAAGCACCACATAATGGCTTTCTGCTGGAAGTTAGTACAGTTACCCATGCCTCCTCGCGTATGCTCATACCTTGTAGATTTTGAGCGCCTCCCTGATGGTCATATCTTTCTCATCCCTGGTGACATCGCGAGCCGCAACACTCAATTTCTTGTCGCCCCAGTGCTCCTCCCTCCAGGAGCGATCGAAGCTGCCATTGGGATCTTCCGAGTGGACGATGGCATCATGGCCTTTTTCGGTAATCACTGTCTCTGCCATTTGGACGCGCAGGGTTAAGAAATGGCTGTTGCTCGATTCTTTCAAAGCGTATTGCTGGGTTGAACAATGGTTCCATCGTGCCGGGGCATGCGGGTAGTTATACTCGTTGCTCCCATGTCTCATGAAAGGGCCTTTCGATCAGTAGGCTACTCCAAAGGATCTATGCAGGCGAGGAAATCCATGTTGATCGTGAATAATGCTGCTAGACGTGACCGAAATGGCCCAGCAGCTGATGGTGAGAGCAACTGAAACGAGGTCGCAATACCGCAGTGGCGCTGGTAGCGGCGGGATTGGGATTTTGTCATTTGCTGCTGGTCGTGGAGAATCCCCCGCAAGAACTCGCATCATGATGGAGCTGGATTTGTGGTCATGCGGCGCTTTGGCTGGAAGATTGAAGCATTGGGCGATCCCAGCCTAGATGTTTGAGGAGCAGTCTCGGCGAACCAGGGATGCAGTCTAGAAGTTCTCGACGGCCTTCGAGCAATCCCCAGACCACCAAGGCCATGGGCGGGAGCTTCGTCACTCAAGCACTTGCAACTGAGTGCGGGGAAAGTATGGGCCATACAGTAGCTGATTATTCCAGCGAGTCAGGCAGCCTGTGATCGCGCTCTCGTCGGGCCGATTGGAACAACTCCCGGTCTTGTTCTCCGCCTCTGGTCGGGAATGGACGAGGTCGTGTCGCGGAAACCCTTTCTTTTCTGGAATCGTTCCCAATCCAAAAAAGAACGCCGACCTGCATGCTGCAATCAAGCGTATGGACACTCGTCTTTCCTCTCTACAGCCCGATCTAGCCTTCCTGGTCTTGAAAGCGAGGTGGACCATTAATCCTTTCAGCCTCATCACTGCTTCTCAGCGGCTCGTCTTCATGCACAATATCCCACTCCGAACTTCGCCTCCGCGTGGAAGCGGTGCGCATTGGTGCTCGTTGTGTAAGGGGCCTCATCTCGTTGTCATCCAGAGCATGGACATCGGTAGTCTCAAACTTCCGAGCATCAATGCCCTTGGCAAACAACAAGTCCAACTCCTCGTACGTCCTCCCCTTGGTCTCCGGCAACCTGTACCACGCCCACACAAAGGTCATAATTGCGGTGGTGCCCCAGAAAAAGCCAGTGTAACCCCTCCAATTCAGACTTTCGGGGTTGAGCATATATGGCTGGACGGCGCCACCGATGAAGCCAACCAGATAATAGGCGTTGCGTGCAAGACAAATCGTCTTAGTGCGCAGGCGGGTACTCCCTACTTCAGCTGGAATGGACCATCCGAGTTGGCCCACAGAGAGTTGAAAGGTAATCGTCCAGACGATAGTGAGTAAAGCTTGTGTCATCGCAATGAAGAAGTGATCAGTCCATATTGTCAATGTCCCAATGAGGTAGAGAATAGAAGCCATGACCAACATAGACACTGTATAGATGGTTCGACGCCCATAGTAGGGCATAAGTAAAAACCAGTTTGCCAGCGTCGCAAGCAATGCCAGACTGGTGCCAAAGAGACTAAGAGTATATGTCGTCTCAGCAGATAGCCCGACTTGTTCGTAGAAGTAAGTGGCGTTGTAAGCAAACGACAACCCCGAAAAGTTTTGGCCGGCGAAGACCAGACAGGCGATTTCTGTGCGGCGGAGTTCGAATCCACGGAAGCAGTCCCAGTACGAGGTACCGACCTGAAGCTCTTGCTCGAGGTTATTGGTGTGGACGATGTCGGCCAAGGTGTCTTTTACATCAATGCCTCTCGCCGTGGACGACTGCAACCGACGGAGGGACGTCTCGGCCTCATTTAGCCGACCCTTGCGCACCAGATGCCAGGGCGATTCTGGCGCAAAGCAAAGCAACGGAATCAGAAAAGAGGGCCAGATCCATTGAAACCCGAACGGGATGCGAAACCCCCATTCATCGTCCCTTTCTAGGAAGACTCGAATGACAATGGCACAGATGATCTGGCCAATGATAAAAGCCATATTCGTGAAACTCGAAAGATATGAGCGAAGTACCAGGGGCAGGACCTCGGACGAGTACGAGGGAGCGACCGTGGCAAAAATGCCCCACGGGAAACCACAGAGAAACTGTCCGAAGGCCAGAACTTGTATGTTGGGAGCAAAAAAAGTTATAAAAATCAGGCACGAGAGCGTGCACAGCGCGCCGACAAGGACTCGCTTCTGCCCAAAATGGTCGACGAGGTGGCCATTGAGGATAGTACCCAGCACGGCACCGACACCGGAGGCGGTGCCAATCTGAAGTAAGAGACAAGTCAGCGCTGCGAGCAGTTCAGGCACGAGCTTGGTAGGAGAGTTTGCATTATCGAATGTGTTGGCCAGATCTCAAGTGGAGTGACACTCACAATGGCCATCCATGTGGCACTGAGTTGATATCCAGACTTTGTCTGGTCTGTAACTCCGACAAACTCGCCATCTATGGCACGTCAGCATAACGGAAAGGCCACAGTCATGGTGATATTACGCACATTTCCGCTGGAACGTAGGGAAAGCATAGAAGTTAGGCACCAGAATGCTGTCGAAGCCCTCCATGATGACACACATGCTCACCGCCAAGGACCAGAAGATGGCCATCGGGTACGCTTTGATGGCCTCGCGGACTGTCAACTTGTGTTCGAATTGAGATCGAGCGGACACAGCTTGCCCGAGGCCATCATCGTCCTGGCTCATGCGGCCACCGCGGTGCCACTCATCGCGAAATGACCTTTGTCCATGGTGGTAGAAATCACGTGTTTCGACATTGTCGGTGGCAGCAAGCGAGTCTGCTAACAGTGGACGGTCGCCGGAACGGTCTTCATCCAAGCTGGTCCGCGACGGGGTGCTTGGGCTTGAGTCATCTTCTGCATATATTGTGAGACTCGGCACGTGGACGATGGGTCAAAAGCACTGCCCACTTACTCTCCATCACGATATGCCCAACATCTCAGTTGAAGCTGGCGGGCTCGGCGGCAGGACTTCAGGGGTTTGCGCTGGACCACTTCGAACGTGCACCGTATTCCTTCGCGCAAATGCGATCACAAATGCTCCATGCGGCTTCGGGGCTGCATGGACAACCTCCTTCGTGGTGTGATGGGAAGAGGGAGCCACAGACATCGACCGGCGCTGGCGTGAACAGCTGCAGAAGCGTCGATGAGCAGGATGAGCCAAACCAGTTTGGCGGAGACGGAGATTCGGAAGGTCAGGCGGGTTTCAATTTCGCCGATTGGCCCCCGCAATTTTTAGTGGCGGGATTGAAACCCGCGTCGCCTGCACCTGCATCTGCGATCCTCTGGTGCCTCTCGCAGCCTCTCGCGCATTCCGCCCAAGATGCGTGTCTGTGCATGGGATCGAACCCGCACAGGCAGTTGATGCGCCGACATGTCTCTGATAATTGGGCCGCGATCTCTCTCGGACCTTCTTGCAAGGGGAGTTTTCCGCCGACCTACCCCTTGATCTGCTAGAACTCCACCGCCTTGGTGCTACTCGTCCGCGTCGCTCCATCGCAGCTAACTTGCAGCAGCTTCAAGACGATGAAAGCCGCCGCCGGGGGCCAGTCCGAACATGTATGTCCTTCTGATCTGCATTTTCTGCTGTGTTGTATGATTCTCTAGACTGCTTCGTGTCCTGGATATATACCTGCGTCGCGACTACTCCAGTCCCAAACAAGCATATCTCCAGATTTGCCCCGACGTTCCTTTGGCACACCTACCTACGATGTTACCGGTGCTTTTTCAAGTGCTGTTTAGCAACACTGTGACCGCGGTCAACAATGGACTGGCCCGAACTCCTCAGATGGGATGGAACAACTGGAACTCACTCGGCTGTGACGTCTCGCAACATCTCTTGCTCGATACTTCCCGAGTCCTCCTCTCCAGCGGTCTGAAAGATGTTGGATACAATTATGTCGTCCTCGACGACTGCTGGTCTGATGGCCGTGATGAGGACGGATACTTGCGATCAGATTCCGCCAAATTTCCCAAAGGCATGAAGTGGGTCGCCAACGAACTCCACGACATGGGCTTCCTTTTTGGCATGTACTCCAGCGCCGGCGAGTTTACTTGTGCCAGATACGAAGGCTCGCTGGACCACGAGGATAAAGATGCCGAAATTTGGGCTGCGTGGGATGTCGACTATCTAAAATACGACAATTGTTATCATCGGGGCCGCTTCGGTTATCCCGAGATCTCCTTCAATCGTTACAACAAAATGGCAGAGGCCCTCAACGCAACAGGCCGACCTATCCTGTACTCACTATGCTCTTGGGGAGAAGATTATGTACACACCTGGGGGATGTCCATCGCGAACTCCTGGCGGGTATCCGGCGATATCTATGATCACTTCAACCGACCGGATGCGCTGTGTGCTTGCGATGATCCCCGAGACCCTCACTGTGTTGCGCCGGGCACCCACTGCTCAGTGATGAACATCATCAACAAGGTTTCCCCTTTTGTCGATCGTGGACAATTCGGTGGATGGAACGACTTGGACATGCTCGAGGTAGGCCAGGGAGGAATGAATGATGAGGAGTACAAGGTAGTCGACCTCCAGCTTTCTCTCGGTCATATCATTAACCAAGATGTCTCATAGGCGCACTTCTCCATGTGGGCCGCTTTGAAGTCCCCTCTGCTCATCGGAGCCGACCTTCGCGAACTCTCTGCAAAGTCCCTCACCATTCTTAACAACCCGGCCGTCATTGCCGTCAACCAAGATCCTCTCGGCCGATCCGTGGCTCAAATTTTTCGTGACCAACAAGTCAAGAAAGACAAGTACGGGCAAGGCGAAACACAGATTTGGAGTGGCCCACTTTGGCTTAACGACCAGTTAGTCATCTTTCTCAATGCAGCGGATGAGGACCTCGACATGACGACTACCCTCAATGACATATTCATACACGAAGGCCCAGAGGGCTCGGCGCCTCAAACCAAGGATGAATTCGATGTATATGACTTGTGGGCTGGTCGCATGGACGAGCACTTGGCAGAGCAATTTTTGGCAGGAAAGCATCAGTACAAGAGCTCGTGGTACAACTCGACTCGGACGCCGTACAAGGAAGGCCTGGCCAAGGCCGATCCACGACTACTCGGGAAGCGTGTTGGCAGCATTGGACCAAAGGATGAGGTTCTGCGCGCGAATGTCCCTCGCCATGGTGTTCGCATGTTCAGATTGCGCAGTTTGAACGGTGGCTCTCCACGATATGCAATGACAAAGGAAGAGCTCTGATTTCAGCGGTGGGATAGACAGTTGTTGGCAGGAAACTGGCGTTTGGCGAGGCCTTAGACTGTGCGCTCAAGATCTTATTCGACCATCAGGAACAGATTACGAGGTGGCTGGATGTCGCATGCTCCGCCTCCCCGGCTTCCTCGTCCTCATCTGCGGGGAAGGACGCTGCTCACTTGGCGAAGCGAAGTGATCTGAAACTCGACTTTCCTCCGTTCTCCTTCATCCATGTCTTGTAGCAGATTGATTGACAAGGTATGCGAAGTGCACTGTCGCGGGTCCATACCACCAGGACCTCCGTCCGACGCATGCTGGCGGTGAAATCCAAATATTGGCGATGTCCATGGACGCCGATGACTGACGACTGACGTCAAGTCCAGCTCACTTCCACTTCAGTTTTCTGACCAGAATCCCATCGGGCAACCATCACCTGCATAATGCGACCTCCCACGGCGTGTGTCGCCTGCCGGTACGCTTCCCCATCACGATTTCCACAAGCTAATACCAAGTCGTCCCCAGGGGTCGTCGTCGCAAATGCGAGGTAACTGGTCCTGGTGCACCGTGTGTTTACTGCAAGAATCGCAACGTGGACTGCTCCTTCGCCTCCGCCGCCAACTCGAATGGACCTTGGCCGAATCAGTCGCCGACCTCTCCCACCACGACCGAGTTCGAGCTGGCGCGGTGCCAGAGCATCAGCAGCGACTTGCCTCCACAGCCTCTTTGTGTCGAGCTGGTCGAGCTGTACTTTCGCTACATCCACGACACCTTTCACTCCCTGTTCCATCCGCCGAGCTTGATGCAGGATGTCGTCAGCGGTACAATTCCTCGGGTCCTCTTGTACGGCATGATCAGCCTTTCCGCAAGATTCTCCAATGACCCATTCTTCGCCGGAATTGACCCAAGAATTCGAGGCAGACGATATGCCCAGGAAGCAGAACATCTCCTCAATCTGCGCGAAGTGTCTCTGACAACTTTGCAAGCTGCTGTCCTGCTGGGTGCCTATGTCATCACGGAAGGAGAAGCAGCTGCAGAGGCAGTCTTCTACAGTGTGGCTTGCCGAAATGCGCTGTTACTCGACCTTCCCAACATGCTCGTCATGTCCAGGGTTGAACAGGAGGTGAACTGCAGAACTTGGTGGTCTCTATGCATGGTGGACGTTTGGTCCTCGAGGGGGGTCGGGATACCTCGATCTTTGGCGCCTAGAAGCGACGTTCCATATCCCATGGAAGAAACGGTCTTTCACCAATTGCGCCGGCAAGAGTTTGACCTGCCCAGTCCTACCAGCATGCAAGAATCCAGTGCTTCACTGCTCACGCAAATGATCAAGTTGAATGCTATCTTATTCGAGGTCAGCTTGTTAAACGAAAGAGCTGCCTCGGAGTTACAACTTGGCGTGGATCACGGTGCCGCGGTAGAAGCACTTTCTGCGAGATTGGAGGACTGGTACAACAACCTGCCCATAGGGCTGCAGGACACTCATGCAAACTTGTCACGCTACGCCGCTCTAGGGCTGGGCCCCATGTTTGTCGCCGTCTATCTGGGCTATTACCACTATGGACAACTGTTGTACTACCCGTATCTCCATGGGGACTCATACGACGACACTGTCCAAGCCCGATACTACGCCGACAAATGCAAGGGCCACTCGATCGGGCTCTGCGAGATCCTTTACCGCGCCTATTCTACCGCGGGCTGCGAGGTCTACTACACGATGGTAGGCCACGTGCTGGTCATCGCATCAACCGTTCAGCTTCACATTCTACTTTTCAGTTCTGACGAGGTCCAGATCCGGGCTGCTCGCTCTCGGCTGGAGAGGAATTTCGAGATTCTGACGAGGCTGCAGACCTTTTGGCCGACGCTGGATGTGTGCTTCACCAGATTCCGCGAGTTTCATAAAGCGTGCCAGAAGTACAAGGAGACGTCATTTCGCATGGATAGATGGATGCTCCAGTTCTTGTTCGAATTCGCAAAACCCATCGGCGAGAAAGACCCTGACGATCTAGCGGAATTAATACCTTGGTCGTTGCAGGAACTAGGTTTTACACCTTAATTCGAGGATCTACATTATCTACCTATAGGGTAAAGCTATTATAACTATATTCTAGTTAGGAAATAAGAGATACTTATATTAGATTATATAGTATCCTATAGTTATTCCTAATATAAAATATAAAATAACCCAAACCCTCTTTCTTGACCCTAACCCTAACCCTCAAAGACTCGCCTTCCCGCTTGTCTCGTAGGGGAAGATGAAGCTAATGAAGCCGGCCGCAATATATAGACTTGCCGAGACGAAGATCGGCTTATTGTTGTACCCAACATAAGTTGCGATAATCGGTGCCTGTAGACCGCAGATTCGGTTAAAGGCAGAAGCCAGCCCACACCCTGTGCCTCGATGGATGCTTGGCAGCACCTCAGGTGTATAACAGTACAAGGCTCCCCACATACTGCGAAGAAGGTCAAAAATCGGGCAGGAAAAGACCCGGGGGAAGTCTACTCACATGTATGACACGAAGGAGGTAATGCAGTTGAAGGCCAGAATCGAAGCCTGTGTCCTGGCTGCCGTGAATGCGAACTGGAAGACGGCGGTAAGGATCAGACCCAGGCCGAGGGTACCTCTTCTGCCAATATAGGGCAAGCCGATGAACCATCCCGCCATCAGCGTGCCAGGGATGGAGCAAGCGATGATGATAAAGTTGTTCCGGTAAGTGATGGCAATGCTGCTGGATCCAGCCTGGGCTCCGTGAAGCGCGAGGTATTCGGGGAGGAAATTCGCATAAAGCTGAGAGACCACGTCAGTAAGTAATATGGAAGAAGAGGAGCGGCGGCAATGCATTGCATTGCAATGGTCGGGAAAGGAGTGGGGGCTCGGCCGTGCTGACAAACAAAGATTTGCAGGAGAAGAGACTTACAGGTGAGGCCAAGCCTATCATGCCCCATACCAGGATGATCAAGCTCGTGCTGTATGCGACTTTCCTGGTCGAAAACAGAGCGCGGATGTGCGTGAAGCCACCTGGTCGGAATTGGGCCAGGGTCCTCTGCCAGGCGGTCGGTCTGTCCACGGCTGCAGGGTGCCCCGTGCTTGCATAATCCCTCTCGACTTGCAGCAGATCTTCAACCGTCAGGGGCTGCGTGGTGCCGTTGTATTTTGCCACGTCGTTCAGCACGTCGACGGCTTCCTGGTACCGTCCTTGGCCGATCAGGTAACGGGGACTTTCGCGGAGGCGGAAGACGAAGAAGCGCAGAAAGAAGGCAAACAGCGTGATGGCGCCCATCGAGTACATAAGATATCTCCATCCCATGTTGTCCTTCTTCTGGCACTGTCCCGCCGGCGTGTCCTCGCTGCAGGAAAAATGGCTGAGGAATCCCCAAGCCGCGCCTGCGGGGATAAACTGGCCGAATGACCACCAGACAGCCAAGACCTCGAGCAGGTATTGATGGGTGCCCGGCAGAAATTCGAGGAAGACGGCAGAGTCGACGGGCAAATTACCCCCAACCCCGAAGCCGCAGAAGGACACAAGCACGGCGCAACTGACGAAGCTGTTGGCCGCGCCGGCAGCAGTGCCGAAGACTCCGGCAAACAGCAGGGTCAAATTGAAGGCAAGTCGTCTGCCGATCAAATCGCCTGTCGAGGTCAGCATTTTCTGGCAGCCTCAGTTTTGACCACGGGTTTGCTCACATCCAAGGCCCCAAAAGGTGGCTCCGACCACAAGACCTGCGATCAGGGCAAGGGACAGAAAGGCCGAGTGCTTCGGCTGGAATTCGACTGCTACTTGAGCAAGCGCGTCTGATACAGTCGTTTGCCAGAGCTGTCACGCTTAGCTCGAGACCCATCAAGCTCGGGGCTGGATACTCACTTGATCGCACAACCAGCCGTAGCCGCAGAGGACGAACAGGGCCCATTGATACTGTTCCATTGTCAGAGTAGTCCGGGTTTCATCTCCGGACGAGTTGACGTTACCTTGCCCATGCCGATGGTCTGAACCGCATGGTTCACGAGTCTCGCTTGGTGCTCAAAGACCGGGTCGACACCATCGGTATGTAGGGACTTCAGCTCTCTGATGGAGCCCACCACCTCCCCGGCTTCCTCAGAGGGGGGACTCGAGGTCCCGACTTTGGTGTCTTCAGCAACACCCATTGTTGATGCCCGTTCTTGGTCAAGGGAGTCTGGACTTTGATGCGAGGCGGGTTCGAAAGTGAAGGAAGTGGTGCGTCTTTTGTATCTCGCTTGTCATCCCATGTTCAGCGTCCGACCTCGATACCAGGCTATCTACGCTGATAGGCCAATATACCGCGTCAGGCCCTTTCTTCCCGAATGTTTGATAGACATGAGGATGCCAAGGTCGACTGGATACACACGCCGTTGACACCAGACTATCGGCTTGCCCGTTGGTGGCCAAATCGAGGGGGTTGATAGGACCAGCCATTCCCCGTCCCCGCGATAGGGAAATGGCCGCAAAGTCTGACCTCTGCTAACGGGCAAGAAATGATCGGCCAAGGAATTTATCGGCGGCGCGACTAACACCAATGTGGCCTCGACGGAGCTTATCTCGCGGCTCAAATAACACCCTTAGGGTTTAGGGCATCGGGGCGTGCTGAAGGAGATGTCCGACGGCTCTTTCGACCTCGCGGTCTACACAGTGCTTGCCCGTACCCGTCGAGACTGTCTTCGCCCACACACGGGGGATGGTCAAGGGCCGCGGTGCAAAACCCCCGCCTATCCTCTGGCTTCGGCCACCCGTGAAGACGGTGGTGGTGGGAATGTTCTTGGTCTGGATGGCGAAAGACGGCCGCGACACGGTTATAAATTGCAGGTAGGCTGGAGGGATAGCCAGAGAGCCATTGCAGCACACTATCCCGATTATACACATCATGGCGACCACTACTGTCCTTCCCTTGCCGAGCGTTGGCCATGCTTTCGAGAAGGTCGAGCCGCTCGTCGCCAGTCCGGCGGCTGCTCCTGTTCGCTTCGACGCCGCAGAGCATCTCTGCTTCGAACCACCCAAGAGCGTCGTCACGTTGAAGGAGTTGCTGTTGTCGGAAAGTAATGCCATTTCACCAGTCGCCATCACCGAGCCGTTCCCGCTGTTCACGCTCGAGGGCGTCAAGCAGATGCGCGCAGACCTCTTCCGCAAGGAAGTCGTCAACAAACATGGCGACCGCACCAAGAAGAACTGCTACAAGATGCGGGGGTACTCCAAGGACACGCCCTTCATCGACGCCGCGTGGCGCAACCCCGAGGTCATCAAGGCGTGCTCCACAGCCGCCGGTGTCGACCTCGAGGTCGTGTTCGACTACGAGATAGCGCACATCAACGTCCAGGTGGACGCGCTCGAGGATGGCATGTCCTTGGATCAAGCCCTGCCGCCGGCGATGCCTCCCAACCAGGCACTGTCCACTCCGCCCCCGGCGGTCGACCAGTCGGAAGAGCTTGCCTCCGTCGGGCGATGGCATACAGACTCGTACCCCTGGGTCTGCGTGTGTATGCTTTCGGATCCGTCCAACATGGTAGGAGGCGAGACCGGGCTACGGAAGGGCGATGGCACGATCGCCAAGATCAGGGGACCACAAGTCGGCTGGGCGGTGATGATGCAAGGAGGGTGCATTGAACATATCGCACTGCGGGCTGTCGGCACCGGCGAGCGCGTGACCATGGTCACTTCCTTCCGGCCACGGGACCCGAGTCTGAAGGACGTCAGCAACCTGGGAAACGTCAAGAAAAGCAGCCGCTGGGATCAGCTCTTCAAACAATGGTCGACGTATCGACTTGAGGTGCTCGAAAAACGGTCCAGGTTGCTCAGAGAGCGAATTGCCAATGGCCAGCTCTCGGGAAACGAGATTGCCAAGCTGATGGCCGAGTGGAACGAGGAACAGTTTGCATATATGAAGCATACCGCCGTGGAAATGATTGGCCCGGGCAACGAAGGATCTCAGGACTAGAATCTCAGGACTAGAATCACAGACAGGACTAGAGGTCATTGATCCAGACAGCTCAACTTCGGCATGAGTGGAAATTCAGGCTATGGACTCTCTTGACGCCTTGAGTTTCGCCGAAGCTGCTTCTGCCAGAATGCCTGCATCACCACCTGGCAGCATTATAAAGCTGAATCCCATCTTGACCAGTCGGGGGACTGCTTCTTGAGTGCCCAGAATGCCAATTGCTTTCCCAAACCTTTTGCCCATGTCAAGTACTCGCTGCAAGGCTGCCAGATATGCAGCTTCCTCTCCTTCGGGACCCTCAAAGCCCAGTGAATGCCTGAGATCAACCGGGCCGATGAAGATCCCATCCACGCCTTGCGCTCCCACGATTTCCTCGGCGTTCTCCACCGCCTCGGTCGATTCTATCATGGGCATGATGGCGACTGTCGGCGCCGTCTTTCGCTTGTATTCCGCCGCGTCCAGAGTGCCGCCCATCTCTGTAAAGGGCGCGCGGAACGGCCCAAAGCTTCGTTGACCGGCGGGCGGATACAGCGCCCGCTTGAGAATGGCGTCCACCTCCTGCTTGGTGTTCACCATTGGCACAATGATGCCGCTGGCGCCGCTATCGAGTGCCCATTTGATCCATTCCACGCCGTGAGAGGGGATCCTGACGATCGGACAGCAGCTACCAGCAGAGGCGGCGACCGTGGAATGGACCATGGACGTGATCTCTTGTGCCGAGAGCGGCGAATGCTCCATGTCGATCATCAACCAGTCGAAACCACATCGCGCGAGAACTTGGGCGCTGTAAGGATCGTTGAAACTGACAAAAGTGCCGAGCAGGCAGGGTTGGCGTTGAAGTGCGGCGTGGAAGGAAGGCATCTTGCGTCCGGTCCATGAGGGCGCTCACCTTGCAGCTGCGAGGCAGGCATTGCTCGCATTTATACCGTCCGTTCTTCTTACCTAGAAGGAGGGCTCACGCTCTGCTCAAGCGCAGTACATTACACAGTATGGACACGATCCACACACATCCTACCCGCATGCCTGTGCCACGTTGGCGGGCAAAGGCTCAGTTGATAGACGAGGCGGAGATCTGCGACATTCATGGCTGCGGCGACGAGGTGGAAGCTGGGATAATTTAACTGACAATAAATGCGCCGTGTGCTCTGAGGGAGTTTGCAGCCCAGGCCGTGCCGCTCTCTCCGCAACCGCGAGGACAAGACCATAGGAAGCCCCGTGTTCGCTTGCCCTCTGCCTCTCGCCGTCTTGATCATCTCTTCGACAAGTAAACGTGCAGAGAGACACTATTACCAATGCCATCTAGCCTCTTTCAGCTAAGATTTCCCGCTCCGCCATCCCTCGTGCATCTTCCTCTTACTCTCCTCCTTTATCTTGTCGTTGGTATGACACCGTGTGTGTGGTGACGCCCGCGTCGGCGTCGGCGTCAGATGGATATCTCGACCCGTCAAGAGGGACCAAGGCCCTTTCGCTCCCGGCGTGATCGCCCGTGCGATGCGTGTCGCGGGAGGAAAATCGCGTGCCGCATTGATTCGGCGCCGCCTTGTGCCTTCTGTGCCACTCGAGGCTGCGCCTGCACGTTTCAAAACGGGCCCAACAACAAGAGACGCAAGATGTTGCCTTCTACTAATGCGTTGTTGTCAAACGGCCACCACCCGCAGCTGGACGGGGGCGGCTTCGCGTCGTTCTCCCACACGTGGGACGACTTCGCCTCAGAACCCTTCGATAGCGACATTTTTGACAGCCTTGAACTTGCCGAGGACGAGAGTCCTACATCTCAGAACCCGGTCGAATCATCACAGACGCGCTCAGATGGCGGCCGCCCAGTAAGCAACAGTCCGCAACACAGCCGCTTGCAGAGTCTCCGTACATTTCCTCCTGGAAGGCCGCCGTGTCTCGACTCTGGCAGTCTTCGCCGCGCTCAAGTGCCGCCTGACACGGGACATCTGAACCGCCATGTCATGCTGTCTTTGATGGGTCGAAGAGACCACTTGGAAGTATCGCATGTTCGACTAGAGCGGGCCCGACCGTCGAACGAAGCCCACGCTCCTGACGCCGTGGTGCCCGTCCTTATGGTCAGAGAACACGCACCGTTTCTGCCCAACGGTGCCGCCGCGTCGTCGACCTCGCAGGCCGCGTGGCAAGACGTAGAGAAGCTGCTCTCTGAAAAGCAACGTCACGAGTTGGTCCAATTGTTCTTTCATTTTGTCCAGCCTGCCTTTCCGGTTCTGTACGGAGCCGGGCCCAACGCCGACAGCGACAGTCACGACGACGATGGCTTTGACATCAGCACCGCCTCGC
The DNA here is from genome assembly GCA_016109495.1 of Phialophora tarda. NCBI lineage: Eukaryota > Fungi > Ascomycota > Eurotiomycetes > Chaetothyriales > Herpotrichiellaceae > Phialophora > Phialophora tarda. The sequence continues at coordinate 287,410 of JADWPL010000006.1, read as the reverse complement.
TATCTCTCTCAGCTTGCATTTATGCAACTGCCCTGCCTTTCTCGATCCACAATGATTACCTAAATGCCACACTGACTGATGCCAATGGCAAGCGCGAACAGCTGTACTCGATGACGCTGGCAGCAATTCTCGCCGAGGCCAATGCACCCACGATTGAGACCCTGCAAGCATGTCTACTATTGCTGCAGAAGGGACCCACGGTCCAGCACCAAGGACTGACGCCCACATATTCCGCCTTTGCATCAATGACCGTCACGATTGCCAAGTCTCTCGGACTGCAACACGACAGCACCAATTGGAGTATATCTTCGGCGGAGAAGCAGCTTCGCCAGCGGTTATGGTGGGCCACGTTCATCATGGACATCTGGGTCAGCATTGATACCCCGGGAGGGCGGTCAATTTGCTCGGATGACTACGACGTGCCGCTCCACGGTGGGAGTGGTGACGGCGCCGTTGACCACGGGTCCGGCCCCGACATGCCAGAATCCACCCATTTCAATTGTCTGGTCGACATGTCACACCTGCTATCGCAGATCTGCAGCACGTACTATACGGTCGGCGCGGCGAGGGAGACGGCCTCGGACCTCTTCAAGTCGCTCGAATTCGCCAAGCCGCTCCGCTCGGCCCTCAACGAATGCAAGCAGAAGCTGAAGGTCCTCATGCCGCTCGACGGAAGCGGAGAGCCCGGTGCGAGCGGCTCCGTGCACCTGGCCGCCTGCGTGACCTCCATCATCCTGTTCCGGGCCCTACTACGACCGATCCAAGCGGGCGTATCCACGACGGGAATGTTGGGCGATAACAGCAGCCACATGTCAGCCGCAGCCGCGGTGGTGACGGGCTCGATAAATTGCGCCAGAGAGGCCGTCGAGCTTCTCGAGACCATGGTCTCAATGGTCGGTCCGTGGAGTGAATTCTGGCACTCGTGGTCCCAGGGCAACTTTGCCATCGTCAGTACATTTCTCGTCCAGCTGATGCTGATGTTGATGAGCAACTCCTCCGAAGACAAAGACAGCACCAAAGCAGAGGTCGCGGATCTGATTTCTCGTTGGAAAAAGGCCATCCGGATCGGTGCCGGAAGTGGTGGATGGGGCAGCTCGTTGATGAGTATGGCGTTGAGTAGATTGGATTCATTGCTCAGTCACGCGGCGGGTTGAGGCGGGCGTTAGACAGCGGCAAGGCTGACGAGGAGTGGGCAAGTCGAGTCGGGGTAAAGTCGTATATGGGAGTCGAGTAGTAAGGAAGCCTTCATCCACCTATCTCGTAGTGAAAAAGTCGACCCACGAATAAAGAAAGAGAGAACTCGTCCCGAAAGAAAGGCTGAGAGATGATCAAATAGGACGATCCTAGCGCAAGCTAAGGGACACCACAGCTTTTCGACATCTTCATCTTCTGATATGTATGCTATGTGTCTTGATGTTCTCTTGGAACCTTGAGGGTCAGCCTCATGCCGGTTAGATGCGTTCGTCTTCGATGTCACGACCCGACCCCGGCAGGACGCGATAGCGGGTCTCTCATCTTCGAGGATGTTGATCTATTGTGATGTGATGTGATGTGTTATGCAGTGCACTGCATAACGTGCAATCCGTTTCCGTTCGGAAATACAGGGTGCAAGGCGCAAGGTATAAGGGCGAGGTACAACATGCAATTCGAGAGCAAAGCAAATATGTTCAAATACTTGCTCCGTCTGCCAATCTGCATGATCGTTAAGTGGACGCAACGCAACGAAATGCAATGAAACGCAATGCATAAAGCCCAGGCATAGGCATATGCACGAGGCACAACGTCCTATCCCTGTCCCTCCCTCCGCGTCCTAACTGAATCACCTAATTCCCCCAGCTCACCTCACTCGCTCGTCCGGTTCTGGGCTTGTCGCCCTCCTAGGGCTCTCGCTCCCGTTCTCGTTCTCGGTTTCGATCTTCCTCTCTCTCTGTCGCCTTACTTCGCTGTCCCCCCTCTGCAGCTCCTTCTCCTTCTGCAGCTCCCTCCCCTCAGCTTCCGTCCTCTCCCTTTCCGCCCGCGTCTTCTCCTGCCCCTCGCACCCCGCGCACAGCGAAAGATAATAATCTCGCCAGGGGTGCACGTCCAGGACACCCCCCTCGCACATGCCGCCCTCGCGGATGCCGTCCCCTTTGTGTTTCACTCCGCCTTGGCCGCGCAGTTGTGTTTCTCGCGCCAGCTTGGAGGGTTCGCATTCGGTGATGAAGTCTGTCGTGTGGGCGGGCGAGCGTGCCGTGCGTTAGTATGCGGTCATTGATTGGGGGAAGTGTCCATTGTCCGTTTGGATGCGTTTACGCATGTGTAGATGTATGAGTGGGAGGGAAGGGTTGGAGGTAGGTAGATAGGTCGGTGGTGCGGCATGACAAGAGCAAGGAGAAGGCAAGGAAAGAAGCGGCGAACTTACGTTTTTGGATCCCGAACTGCGTGCCGCAGGTGCGGCAGTGGAGGCGGGCTGGTTGGGAGATGCACATTGCCGGGACGCGGTAGGTTAGGTTGGGTGCGTCGGATGGGCAGACAGAAGACGAGAAGAGTGTGATCAAATCGGGCGAGGGAGATCTAGTTCTGATGGGCTGGAATATGTGTGACGAGACCAAGAGGGCTATGTGGATGTGAATATGGGTTGCAAGGTGGGCGAAGGAGAAGGAGACTTTTCTCTTCTTCTCAGAGCTGGCTGACGAGTGGTTTGATATTCCGAACTCAGGCTGTGTTATGTTTTGTAGAGAGCTGATTCGCTCTGGCTTGGAGTATTTCAAGGTCCTAGTAGTGGAAAAAGGTGTGGAAAGTTCTGGACAGTGATACTTTGTGACATGACACCACGTTCTCCGGCTACCATGACAGTGACTCTGGTGATGTCACGGTGAATAGAGAGACAGAAGAGAGTAGTGAGGAAAGGAGGACGATGTGGCTTCACTGGACTGATTGTATTTCAGTTATTGCGGCTCGGTGTCGACGGCAAATGAATAAGGGACGGTCAGTAAGACTCTGCTGAAGCCTCTTTACTCTGAGAACTGACGAGTAACATGACTCGTTGAAAGGGTGAATCTCAGCATTTCACTTACCTCTCAATTCCCTCCGCCATCATGTGCACAACGGCACGGCTGGTGGGCAGAATGCGTGACAAGAGGAAACAACGAGAATCGAGAATCGAAAGATCAACCAGGACATCAACACAATTCCTACCTTCTACTGGTGTCAATATCTGATATCTTGTCTTTACAGCGGAGGATTGTTTTTCGGCACCATCGTTCTCAACCCAGGCCCTCAAAAGTCTTTCCCTGTAAATCGGCTCTGGACAGAACCGAACCTACAAGGTAAAGGTTAGCCGCATTGTTCACGGAACTTTTCAGCAAAGACTCACCCTTGAGGACACTGACTACCGAGCGCAGCACTCCCACTACGCATGTAGCAGACCTTCGCCTGAGCACACGCATTGCTCGTACAGTTGGGGCTCTTGACACTCATCTTGCCTTGGAATGTATTATGTATGCTCACCAGCGTATGGTTCGCAGCCATAACCTCGGTGACCTTGTGCCAATACGTCGCGTTCAAAGGTGCATCTGCAGGCCATCCGATTTGATAAGTCTCTCGAGTAGAGTACTCGAACTGCCACACAGGACCAGTCTCCGAGGCGTTGAGGGTCTGGAAGGCACTGACGTTGGCGTAGTAGGTGTACGCGTTGTAGACGGAGAAATCGCCCGTGTCAACCTCATACATACGATAGCCCGAGTTGAGGTTCGTCAGTGGTGTGACACTTGGACCCATCCAGCCAACATTGACGGCATGAGCGGTATCCTGTGTCGTTCCGTTGTTGCTGTAGTAGATAAAGAATTGGTCCTCATGAGTATGGCCGAAGAAGACGCCAGCAATAACGTGTGGTGAGAAACGGTCCACAATCTGATAAAAGAGATCTGCGTACGCTGTTAGCAAAGCACTCGAACATCTCGAACAGCGCCTCCGTGGTGTTCGCCGCGTTCGCTTACCTGTAGGATTGGGAAGTGGATTTGACCCATCCCAACCTGAGAGAACGTGGCCGATCAGCCAGACGCGTTCTCCCTTGCTCTCAGCGTCCAGCAGTTCCTGCGATACGAACTGGAAGGTGCCACTATTGTCTGGATTCGTGGTGTTGCTGTTGTCAAGTCAGATGAATGATATTTATTGCCCTGCTTTGCTTACATGTAATTCAAAACATTTGAGCGATACCAGAAATCCGTATTGAAGCCAATAATACGCAATTGTGGGTACTGGGGATGGCTGATGCTGTAGCCCCCATAGTGCGTCCGAGCCTCTTGCGCAGCTTCTGGTGTGATCCAGTTGTTCTGCTGCCAGAGGGAAGCGACGTGATTCCAATTCCACGATCTGCCAAAGTTAGCCCGGTCGCACAATCGCGCAGCGACTCACTGCTGCTGGCCCAGGGGTCCTGGTAAGCTATGTGGTGAGCTGATCGCGTCTGCCCTGGGATCAGCGCAGTTCCATTCACTCAACTCTCTTCCTTACCAGGGTTCGTGTCGTGGTTTCCGAGTACAGGAAATATGGGCCCAGAAGGAATGAATGATTTGATCATGTGGTAGATTGACACCTCGGCATACTCGGTATAGTTTGCAGAGAGCTCATTCTGAGATTCATGAGAGACCAGATCACCGGTGTAGATACCCCAGGCAAATTGATCGCTGTCGCTCATGTTGTTGGACGTGGTGCCAGTAAGGGGCCCGATTGATTGCAGCGCAGATGTCAGCAGGAAATAAGGGCTGTCGCATTTGAAGGCGCCATACAGAGGCGACGGGATCTCCAACTGGCCGGAAGCGCTCTTAGGGTTATTGGAGCGGCAGCATAACCCACTGGTGCAGTTGGCCTCGGATCCCACATCGTACCTGGGATCTATGTGGAAGTCGCTGAGATGGATGACCTTGACCCGCTTGCCACTTGGTTTTGGCACCGTGAAGTTGCCCGGCTTCGGGCCAAAGTATGCTGTCGTATTCGAAGGAAGAGTAAATGGACGAGGGCAAAAGTTGCCGCTGACAAAATTGCATAGATACTGCCCGTCGGATCCGGAGACGTCCGCTAGAGCCAGAACCTGGGTATAGATGGCTCCGAGGTTCTCTGCATCGTAGGACTCGTGGCAGCTGGTGTTGGACCCGAAACCAGTGCTTATACACAACTGGACCAGCAAATCTGGGGCCAAAGTAGGGACTCGTTGCGCCACATATTGGCCCACCTCCAAAGCCGATATACACTTCGTACAGTTGGTCCCGTTGGTGGCTAAGATGGCATTGAATTGGCTGATCGCATCGGCCACAATTGCACTCTCGTTTGTGACCGTAAACAAAGGAGTCGGGAAAAAGATAGGATCTTCATTCTCCTCGGGAATATTGGTTTGATTTGTCAGTTCCAACGGAAACGTGTAATTTAAGGCCGGGTCGAAGACAATGGGTTGTGGCTACCTATGTCAGTGACCTCTGCGAAGGTTCCATGCCGGCGGATCTTACCTCCTGGGTCGGAGAAGGTGGTATATAGTACGCAGGAAAGAGGCTGGTTGGGAAGCCGGCAGGCACAGTGTAAGCTAGAAGCTGAGAACTGGAGGTTTGGGCACGGGCATATTGACAAGAGATCAAGGCCACTGCCGGGAGGAGAGAGCAGGAGCTGCAATACATGCTGGGCAAGAGGAACAAGACACAGACTGAAGTCGACCTACCGTGTATCCCAAGGAGCGACGAAGAAGCTTGCGAGATGCCCAGCCTTTCATTGGATGTCTTGAACGTGGTAAAGCTTGATCAGACCCAGCTCGAGATCGGAGCATGATGCTCTGGAGGCTTCCTGTTGGTGGACACTGCTTTTCGAGGCCGATTACGGTGATGATGAAATGCGAAAAGCAACTTGCTGCATGGAAGGCGAAGCTGCGATAGTGGTTGCCAACGCCACCAATAGTAACCAGGCTGGTGTAGCACGTGCCCGACCAGTACAGTAGCCTCGTCTCTGCAGTAGCTTCGGAGCTTGACAGGGCAGGCATTGGTACATAGCCGAGATCGCGATAGCATCTGCCGCTTGCAACTCATGAATGCCTCAGCATCCCCGTGGGCTGTTCGCGACAACCGGCGGTTCTGATATAGCCGACGACTCGGTGAATAGCACTTGCCATCTAGGGCACAGTGCACCGATATAAGCAAGCTATTGGTGGTCCTTGCGTGCCTCTGTCCATCTTATGTCGGTAGCTTGTCCACCATCTTGGTAACGATCTCTTCGTATTGCTGCATTCCTCTTTCCAGCTTTCGAATTCCAATCTTGCGAACGTGATACACAGTTCCAGGCGCAGGGCTCTCCTCTGAGTCCTCGCTGTCGCTGTCGTCCTCATCATCGCCTGTTCTTGTTGCTTTCTCGCGATCGACGATGCATCGCATGAAGTGCCGATCATGAGTGATGACCAGCAGCGCCCCTTGCCACGACTTGAGCGCCTCGATGAGCGCATCAATGGTATCAGCGTCCAGGTGAGTTGTCACTTCATCCAGGATCAAGAGGTGAGGCGAACTCAAAAACACTTCTGCCAGAGCCACCCGAACGCGCTGCCCTCCAGACAACGATGCCAAAGGTACGTCAGTGACCGTGTTGCCACGAAGGCCTAGCTTTGCTAGCGTTCCTCGAGCAGCCTGTTCGTCCCCGGTCCAGCCTTGGATCTGCATCAGGTGAGACAAAGCTGTACCCTCCGGATTCTGGCGCCCGGTGGCTTCAAGTTCTTCTACCGCGTGTTGAGAATAACAGGCGAATCTAGCTTTTGAGTGTACTGCAATCGAGCCTTTGGTCGGGCTGGGAGGCTCGCCAGCGACTGCTCCCATCAAGAGCTTGACCAGAGTGGATTTCCCGCTCCCGTTGAGACCAGCTAGTCCCACTCGTTCGCCGGGATGCATGACCAAATCGACCTCTTTCAAAGTCCAGACACCCGACTTTGGATACGTGTAGGACACTTTCTCGAAGCTGAACAAAGGCCCTACATGACGGAGCGGTTCTGGCTGAGCCGGCAGTGTAATCGTGACCGGTGGATCGAATTGTGGAATTTCGAGGCCAGCCCTGTTTGTTAGATGGAACCCTCCAAGGTCCCTGTTCAGCTTGAATCTGCCCCCGCGCATGCCCACCTCAAGTCCACTTCGCTCTTCTAGTTTCTTCTTTCGGGATGCAGCCTGTCTCAGCTTCTTGTCATCCCCTGTCCGTTTTGCAGCCTTGACGTTCTTGGCTATTGTGTCCTTCATGTGTTCAGTCTGCTTCTCTTGCGCCTCCGTCATCTTCGTCATTCGTCGAATTTGTCGGCGCTTCTCGGTTTCATACTCTGTCAAGGTACCCTTGAAGACCTCAAGCGTTTTGGCAGGAGCGAGTCTTACAAGGAGCACCTCCGCAGCAACCGCATCAGCGAAGTCACGATCATGTGTCACAACGACAACTGTCGTGCCAGCGAGCGACTTCGTAATGTACCTTTCGAGCCAGATGATGGCTGGCAGGTCGAGAAAATTTGTTGGTTCATCGAGCATCAGGACATCTGTTTTCTGGACCAGTGCGCATGCCAGGTCGCAACGGGTCTGCCAACCTCCCGATAGTGACTTGACTGGCTTGTCGATTTGGTCTTCGGAAAACCGCAGACCTAACAGTATCGCCCGCGCCCGCGCTTCGGTGCTACCTGCATCCATAGCTTCGAGTGCCTGACGAGTTGCTTCTAGAAGCTCAAGGCCGATCTTGGTTGCTTCATGTTCATCTTCCGCTGTTGCGACTTTCTCTAAGCTTGCTTTGTGTCAGTAAGGTCCGAGGCTGGATTGCGGACCTTACCGTTGCTCCGCTTCTCCCACTGCATTTTCAGTCCTTATGAGCAGTTGGCGGGCTTTGAGACCCCGAGCACCACTTCGCCTTGCTGCTAAAAGTTGAGCCTCGGCCAAGCCTTGCCTTGCCTTCTCAAGCTGAAGAGTGCGAACAGTCTTCACAACCCGCTTCGAATCCTCCTTGCCTTCTAGCGCAGCAGCAAGGCCTAGACACATGTCAGAATCGTCTCAAAGAGGTCAGTTCAAGTAGGACATGCTATTAGCTTCCCTCAGGACACGTTCACGACGCTTGTCACTTTTTGTAACGTGTTGAAGCACGGTGAGATTCTCATCCTCTACCTCTACAAGCTCCGTCAATGCGTCGGAGCTGACACGGGTTTGACCGAGGAGCAACAGACGCAGATTGCCGGGGACACCTGGGACTCGTCGTTCCGCCAGTGCTCGTAACAGGGAGCTCTTTCCAGTGCCGTTTCGGCCGGCAAGAACGTAGTGGACTCCTTCACCGAGCCGAAGATGAGCGCCGTCGAGGAGATCTCGCCCACCAACGGTCAGGGTCAGATCCTTTATATCGATGTCTTTAGATGTTGGCGCATCGTCGGCGTCCACATGGAATCGGCTTTGTTGACTCGTGACGACAATGTTTCCATCTTGCAATGTTGGCGTTGACGTGCCTGGCCTTGATGCTTTTGGCATCTCAGTAATGCTGAGAAGAAGCTACTTTGGTAAGGAGATGGAATGGTGGAGTCAGGGAGAAAAAAAGGTTGATCTCCTCCGCAATCCGTTGCGCGACGCTTGGATTAATGGGTTACATATTTCATCAACAGAATGATCTTGGTGTGAGACACAAATGGTGAAGACTCAAACTGAAGTAGTTAGCTTGGCAGGTTCGAATCAGAACGCCCATGGAAGCGAAGATGTTGACAAGGACGAGAGCTTCAGCAAGAAAGTAATACGAGATCCGCGAAGAATGAGTCACTCGGCACTGCTCTTGCTTGCTTGGATTAGGCGCATATGCGCAATGCCGTCGCCGGCCAGAGCATCTCCGACTCCCTTCCCAGTATATGTTGGTTGCGGGTTCTGAAGTGAGTCATGCGATCGCTGGTGATGATTCCCTGCTAAGAGGGTCTGGTCCTTTGCTGTGTCCTCCATCGCGGGGATGTAACAATGTTCACTAATGTTGTAGCAGGACAAGAGTCCAGACAATTCAAATGATACGTCATTTGAATAATTATCACGTGATCACGGTCCAGCTTGAACCCGAATCTCAAATTGAACTCTCGTAAAGGCCAGTTCGCGCGGCAGATCAACTGTAGAGGTTAGAAGCAGCGGCCAAATCTGAAGCCGCGGGGCGTCGACAATTCTCACCGCCATGGCGCAGTTCCGATCAAAAAAGCTCGATCTGGGCTGCTTCATCAACTCCAAAATCATCCGTGATCACACGAAGCGGAAGACATTCGAACAGTTCGAACCACAACGGTAGATATCCCAACCCTGTCCCGCGCCCCTAACTCGCGCCAGATACTGATCCCCTTCTGATGTCCAGGCAAGCTCTCCGGTATTTAATACGTAACACCTCCCTCCCCGACTGGGTCCGTACGAAGGCGCAATTCGAACTGAGAAACATGCACTGCTACACGCGGCCGACGCAGATCAAAAACCGCTGTATAATGGGTGGCTTAGCAAGAGGTGTTTTAAGGAAGTTTAGGATGGCGAGGTTTCAATTCCGGATGAACGCTCTGGATGGCAACATACCAGGCGTGAAGAAAGCGAGTTGGTAAAGCCTTGTACAAAACTACCAGGGAAGGGTATACCATGCACCCGGGCTGTTATGCTTGTAATACAATGGAAGGATGTGAGCGTGGATCATGGAGTACTGCTCCAAAGTCTGAATTGACCAGACCGTCTAAGAGCCTGTGAGGTTATCAATGCTTTTGGGTTTTTGGCAAACTGCCTCTCAATTCTCCATGGATCGAGCACGGAAAAGGAAACACATCAGCCCAATGATCACCAAGAACAGAGATGATAACAGGATGCGCTAGCTTCACCAAACTACTGGCCTGGCAGGTTTCGTGCAGCCCGTTTCTGTCAACGTTGATGCATGTCCATGTGTCTCCTTGTGCGATCTCCCGTTCCCTGTTGGCTTCTCAACCCTTGCTGTACGCTGTGGGCCCTACTTCAGACTGTGGCCATGTTGGAAGCAATCCTCGGAAACCTCGTGAGCATAATTAAAAGCGACTGGACAGCTCCTCGTGGTCAACCGTCGGATCTAACTTCAATCTCTCGATCATTGCGCCCACAGCCTTATCTTTCGTGTGGTGAGGAGACGCTTCGGGAGACGACGCCATGATTGCAGCCTCGAATGAGTCAAGGTCTTCCTTGGGGGTCTTGCCGTCGGGTGTGGTTGCTCGGCCGGGGTCTGGAAGCGGTGCGACCTGCCACTCCCATCCCTTGTTCCAAGCATCATTCTCCCTTACTGTCTCTAGTTTCTTCTCTCCGTCCTGGTCTTCCTTTTGCTGCTCCTTGTCGCTCTTGATTCTAGCCTTGATCAACATTGCAACCCAGGCTTCGAGAGTATACCGCGCATCATTTCCGCCATTGTGTGGGAAGTAGCATGGAAGGCCGAGGTCGGACATGATAGAAGAAAGGCTGCGATTCTGGGTCTCTTCCTTCAGCACACGATAGAGCGGTGCTGTGTCCATAGAGTCGATGATAGAGGCAAGAACCTTGGATTTGCCCTCACCGTTGGCCATCATGTCCATAGCAGGGATAGGATACGTAGCACGAGATGGGGTGAAGATCTTCGACCCGAGGTCCTTCAGATACTCCATGTCGGTACGAATATCATGTCCCACGAGGATGATGCTGCGTTCCTTGGGTCCTTGCTGAAGACTCTCCGTGTCTGACTTGTTTGCCTCGTTAGGCTCAACACCTTGAGTGATGGCTTCTGTGTTCTCAATGCCCTTCAACACGCTGGCAATGGCTGCTCTGCTTGCGGCATCTTGCTCAGTATTGTTCGGTCCGATGCTGACCCCTCCAAAATCGTTTGACACTCTTCTCTGTGTATTGTTCTCCTTTGCTACCTCGGCTGGCGCCACGGTCCATTGATCTTGGAGGCTAGTGTGCTTAAAATGCACAGAAAAGGGCCATTCGAAGCAGCTGTCAATAAGGGCCACAGCTTCCTTGAGGTCAACCCACTCAGACTTGCCGAACTGAAAGGCGTCCGGATGGCCGACGCAGAAGTCTCTGTTGACAAGATGCTCTCTGCCCTCGATGCGGAAGTGGCGGGAGCGAATTTGATTGAGCCAATTTCTGCCGTTGGGACCGGGGGCAAGGCCGACCAGGTCGAGCGTGTCAAGAGTGCTGACGCCAATCTCGGTAATGAGGTTGTGAGCTCTCTCATAGGACTCGACGTCAATTGCAATGATCACGGGCTCCTTCTCGAACGGGAGTGGAGCTGGCTGGTTGATGTTGAATGGGTTGAGCACGAAATGGGCTTTCCTGAGCTGCTCTTGACGGAACCTTTCCTGTTCTTCCCATGACATGGCAGGGCTCGGATGCTGGATTTGACCGGTCTTACGACGCAAGCCCAGGTAGCGTTGAGCTCTCCTAAGTTGAACATACCAATCCTTGACGGTGAGCAAGGGGTCTTCTTCCCTCTTCTTCCTGCCTATGCCGCCTTTGTTCTTGCCCTTCGAGGCGATGACGGCTTGACACATGTCCTTGAAATCCTCGAAAGCCTGTTTGACTGTGGCCGACGCCTCATCGGGACATTCTGCATAGTCCAGGGGAGCAGCAGGAACGTTGTTCTGTAGGTTGCTGGCTTCGTCTCTCGAGACTGACTTGCCCAAAAAGATGGGTTGAGGGGTGCCATCATCAAAGAATGTAAGCGTGAAGGGAAATCTTGGCACCGTTACTGGGACTTTGAAGGTCTGGCCGATCTCGGTGACTAGCTGCTGAATTTGGGCATAGGGCACGAGAATGATTGGCTTGCTACTCAAGGAGAAAGGAGGATAAAGGTAATACCTGGCTTACATTAGCTATAATCTTTCGTGTGATGAGCACAATCATTATATCGGCGACTCACAGATCCCAGCCTCGAGAGTAGAATTTGTTGGAGGCAAAGAAGTGACGAGACACACGGTCATTCGTGTCATTCATGTACTTGTAGGGAAACTTGGCGGCAAGATTGAACTGGCAGAAGCGACCAACAACTGGGTTTCCGTAGTCGTCTGCTGTTGGGAGGTGGTCGCCGTCGGAGTCTGGCTCGCGTATAGGGCCTGCAGCGTTGCGCTTCGATGATTTGCCCCTTGCGAGATACTCGATTGGGCCTTTGGGCTCAGTGACGGCATCCTGAGGGTAGCCGAAGGTGTCGGGTTCAGGAATCTTTCGTGACTTGGGCTGGATATTCTTTGTAGGTGCCTTCATCGACGGCTTCTTCTTGAATGCAGAGACATAGTCATCTTCGTCAGAACTGGTAAGGATGTCGAGGGTCCGCTGAGCCTCATTTCTCTGAGGTGACTTGATTTGCCTAGGATATTCAGCAGTGGAACCAACTCTGAATGGCCGTTCTTCTTTGGCTGTCTTCTCTGCAAGCTCCTTCTCGGAGAAGTGAAGTTCACCAGGGGTGGGAGCGGGCGGCAGACGCGAATTTGCAAACAACTGATCCAGCCGAGCTTGAGGGTTAGTGGGAGCCATCTTGTGTCTAGCCTTCAGTCCGCGGGCTTTGTGAAACACAAGCAACAAAGACTTCGCGGAGACTGGACTGGTGAAAAGGTTGGCACAGAGAACAGAAGAAATAACCGCGCCGTCTCCGGAGCGTTTCACTGGCTTGGTAAAGTCCGCGTGAGAGTGACAGTGGCAGTGAAGATTGAACCAAAAAGAGAAGATACAGGATATCGCGGAGTGACAGAATACGTATTGTTGGTGAAGAGGCGCACCTGACAGACACAGAAGTCATGACAGGTGAACGGTCAAAGCATGAAATCTGGGTCAGCTTCGCCTGAGCTGGACCTGCAGGAAACAGTTTTACAGACAAATCAGCTATTTCTTGTAGTGGGGCAGTGCCTTTGTAGCAGCTGCAAGACTTGCCAGTGAAAAGGCTGATATGGACAACAACGCGTGATGTTAGAGGAACAAGTACCATGAGAACGAGGGGAGCTTGACGTCCTGCACGTGACAGTTTCTGCCACTTGTCACCGCCTTTCCCGTGACCGCGAATCAACTTGACATGCGCGGTTGACTGCGACTGCAACTGCGACTGGGCCTGCGAAGGACCCGGTGGGATGTACACAGTAGGCGACAGCAAAGAAGCGACGCCCGACTCCCTGCATTCTTACAGAAAGACTCAATCTGATAATACTCCATCTCAGAACATCGCAGGCTCGTCCTGAGTGTTTCACCAAAGACCCGGCCCCTGGCGACAGAACCTGGCGACAGAACCTGGCGACAGATCCCGCCGACTGACGGTGTTTCACTCTGTTCTCTCCGATGCGCCGCCGACAATAACAACCTATTGCATTGGCCTCGATGGTCACCATGGCGGAGATAGTCAGCGAGCGAGCTGCTGACCCAGATGCGCAGGCTGCTGTGACCGACTTTCTTGACTACACCGAATATCTTCCCTCCGACCTCATTCGCTCCCTAACACTCATTCGTGGCCTGGACGACGCGTATCAGAGCCATTCGCTGGCCCTGAACGACCTCACCAAGCTCTACGGGACCCTACCATCCCTCGAACCAGGCTTGCGTCCAAATGCTCAAGAACTCCGCACTCAAATATCGGCTCGCTTGGACCAGGCTCTTAACGCGCGAGAGTCAGCCTACGCGGAGGCCCGTCGCCTATTTGACGTCGCCGACCGGCATCAGAACAGGCTGAAGAGCATCATCGCCAAGTTACATGCTATACCCAAGCCTCCATTGCGAGATCCGACTCCTCCGCCCGCACCCTCGTCGCAGGTGAAGCGGTCGCGGAGTGGCAGAAAGATTGAGACCGCGACCAGGCTCACACTGCATCCTCCTCGCGTCAATGCGGTTGCTTCTGCAATACTCAAGAAACCTCGCAGTCGCCGAGTGACGGTGCCTGGAGAAGTCATGCCACCTTACGACCCGGACTCGCCAATCGCAAGCACAGAGGTATCCGACTGGGGATCTCCTCCACCCTCCCCTCCACGCCCTGTTCTCAAGCTTAAACAACCAAAGCCGCCACCGCCGCCGCCCGTAAAGCCTCAAAAGCAGAAGCCTGCACCTTCCGAAGACAAACCCCGCAAGCCTCGAGAGGAGACGGAGACATATCGCAAACCAACTCCTCCACCGGAGGAGGCTGAGATTGGGAGCAAATACAAACCATGGACGCACTTGACGGAGTTTGAGATGTACAAATTACGCAAGAAGATGAAGAAAAATCATACGTGGGAGCCCAGCGATGTTATGATCAGGCGCGAGTTGGCTGACCGCGGACGGGGGTGGGACAACTACTACCGGGCAAAGGCAGAAGCCGAGAAGACTGGTGCCAAGTTTATCGATCTCGATAGTGTCGAAAAGGTGTTTCTCAAGGCTGAGACGAGTGAGAAGGCAGAGAAGCTGGACCAGATCGAGAGCATCGAAAAGTCGGACACTCCAGAAGTGGTGAACAAGGCTGAAGATGCGCTTGCTCCGACACGACCGCCCGACAACGTCGAGAAACCGGAGCCTGCCGCACCGGTCGCACCAGTAGCACCAGTCGCGCCAGCCGCACCAGCCGCACCGGCTGCACCTGTGGTCACCCCTGCTCCCAAGCCCAAGGCACCGAAGAAGAGCGAGAAGAAGGAGAAAAAGCAGCCTGAGCCAGTATTATCACAAGCCGCGCTCGCAGCACAGGAGGCTGAACTAGCGGCTCGACGTCTAGGGGATATAGGCTCCAAGTTCCGCACCTTGTTCGCTTCGCCCCTATCTGCTCTGGCATCTTTCAGTCGAAGTGCTAGTACTCCGACGGCCAACCGCCCGGTTAACTCGGTGAAGAAAGCTATTGAAAAGACCGCCAAAAAGAGAAAAGCAGAAGACACACCAACTGCTTCGCTCTCGCCATCTGCAGAACCGGAGACTGCAAGGAAGAAACAGAAGGTTGCACCGAAGCCATCACCCCTTGCGCTCAGTCCTGTTCCAGCTGCGCCGTCTACATCGCCGGGTGCAACGAGTAGTGAGCCGCCTCCCTCGACAATCGCACCTAGCGCAGGAACCATCAAGATTCCTTTGAAACTCAACTTGACGGCGACGTCAACAAATGTGGCGGCAACTCCTGTCGCTGTGGCAAGTAAGACACCTACCCCCGCGCCTACGACGCGAGCGGCCAGCGTACAGCGAACTTCTGTCGCGCCTAAGCCCTCGGCTTCGCCTCCGGTATCTGCGACGCCCCCAGTATCGGCAACAACTTCTCGTCCACCTTCGCGTCGTTCCGCAGCCGCATCCGTTGAACCACAGCCCCCTACCACACGTTCTAGCCGGCGCGCATCAATGACCCCGTCCCTGGCTGGAGGTCAAAAGACACCTGCCGCCGAATCCCAACCTCAAGGGCCAAGTCCCAGATCCGTGTCTAGCGCCATCCCCACGGCAGCAAGTCGGCGTAGCAAGCGTGATGCGCCGGGCATGGTAATGCAGTCGAGTCAGGACGGCGGTGCTGCTGTTAGTGTCAGCAAGAGGAAAAATAAACCCGCCAAGAAAGTCTCGAGCGCAGCTGCCCAGGCGTCGGCTGCGGCGCCGCTGCCTCAGATCAGAATCGACGTGGATGGAAGGCAGGAGTGGGTCGATCCAGATGAAGAGCGGTATTGCGTTTGCGGAGATGTCAGTTGGGGGGAGATGATCTGCTGCGAGTTGGATGAGAAGGTAAGCTTCCTCCGCGCATTCTTGACCGAACCTTTCGTCAGGTACGTCTATCGGTATTGGACGCTGGTTGACTTGAATTGTTAGTGCGACTTCGGCCAATGGTTCCACATGGAATGCATATCACTGCACGAACTACCGCCACGGACAGTGAAGTGGTATTGTCCTGGCGACCGAAAGAAATTCCACCAGGGCGAGATGACGAATGGGTTGGTTGGAAGGGGCATCAAGTAGGAATTGACATGGACATTAGGTGGTGCGTATACTTTCAAGCCGCATTTCCTAGGCCTGATTGGTCACCGAGGGTGGAGTGTGTAAGATGGCATACTTTAGTCGCATGGGATCGCATTGCAGCAGAGGTTGAGGGAGGCGCCGGGGTTGCTGAAACGGACAGCATAAAGCGGTTTATTTCGGCAGCAATGAATGACAGCGGCGACATGATTATAGCGTGTACGGCCGTGAGACGTGTACTGTGTATCCCTGATAGTAGTGGCCACACGATCCTTGGAGACGAGCTGTCCTCACTTGGGCCAGCCGGCAACCTAGGTGTTTCTTCTCACGCCTTCATGGCAGCGTGAAGTCGAAGCAACGATTAGTGAACACCAGACCCCTGCATTTCATTCCATCGTCGCCATCCCATCGAAAAATCAGCGACATCCCGCACCGCCGTGTTGCGCGACATTCGAAACGTTCAGCCTCATCCACGGGCCTCCAGGATTGCCATTGGTGCATGTCGGATGACCAAAGACGACTTACTAAGGAAGGGTCTCTCCGCAGTACATACTATTAGTACTACGGAGTATGTAGGGCGCAGTAGAGGCAGGCAGTATACCGTAACAGTACTTCCGAGAGAACTCGATTCTTTGACTTTATGCTTACTGTACCTCGTACCTACCTATAGGCAAGGTACTGTATTCTGCTGCTCCGTATCGCGTGCGTAATCCAAAGTTAGAATAGTACCTAGGTATTTAGCTAGGTAGGTAGGTAGGTAGGTAGGTTAGGTAGGTAGTCCTAGGTTCTTGCGCCGAATCCTCCCTCGCCTCCCTTATCTACCTTACCTTACGGGCTCGGTCTTCAAGGTCATGATGGGGCCGAATGGTGATTACGTTGATTGATTAGATAGCGCATGGTTTAGACGGTTGCCGTACATCCTCGACATGGTACCTATTGGTACGTAGGACATACTATGTAGCACGGCGGCGAAAAGAAGGATCCCCGGCATGATTTGGGATTAGTACGACATACTTACGCAGTAGTCACACGGAATTATGGTTCAGTATTGTATTGTATTGTATTATATTGTATTGTATTGTAGCTTGGGGCTTGGGCTTCTGCTTGCTTCTTGCTGCTTGGTGCTTTGCGGCTGGCTGATTTCCTGCGGCGTGTCGACACCCTCACGTATTGGAGTCCGGAAACCTAGTAAGTGGGTCGCTAGGTTGTTGGGTTCTTGTTTTGTCATGACGACTTACGCGGGTCTCGTGGGACACGGGGAGGGACAGACAGACAAGCAGAGAGATGGACAAACACACGGCATGGACGGATCGATTGACGACTGCTAAGAGTGCAGGCCATGTTTATACGTATCGTATACTAGTGCACCATGTACCGTTCACTCTATACTGTACCCGGTATCTTGGGCGACTGCGAATGCGACTGCGAACGCGACGCGCGCGTTTTGTTACTCTTGCGACAGATCACCCTTTGAGCTTGTCGTCGCTAAGCGCAGTACCTCGTACCTCTACAAGGGTCTTCTCTCCGGTCCTGCAAGCCAAAGGGCTATTGTAGCGCCACTGGCTGCTTAGTCAAGCTCTCCGGATTCGGCTGAACAGGTCAGCGACTTGCTTGATGGCCCGGTGGCTTGGCCGGTGCTGGTGCTCCCTCAATTAGGTTTGTAAAGGATTGGAGTGGATTGGATTGAATCGAATCGCTGTGTCGCCTCTTCTCTCACTGACCATGAGTGTACCGTTAGAACGATAGCAGTGGCAGCCTGGCGGCTTCGTCAGGATCACAAAAGTCGAGTGCTCGCGAGTACTGACGCAGGATTTGGTCTCGATCCAATCCTTCGAAGAATCGGTTTGTTGAGGTTTGTAATGATCGCCAGCAACGTATGTCCCCAGGATGGAGTCGGACATGCATAAAGAGGAGTTTTCGCGACGTCCAATATTGTCTGCCTCAACGATCAGCAGCACCTTCATAACAACAGACCGAGAGCGACCAAAGACAACCCGCCATTGCATCTTCTGGACAATTCATTTGTCTTTTTCCATTTCACTAGAAGGAGATCGATCAGCAGCTTAGCATGGCGCAACTCCCTCCGTCATATGGCTTTCAAGTCACGTCGACTCTGCACAACAAGCCTGAGGGCCCAACCTTGCCTTCCAACAACCATGATTCCTCGAAAGCATTTGTCGTCCTCGTCACTGGCGCGGGAAAGGGTATTGGCTTCCACATCGCTCTTGCCTATGCGCAAGCTCGCGCCAGCGGGCTGATCGTCTCTTCTCGCACTCAGTCGGACCTCGACGAGCTCACGCGCCAGTTGAAGGCCATCAACCCCTCTATCGATGTCCTGGCTCTCGTGGCCGATACGGCCAAGGAGCCTGATGTCGTGAGACTGGCTACCGAGACCAAGGGGCGTTTCGGCAGAATCGACGTCGTGGTTGCCAACGCGGGTGTGATGTCCAAGTATATCACCGCGGAAGACGGCTCATATCGCCTACCTGACAACGTCGAAGAAGACGCCGACTTACCTCGCGTCTTCGATATCAACTTCATCGGCACATACTATCTCGCCCGCCATTTCATCCCGCTGCTCAAGGCTTCATCCAACGGAGCGCAGGCCTTCATCGCGATTACATCGGTGCTCTCGCACTTTCCTGCCAGCGCTTTCGCACCATTGGCGTATAACATCTCCAAACTTGCTCAGAATCGTCTTATCGAGTCTCTGAGCAATGACTACACGGGCAAGACCGGCTTGGTCTTCCACACTGTGCATCCAGGTGTGGTGCTCACGCCGCAGACTGAGGGACATCGCACGGCTTCTGACGGTGCCAAGTGGGACGCCAGTAAGTACATTCATAGATTGGTGGGGAGAGATACTGACTCTGGTTCAATAGTCTTGAACGATGATATCTGGCTTTGCGGCGGCTTTTTGACATGGTTGACGGCTTCGAAGAGGGATTGGCTGTCTGGTAGATACCTCAGTGCCAATTGGGACGTGACTGAGTTGGAGGGAAAGAAGGATGAGATTGTCAGCAAGGACTTGTTCAAGTTCCAGATGGCTGTCTGAGGGTTGGCCTGAAGTAAGAGCAAGAATAGGTAGCTTGGTAACAAAAGAATGCATTAATGATGATACCACCCGACTATGGGATACTCAGCCTGCTTCGAGGTCATTGATGAGGGGATCGACAACTGGTCCAGAAGACCAGGCTCTGGTCAGACTGGCAGCAAGTCAACGGATTTGCGTGCCTATCGCCCTGCTCGAAAACACAATGAGAGTTGAAGGTCATATGTTCTGGTTGAGCAGAGTAGTAGGCATGCGTACGTCCCCGAGATGATCGAGCTTGCCCTGTTGGCTAAGAATCTGCATGGCGGACGTGAAACATGTCGGAACCTCGGGCTCGCTTTTAGAGGTAAAACTGATGTTGCTGACGGTCGTGCAATTTCCTTGAATTTCCTTCTAAAGATGCGTTGCACTTTCCATCACGTCTTTGATTCGGTGGCCGTTCAGTAACTGGCCGTGTCCGTGGCCGGCTTCGTTGTAGCTCTGGTAGAGATGGTGGTGCTGACAGGATTCAACCTCGTCTGCAGATTGGCAGTTCTGCATCTTTGGTTCTTTGCTGCGCCGCTGAATTTGTACGGTGGAGGGTAGAGCTAGCTGTGCTTTTCTGCTTACGCGTGACGCCGTTGGTAAATCATTCTCCCCTCCAGCTCAGATCTGCGCAGGCTCATTCAAATTCTGGTGGTGCATCAATCCCTCACATTACAACCATTCCGGACTCTTCAGTTCTTCTTAGAATGCGTTCTGACTTTGTGGCAGCTCTTCATTACCTGCAAATTAAGAGGAAGCAGCGATGAAGACGGCGACTTGCTGGTGATGCGTATGCTTCAGTCAATGAACCCTGTTCCTGTTCTGGCAGCTGATACGGGATGTTGGCCACAGTTCAAAATTTGGTCATCCTCGAGAGGTCCGGTGCGTACGTAAGTATGTCACTACATCTTGCGTTCGGTTCAGAAGAGTGTGTGTCAAGCGGAGAAAATGCTCGATTTGAATGGGTGAATCGTCGACATGGTTGATGGGAGAACGTTGGAAATGAGGCCGTCACCGACAGTGACGAAAGACTCTGCAGCTCCTAAGGTACGACACGAGTGTGGCGTTTGTGATCGATGTCGTTGTCCCTTATCAGCATGTGTGACACAGCAGGTGGTTGACCGAATTTTCGAGAACCACTTGAAACAATGAACCCGGAGGATTTGAAACAGTGCACAGCATGGAAGCTGTGACCGAAGACGGCAAATCGGTTTAACGGTGCCACATTCATGGTTGCCATCTCGAGGCTGTGTATCCTCAACCACGGCGATAGCTCGCAATGCTGTCATGGGGGTAAGTGTTCCAACAGCGTTTCTTGATGTTGCTTCACTCACCGCTTCGCAGGCTAGAGTTATTTGACCGCAATGCATGACTATATCTACCCGGTTCCTGTGAAGAGTCCCTCTCTTCTATCACCAGTTCGTTGTCGACAGATCCTTCCAGTTCTCAACGAGAGAGTCAGCGTGGAAACCAGTCACGCCTACTATTTTCACGGAATCCCCCACTATTGGGACTGTCTCTTATCACATCCTGTGAAGCAATTTATCACCGTCGTTCGCTACTGTCGTTTCCACCTCCCCAGCTACTACCAAACCAAACGCTCAGTGAGAGAAGGTGCAAACAACATGATGGACAGCGGTTATAACAGCAGGTCTACTGCGGCTGCTTTCGAGCCTTCCTCTTTCTCTCCACATCCAAACTCCCAAAAGCGAAACAGCATATCCACAATCAAGCACCCATACGATAAATATACCAGCCTTTCGAACAACCACACCCTTCAGATATCCCAATATCCACCACCAGCCACCACCCCACGTCGCAAAATGGGTAAATGCTCCTATTGCGGGAACGACTCGAGCACATATTCGTGCAACTGCGCATCCGAATATGCCAGCACCTCTAGCTTCGACAAGAGCCCTACGTCGCTGAATGATCCGAAGCCAGAGCTGGGCTCAGGTTCATCTCGCTACACTGGCGTCGGTGGATCCTCATACACCTCAACCCAGTCCAAAGACTATGTCGGCAAGCCTAGCAACTCTTCCAGCTACGGAAGTCGCAAATAAGGTAGCGTCAGCTCGATCCGTGTTGAAGCAAGCATAAGCGACGGCGGAGCTGTTCAAAGGCCGCGAGCAACTTGACTCCCTATTGAAACGAAACGGCATGAACCATTGCATATTTATTCCGTCCGGTTTCCACGGTTATCATGAGCTCGACTTGCCCAGGCAACAGACGACAAGCCAACTGTCAGGTGCTGGATGAATTGAGCTTTGCAACCCAACAGCTTGCCCCAAAGACAGTGAATGGGCTATCGTGGCTGAGACACACGTATGGTAACAAAGCCGGGGACATCGACCAGAAGTGGGGCTCAGAGATTAGACCTTCGTAGGAGCTTTCTACTATCGCCTATAGAGCAAAGTAACCAACATAGAAATCCATCAATACAGCAACAGATTGCCGAGCTAGAGTTATATGTTTCCCCATTTGTGCCTCTACATTGTGCCGCCATGGAAGCACCAGTTTCCATGGCCAACGGTGAGTGGGAGGAATCCGTCGGAACGCTGCTCTCTAAGTAATCGTATAAACTAGGAGATTAATTACGCGTTAGGAAAGATCAATGAATATTAATACGTACTTGATGTGGACGGGCGCCAAAGTAGCCTGGCATGTTACTGTATTTAATCGTACGAGCAGAGCGAAATTCAAAGGCAATGCCTTTTTGTTCTATTCATGATCGATCTCGAATCTGAACATTTCGTTCACCAGACAGGCATGCTAGTAGCGTACTGTGCTGTACTGTACTGTGTTGTCCTCTCTCCCTTTTCACCTCTGCTTTATCTCTCCTTCCACCCCTCACCATCCACCTTATAGAACAAGACGTTCGGCGCGGTCTTGACCTTCAGAATACTCATGCCGACCTTGGCCAGCTTGGGCGCGCCCGCCGCGATCTTCTCGACATCCTCCCTCGTCAAGACCGACAGTCCGGCCTTCCAGTCGTCGCCGCCCTCCTCACCCTGCGCCGCCCCGGCAACCCGGTCAGGAACGCCGATGATCTCCACGCTCTCCAACTCGGCTGCCACACCGCTGCCGCCCTGGTCCAGGCCGTTCGCCAGCTTCTCGACCCACCCGTCTTCGAGGAGCACGCTAACGGTCAAGTCGGCCAGCCCGGCGGGCCGCGCCCCGCCGGCGCAGGCGTAGACGACCTGGCCGACCTCGTCGGGCCGCAGGGACCACATGCCCAAGTTGAGGACCTTCAAGCTCTTCAGCTGGCCCGCGTGGCTGAGCGCCTCGAACCGCTTCCTCGTCGCGGCGGGCGCGCGCCCGTCGCACGCAAAGGGGAGGACCCCCTCGTTCAGCTTGCCCAGGGGCTTGTCCTGGCCGTCCTCGTCGGCCTCGGCCTCCTGCAGGTCGTCCTGGCGCTGGGGCACAAAGTCAAAGGACGCGCCGACCATGCCTTTCACGATCAGGCCGGAGAGGTCCTCGCCCTGCACGCGGGCCAGGAAGTCCGAGTCCTCGTGCCCGCGGAACGTGTAGGAGACGTCGACGAGCTTGAAGCCCTCGGCGGCCGGGCCGTCGTTGGCGTGCTGCTCGAGAAACGACCCGACCGTGGTGAAGAAGCCCGGCCGCGCGAACGAGTCGATGATGTGCAGTTCCCTCAGGTGCGGGAGGAGTTCGAAGAACTTCTCCGCGTCGCGCCGCGAGTGGTCGTCCAGCCCGTCGATCAGGCAGCTGAAGAAGGTGACGCTGCGGATGTTGGGCAGCGAGCGCGCGATCCGCGTCAGGAACGGTGGCGTTCCGGGGAATCCCAGGCCGAAGAGCTCGAACGTGAGGTGCGTGATGGATTGGGGCAGTTCGTCCAGTGGTGGTTGCGTGATGATGGCATCCTCCGGGGTTTGTACCATGTGTTGGTACTCGTCGAGCTTGATGTCGGCCGTGAGGGTGAGTTCTCGTAATCGCGATGCTTGCTGAGGGAACTCTGGGAGTTGGAAGGACTTCAACGGGATCTGGGCCGCCAGAGGGTATGAGCCTGGGTCTTGAGCCTCAGCTGGGGCTGGGGGAGCTGGGCCTGTCGACGCCGGTCCATTGGCTACTGCTGCCATTTGGAGGATGGAATAATATGTTTGTTGGTGGTCTACGGTGTCAGGGCCAGGAATATCTTTGCAGCGGACAGATAGAAGGTCTAGTCACGATCAGATATGAAGCGAATGCGTCGGAATTAGAGCGTTCGGATCGTAGGGATGTCAACAGATGTCGTTCGTCTTAGACCTGTCAGTCTTGGAAGATTGGATATTATGAAGGCCAGGATGAGAGGAGTGATCAAAGTATAGATGCGATCTTTTTCTTCTCAAGTAACCTCTGCTTCCTTGTCCCCTTCCACTCCCGTTCTTCGGCGAGCTTCCACCACCATCTCGTGCATGATTGCTGATGCCGCGTTGCCTGGTCCTAATCAGCTTACCCCTCAAAAAGGGGAGACCGTTGTCCCGCAAATAGTGGCCCGCCATTCTCGGCGCGGGGAAAAGTTGCAGGGATGTGCCAGGATAACTCACTCGGGCGACGATCTTCCGGACAACGAGGAGATGGGGCTCTGTGGTGCGGATGTGGATGGTCACAGGAAGGAGAGCGCCGGAGGAACGGGAAGGATGGGTGGAGGTGGCAGGGCGCTTTGTGGACAGCGTGAGGATAGCAGTGGGCAATGCTCTTCGGTATGACTGAAGCCGAAAAACAAGTCCTTGCAGTACAGGCATATGAGCTTCTGACAGCCATATCAAGGTTCACCAGAAACCCAGGAACGGCCACGAACATCTCTCGCCAATTCATTTTAATTGTTCTTGTCTTCGAGGTCACGTATTCACTGTGACTTTGTGCTATGGAAGCAGTTTGATTACATCAGGACAATTTTGACACAAGTCAAGTCGTAGCTCATCAACCATTCCTTCCGGGAAGTCAAGGCAACGCCTCTTCCTAATTCCACCACTGCAGATTGCAAAACATCCCGGGCCGCAGGCAAGAAGAGGATAGTAACCAATGGAAGGATATCGCTCAGAACCCCGGCGATACACGCTTAACGAACGTGAATGGCGATAAAGGCCGTGGTCATAAATCATATCCAGGTTTATCATGCCGAGTCGTCAGGAACTTAGATCCTTCGCTGTTGGAGACCTTGGGGAGCTTGTAATGCAAGGGTGGCATCGGGAGCTCGCACTCAGGAAAGATTGAGTTCGACATAGGCAGACTTATGGGCGTATCCGGACTCAGGAGATGCGGCGTCCTTTCCAGTATGCTCAGTCCAGGTTATCAAGATCTTCGAACCACCGCTGGTGATATCGTCGCCGCCGAAATAACCAGCATGCATGCCGCCGGCATAGATGTATCCCTCCACAGGCGCGTCGATCTTGGCCAAGATTCCCTCGTCGGACCATTTGGATTTGACAATGTTATCCACATCAAAGTCTTTGTCATCAGCGTCGAGATCAAGACTCAAGTGGCGATAGTAGAATGTGTTGTCTGCAAGAGTGTTGAGGTAGATCATGAGGAAGCTTCGGATGGCTGGAACATAGACGACATCCAAATCCTGAACCTGCATGTCCAGCATGACAGCACCCGATGATGACGGCGCCATGTCTTCAGTCCAGGAGTCGCCATTCCAATATTGGTATGTCGACAAGTCAGTGAAGCCACTTGGGATAGTCCTGGCGACGAGAACACCATTGTCACCTTTGCCGAAGAGATAGATGTGACCATCATTACCGCCTTTGCCGCCAGGGCCCCAGGACCGGATTCCGCCCAGAGTGCCAAAAGTGACTTGGTCTTGATTGTACAGTTGCGGGACAACGCGCTGGGCAGTCGGACCGTAGGTAGGGTCCACCGATATCAGGAGGACGGTGTTTCCGACATCGTTGAAAACTGCTGCCTGATTGCTCATGTCGACGACATCGTAAACCAGCGCAGGATAAAGCAGGGCATGGGAGGCATTGAAAGGTATGAGTGAGGATTCTGGCCACACCGCATATCGGTATCCTTTACCGGAGAGATCGATGTTGAAGGATTCCTCGCCAGTGGTCATGGGAGCGAAGCCTCGCATTCTCCCAATATCATCCTGCCATTCGCCGAGGTTGTCGACAAGATCAAGGGGTTCGCCATAGAGCGCCTTCATCCCGTCGTCCGTGGCGACAGAGCTGGATACGAAACCGACCATGCCTTGCTCATCCGAGAAGCTTGCAGTGTCACAGAAGACGAAAATATGCGTTTCATTGATTGTCCCTCCTTTTCCACCGTCACGAGACATGTGTGGCGCAGCTTTCATGTCGGACAGTTTGACACCACTGGGCAACAGATCTTCAGTCCAAGAGCCGGTATCATCAGCAATTGGATACTTGGTGATGAGGTCGGGGTTGAGACCCGGAACAAGGAGGCTGCTTGCAAGCTTCTGGGGAGTAGCCGGTACATGACTGACATACTGCTTGGTAGGCTTGTTTGTGGAGCTGCCCAGGACTTTGACGTTTCCTACGTTGACTTCGGAGTAAGATTGGCCCAGATCCGACCGAGGGGTTGGGAGTGAGGATGATGTCGGTGGCAAAGCAAGTGGCTGGGTAGAAGGGAGGACGGTTGCACCCATAAGGTGGATTGTCGCCGAGCTAGGATCGTTCAAAGAGGATTTCAGGTAGCAATCATCGGCACCGTGGCTGCGGTCTGGCGCGAAGACAAACCCGGCGCAGCGGGTGCCTGTCACGGCTTTCTCATTGTAGGTCTCGCAATGTCCCAAACACTCATCGAAGGAGCCGGCTAGAATGAAGGGATAGATGTCCTGGGCAGGAAAGTCGATGTCGCAGATCATGGTGTACTTTGTGCCATCGGGGAGCGCAGTGACGAAGGTGGTGCCATTCGCAGTATCGCATGGCAAACTGGAGGGTAGCAGAGTCGGATTGGTGCAATGGACTCCGGTACAGGGGGAGGCTGGGCTGGCAGAAACTGAGCTCGCTACTGCTTTGGCGGGAATAGGATATATGCTGGTGTGGATTGGTCCATCCCGGCCTGCGAGATGATGACTGAAACCATGAGGGTGAGTTGTCGCGAGGTTGACGGAAGACAGGAAGACGAGGAACTGGATCAGCATTTCGCTGAAGCCAGTGCGGAAGGAGCGCATTGTGGCGTTGAGTGCTGTCTTTGTGTCAATATCAGGTCCCTTTGAGATGACCTTCATTACAACTTACCCTGCAACGACAGCCCGGGTTTGCACGACCGATCCAGCCGGTTCGCGATTGTTCAAGGAGTGACGGTGGGGAGTGAGTGACTGTCTTCAGTTGCGCGTTGAGAAGGAGTGGTAGCTGTGTGTCCAAAAGAAATGTTGTTGTCTTTGATGACCGGGAAGGAAGGTGGAAGGCAGAGATGGGAAGCTTCAAAACACGAGAAGGTTGTTTACAAGGTCCGGCAGAATCCATCTCGACACTAGCACTCCCTCTACCACACCAAAGCGAGAATGCGGCACGTAACCGGTGAGTGAAGTCGAAGGGCAGCAGTCCGAGTACACGTTACTTGGTGAAATCGAGGGTAAGTCTCTGGGCATATCCTAGTGTCATCAGAACTGGCTCTTCATTCGTTTCATTTCGTGTGAAGCACCATGTCCGACTCCAGAGGAATCCAACTATTTGCTTCACATGGAGCTCATCATGGCTTCGTGGATCTCTCTTGCCCTGTGCCCGAATGATACGGGGTTTGGTTGGATGTGGCCAGCATCCGGAAGAACAGGTATCGTTTCATCTGTCACTGGGATTGCCACTGCTGCATCGCTTCCCAAGTTACCTTGTCCTCATCCTGGATCAATCGTTGTTGACCGTCCCCATGTTCGGCGTGCCCGTGACAGACTGTGTCAAAACCCAATATCTGTGCAACCTCAAGTATTCGCCCCCACAACAGCAGGTTCACTGGATGGTGACCGGGCGGTCGACCTCATTCGGCCTTCTTTGCAAGTTCCCGCACGTTTGACGAGGGTGTTGCATTCTTCTCTAGATCCGCAGCCCATAATGCCGCTCCCACCGTGTTCGTGAAGGCGAAAACGAGGTTGGCGAAGGGGATCATCTCCAGAACGAATGCCACCACGCCGAATGCAGTATACCCTCCGCGATGATACTCAATGTGTGCCTCCCTCTTTCCCTTGCTCCATTCTTTCAGCTGAAAGTATCTCGTATGTGCTGCTGGACCAGCTCGCTTTCCCTGCAGTGCAATGAAAACCACCGTGCCCACCACCGGAATGAAGTTGAGAGGCAGGTAGAGCACGTATCGAATGATTGCATTGGGCGTAAACTTTGCAAATGGTCTCTTGAACAATTTTCCCAGCCTGGCAATATTGTCCCCTCCAGCTTTGATTTGTCTGCCGCCTTCAACCAAGTGCGTGCACTGCCGAGAGAGCAAGGTACCGTCGAAAGTGTCTACTAATGCGTCCTCGATCAGGAAGGTCCTCGAGAAGAGATTGATGAGGGTTGAACTCTCGCTGAGGGTGAGCAGGGCCGCCGAGATTGCTGCGACCGGACCGGAAGTGAATGCCATGATGGCGGCTTGAGGAACGTAGGCCACAAGGAACATGAATGTGGTCACGCCAATGCTGAGGGTCAAAGTCGGCGCCAGTTTCGAAGTCAACGGTTTCCAGAGGTCTTTATGGGAAAGGAAGTAGAATATGCCCTATTCCCGCGTTAGAACGATCGTGTCTCTCTGCCCAGGAAAGGTCGCATGCCTTGATGGGGTAGAGGTATGCTCGAGATCTGACAGCTTCCTGTGTCATGGTTTTGACTCGATCCGCCTCTTCGGCTGCGACTTGCTTGACACGGTCCGCCATCTCGTCTTGGGAGGTGCAAAGAGTATCGATTCAAGGGTGTACAAGGGTGTATTCTGAAATGCCAGCAGTGGGCGCGCAACCTTCAAGTTAAACAACCTCAGAAGACACTCACATGCCAGTTGGTGGAGTTGTCGTCAATGATGTCATTCTCACATCACAGGTCAACGGCGCCAGCCGGCCCCGGACCCAATCAGGCACCCGTTGCTCGTTAGCGCGTCGCTGCGCGTCCTTGATGCTTCTGTCGCCAGGCGGGGAAGCGTCGCGTCCAAAAGTAAACTTTCAGCCTCAGGGCAGACAACATAAACTTCCAGCAACGATTGTCGAGAGCGCCATCATGGACGGAATCGAACAAGAGCAGCTGGATCAAGAAGAGTCAGAGGGCGAAGAAGAACTCGAAGGAGATGAGTCAACAAATGAGAGTGAGGCCCAGAGCGAGGAGGATTCCGACGCTGAAAATCAGTCAATCCTCGTACAACCGAAAGCAGGAACTTTTATTGGGTTGCCCATGCCGGAAACAAAGCTTGCAAAACGGACAAAATCCCACATCCGCAGATTGCTCGAATCAGCCGAGACTCCTGGTGAGTTCATCAGCTCTTCCGTTACGCAAGTTCCAGTCAACCCTGGACTGGAAATCGACGGCTTTGGCATCTTGGGCCTGCCTGTCTCACGACAGAGCGTTGAGACTCTGTCCAAACACCTCGATACAACGTATCCCTCACGTAGCCAGCACGGCTGCCTGATCTTACCCGAGGAGGCAATCACGTTCACCCACCCGGAATGGAGTGCTGCCTTGCTTGAAATTGGCACCAAGCTAAGCGAAGCGCTTTTTGTGACGGCGAAAACTGTTTTAGTACATCCTCGATTAATATTGTCTCCTGCGGGCACAGACCCGAGCAAAGCGCTGCAGGCCTTTGTACGTGAAGACTCGCTTGGAAGGGTTTTGGTAACCTTACCCTCCATCCACGACGGCATTGAGTTACGCGTGAGTACTAAGGTGGGCGTCGAAGCGCTCTCGGTATCTGCTCAGCAACGCTTCGCAAGCCTCGAGGCCAGCTGGCTCCGGGATGGCATTGTTGACGTGACGCCTCTCAAGGAAGGGGTCTTCGCTGCCGTGTTTTACGACATTGTCTCTTCAATCACAATCTCGGAGCTGGAAAGCAAGCCATTTTCCTCCGGCGACCGAGTCTCCAGCCATGTAGCAGAGCTTCGCACGTTTCTTAACAACTGGTTCATAGCTCCACCCTTGTACGATTATCGGGCAAAAACATTGGCGTATCAACTGTCACAATTTTATTCCGACCATACCCTCCAGCTTTCCACCCTGACCGCCAAAGATCGTGCAACCACTCGTTGTCTGCAACACGCATGTGAAGGGACTCCATACAGAGTCTACTTGGCCAATATTGTTCGGAAAATTGAGAGTCCTAGTGGCCAATATGACATTGTCAAGACGACAGCAGCTCCGTCTTGTGGCAGGCTATGGGATATCAATGGCATTTCCAGAGACACCATCAATGTTACACACGGGGTTGATCTCGAAAACGTGGAAGTTTCCACCGGTGTTGAGTTCAACCGATCTTGGATTGTCCAAGACGACGTTTATGCCCCGAATCGGGGTCCTGACAAGGAGGAGGGTGACCTTGAGGCCCTTTACTATTATTACGGCGATGGATCCAGCCTAAGGCATTGCTATAATGACACGGTATGTCCGGCCAGAGGTTTTCCCGCGTCTTGCTGACTCGCACTAGGTCGTGCTACTGTCCACTCCACATACTGTTGCTGATCTCCTTGTGGGTAACGGACCAGATACCGGAGATGACTATTCCCACTGCATCCGAAGAGCAGACGCGGACCGCAAACGTGATCCCAACGACATATGTTCATCACTTCTTGTGACGCCGTTGTGTGAGCGTGTTGTGGCGAAGAGACGGTTGCCAAAGAATCTATGGGCGCCAGAGCCTTCTCTGCTCCAGAAAGGGGAACTAGCAGCCATTGCCGACGCACTGATCGACGACCCCGACGCAAAAGCAGCCCAAGTTTTGCTGAGTGCAGTTGAAGTCGTTGATATCTCTGCGGACAGACTAGAAGACCTTATCCGTGTTATCGGAGTACTGGACTTTGATGAAGTTGAGAGCCGGTAGGTCTCTCGCATTTTCAAGGAGAGATCCAGTCTATGACTAACGAGTCTTAGGTTGACTGTCGCAGCCGATTATCAGGAGAGACTGGAGATCTGCTTTGAGGCTTTAAGGCTTCTTGAATTCTTGTGCAAGGACGCATTACCATCGATGCATCCACAATTACAGAGATAGATAACCAGGTACCTGGCTCGATTATGCCGAAGCCTTGCTGAGAGTGGATCTCTTGCGGACGTGGAAATCCTTGCGAAGGTGGCATTGTCGCGAGAAAGTGATAGCTTCATGGCAGAGTAAGAGTCCGATCCCTGAGCCAGCAGAGATGAATTTGACTGATAGTTCTCAGGTTTCTGGCCCCCGGGATTCAATTCAAGTACGGCCAGGCGTTGCTACACAGCTTTATTGCCCAAGTTGACAATAGCTTTGCCCAAAGCCAACTTCCTCGCATCGTTGAGAGATTGATCGGGATGATTGGCGCCGGGCCCATCGATGGACAGGCCCCGATTATCAGTTTGGTAATTGACAGTGCCAGTCTTGAAAGTTCACTCGCCAACGACTTACTAGCCGCTCTGGATTCTTCGCCAGCTATGAGAAACTCTGACGAAATTCCAGCTGCATGTTATCTTCAAATCAGAGATGGAATTGGACTACGGCGGGGTCACGTCGACACAACCCGGTGCAAAATGATTGAGGATTTCCTCTGCACGGTCGCGACCAACTACTACATCTTCGAAGTCGGCCAACCGCCGCGTAAACAAACCAGCTGGCGCCGGTGTACCTGCCGGGAGCTGAAAGACTCGTACGAAGGGCGACAGATAAATGACTTCCTCAGCGACCCTGGCTTACAAGAGTGGACAAGTACAGGATGGTCTGCTCGGGATCGGGATCCACCCTTGCGTGCCCCACGTGAAGCCGACAAAGGTCTAACGGTCGGTTCCAATCTAATCAAAGTCAAACAGGGTGCACAGCAGCTGCATCTCCGAAAGATCGACCATGTGTGGGACAAGGCATGGAAGTCCTACCAAGGCAGACGCAAGTGTTTTTGGCAACTGCTTCAGAAGATCTCGGATGGAGGTTTCTTGCGGGACTCAGAATATGCATTCCTGTGGTCAGAGGACTTGACACAAATGGAAGACAGGGTCTGGGGCCATGGACCCCTACGAGGGAAGACGTTTTTCGTCTCTGGAGCCATGCCGACTTTGACACAAGGGCAGCTCCCGGGGCTTTTGAGGAGTTACGGCGGAAAGCTCATTCGACACTCCAAGGTGGACGGACCGTACGTGATCGCCATTGGGGGCGCAGGCGGCCTCGACTTAGAACGCGGAGCACTTCGATACTGGCAGCCAGCCAGAATGTCTGAAGCAGAGCTGTTTTATTGGCTTGAACTTCTGCGTTCCCAGGACATGACCCTGCCTATGCCTCCAAGCAACGGGAGCGGGCCCGGCAAAAGGAAGCGCGAAGAAGAAACCGAGCCACTTTCGGATCAGCTGGATCTCTCTGGATCTCGCGAACAGGGCGCGCCTGGGAAGGTCCGGATCATTGACCTCTGCTCGTAAGTGTACTGTTCGGGGTCCCTAATTATGGGAAAGCCGCGAAAAGAGCATCACCTTGTCCGCGGCCCTACCTCCCTGTTCTTTACTTGCGCAACACATCCCTCTGATGGTCTCAGTCTTCGCCGAAAGCCATCGACTCCGGCGCAGAATGAACGAGGCTTCCGACCTCAACAGAGTGGAGCGAGCGACATCAAGATCTTCTCGCCAGACCTCACGGCTAGGCCGACCCCAATTGAATCTCCCAGGTCTTCAGCACAAGGGAGGCCATCAACATGACCGAACAGCCCACGTGGTTTCAAGCTTGCGACCTGGCCACACCAACCATGAGGTGAAATTCGTCTCGCGGCACTGGCCGAACTGCTGGACACCTTTCTCATGTACTGCCAAGGGGCCAAACGACCGATCAAACCCATGCTGGAGGGTCCGTTGAACGGCTCGAAAGCCAATTTCTGTTGCTATCAGTGGCCCCAAGCGTACGAAAGCGAACTGTGACCGGCCTTAGCGACAATAATCCTGTGCCATCGAAGGGACGACGCTGATGACAGCGAAAATGGCAACGACGAAAATGGTACGAAGCCCAGATTAACCAGCCAGCCAGCCAGTCAGCCACAAGCATATAAATACACACAGCGAGTCCTCGCTTCCCTACCCTAGCGAATGGCAATATGTCCCAGTCCAAGTCGAAGAACTCGCCGGAAGGGACTGTGGAGTACAATACCGCGTACAGAACATGTTTCCACCGCCGGATTATAGGTAGTTGGTTGCACTTGAATGAGGACGTCTAGGATCTATGCTCCGTGATGTCCTAGATTCTAGGCGCCACTTGTTCGTGGATTGCCAGTCGGATCACTTCTCTGAAACGGCCGGCGTGTACTCTTACTATCTTATAGTTTCCCAGACCAAGACCAAAGGGGGAGAGAGATCAAAGCAAAGTGTCGGGAGCAGGCATCTCATCTCGACTTTAGCTTTCTAACCTTGCGGAGCCCCATTATCGCTATAGATGAGAGAGCATATAAAGTCGGAAACAATCAATATTGCGGTCTCGCTGTACCCTACCATGCGCCTAGAATGACTCCTTGTAATCAACGGGCGTTTGGACCATCGCGCAGCTCGACCTGGAAGCCTTCCTCCTCTGAACCCCTTCGGATGAGCATAGGTGCGAATCTGGCGTATATGTATGTCCATTTCGCTTCCCCTCGAGGAGACTGTGGATAACAGTCACACCGTCCTTGTTGCGACAGGCTCCTAACCAAGATATTTTCAAACGAGTTCAACAGACCAGCAAGTCCAACAAGCCACATCCTAACCCAATTAACAAGCACAATTGTCCTTCTGCTGCTTCGCCCTCTCGTTCAGATTCACCCTCGCTTCTTCCGCCCGGTTTGCGGCTCCCGACAGCGCCGCCTGCGTACCTCCACCGGCAGCGCCTCGAGCACCCTTCAAGGATGTTTCTGGAATCGCGTTTGCGATCGCCGAGAATACCTCGGCGACATTCGTGCCCGTCTTTGCTGATGTCTCGAAGAACAGTAAACTTTCCTCTTCTGCGTAAGACTTGGCTTCTCGGGTGGAAACCTTCCTTGCATCGCTATTGTCTGTTGGTTCGGCTTCGGCTTCTTCGCTGGTATTGCCTTCAGCATCTTCACCCTCCACAGGCGCGGCGGAGTCCTGCGCTGAGTCGGCAGAATCGCTGGAACTTTCGGCGCACAAGTCGAGCTTATTGCCGACCAGTGCGATGACGATTCCGGGTGATGCTTGTCTCTGCAACTCGGCGACCCAATGCTTGGCTTTGGTGAGGGAGGTGGGCTTGGTCAGGTCGTACACTACCAGGGCGGCTTGAGCGTTGCGGTAGTACATTGGGGCGAGGGAGGCGAAGCGTTCTTGGCCCGCCGTGTCCCAGATCTCGAACTTGATGATTCGGTTGGGGAGGGAGATTTTTTGGGTTAGGAAGGCGGCTGGAAAAACGTCAGCTCAGCACCCCCCGAGAGCGGTGTGTCATTGTGTGGAAGGTAAGGGAGAGGGATCGGTGAGGTAGAACAGCTGTGGGGATAGACAGGAGGTTAGACATACCGCCAATGGTGGGCTCCTTGTTCTCTTGAAAGTCATTGTTGACGAAGCGCAGGACGAGAGATGACTGCTCATATTGTCAGTAACAATGTCCCGAGTTCCCGCAATATATCAGATCATCTTCTTGATTCATTTCTTCTTCACGCCATGGGATCGAAGTGAGGTGGGGATAGAGTATCCTGATTCCAACTGTGCTACCACCAAAGTGAACGTCAAGTTGTCGGAGGATTGTCAAGGCATGAAGACTATTGAAAGCCAGGGGAGGACAGAAACGGCGGCGGCGGAGGCGCAACCCACCTTTCCAACGGCGGCCTCTCCAAGTAACACAAGCTTGACGCTGCTGGAGGGCTTTTGAGCTGATGTTGAGTCGGCCATGCTCTGTCTTATATGTGATTGCTTTGCAATAAACGTAGTCCGGCTGGGGAGAAATCGCAGACGAAGGGAGACCTATTTGTTGAGGTCGGGATCAGGTGAGGGCGGGTGGTGCTTTTAGTTTGCGGCAAGCCGAGAGAAAGGCATGCGGAGGGCAGATCTCTATAGAGCACTAAGCGTCGAGATGGCGGCGAAACAATGAATCGAGGACAGAGGAAACACGGCGGTGAGGTTGAGTTGAGGTCCAGGTGAATTGAGGATGATGGGCCGGAAGTGGTGGATTGTTGATTGGAGTTTAATCGCAAAGCAGTGACGACGCAGTCCAAGTTTGGTCACGGCGTCTATGCTTCACCGTATCGTCTCGGCAGAATTTACAAAGAATCTGCGCCCGCTGATGATCTTCCTCGAATTCATTTTCTGTCTGTCTCTGTCGCAACAGACATTCAAATGGCCATTGACCCCTGACACACAGAGCCTCGTACTGCGCTTTCACGCCGAGGGATACTTTGCGAGGCCGCTTCTGATGTCAACTTGCATGGTGAGGCTAATGTGACTCAATTGATGATATTATTGAAGTTTGTCTACTTCTCAGAACAGCAGCCTGTCCATCAAACCGCGGTGGTTGGTCAAAGACTCAACCACGAGGGATCGAGCCTGCTCTTCTAGTCTAACAGGCCGTTTCATTCCGCTAATCACATCATAGAGGCATTCAGGCAGATACATTCTGGAACCTGCGAATGGCCGATGCGACCGAATGATGCCTTCTCTTATCATCCAATCCAGAAGAAAGCCCCCAAAGGAAAATGTTGACCTGAGTCATACAGTCTATGCCGCAGTATCATGATCTTTTTTGCCGCCCGTTCCCCGTCCCAGCCCCGTCTATCCCGAGAACGCCGTGGTGAAAATGGCACTTTTTTTGAATACACACAATAGTAGGTTGGTTGTACAGGAATGGTCGTGCTGGTCGGTGCCCAAAAGAATTCAGAATATGGTCCATGCGCCGTACATGCAGGGTGAAAAGGAGTCGCCGAGAACGCTCAAATCCTTGAGACAGTACTTGTACAGGGTAGTCGATGGTTCGAAAACAATAGGGGAATTAAAAGTGTCGCCGGAGAAGCAAAGCTGCTCGGTCGAACGCGCAGCAGGAAGCTTGTGTCGTCATGTAGGACTCGATGCAGACAGGCTGCTCGGTGGCTCGCGCGCCCAGACTGCGATTATTGGTGACGACCGGCAGCAGAAGTGAAGTTGGTCGGCGATTGTCGCCAGATGATTGCAGGTGTTGCAGATATTGGGTAGCCCCGGAATGCTACTTTTGAGGAGGCTTGGGCTTGGGGACCCCTGTCGTGTCGTAACCACCACGGCCCATGTCGCAAGGAGCGGAAGATGACGATGATGATGAGGCAGTCATTGTGTCTGTGTGCTGGAGGCGTTAGAATTGAGGTTGACGGTGGAAAGTGTCCAGGGGGCCGCTGGCCCAGGCTTATATAGCCAGGCAGGGCACCAGGGGTATGGCTGACTCACAAGTAATATCAAAGTCCGTAGACTATTTTGCGCCTGTCCACTGAGAGCTCTGACAGACACACGAGTGTGTGACCGAGTGATTGCTGACTGCTTGCCTGGCAAAAGTGGCAGCGTTCAAAGAACTTTTCGTCTCTCGAGGTTGCCGGTCGAGACAAGGGAGGGAATGCGGGACGAGCACAGGAGTCGCGTTGTGAATTTGAGTTTTTGCTCCCTGTCAAAAGAGAAGTTCCGGCCCAGTGATGACGGACAGGTCTGAGATCAGATCGATAATCTTGACAGTACAGGTTGCCTCTCTACGTCGTCGAGTCTCGGATAGCTTGATTGCGAGCAGATAGATTTTGTACACGCCCAGAGTTGTGTCCGATTCGGGGAGGCTGTGGTGATCTGTCGAACCGATGTTTCTCGAACGCCAATTATGCTTCAAATTCGGGACAGGGCTGGATCACTTTTCGGGTCTGCGACGAGCAAAGAACTGCAAGGCTGGAACCCAACAAGATGGACAGGCAAAGAGCGTAGAGACGTGACTGAGAGAGCGAAGCGTGTAACATCCAACAGGCTAGGAAAGGAAATGCGATGGTTATAAGGTGGACGGAGAGGCAGCTGCCGTTACCCCTTATCCACCCATTCTGGCGGAAGGGTCCTAAATTTGATGGTACCTTACGATAGCACCGCGATTCCAGGGCCTGTTTCCAAGTGGCTTTTCTTTTTGGGGCACCGGCGAGCCACAAGGCTTCCACTTGCCTCAGGCTGGGTGAGCGGGTGGTGGGGCCTGAGGTGAAGCCTAGTCGAGTGCGGGAGCCCTAAAACCGAGTCCAGAGGCTAAGGGGTGTTTCCATTTCTCCCTAGCTTGGCTCGAGTCGCAGCGTAACCGAAGACGGAGGAGAGCGGGCCAGAGTTTCGTAGGCATGTCTGAGGTTAGCCTGTCTCTGCCGGAGGCCATCTCGAAGCAGACGGGAGGCCAGGAACCCGCATCCGCAGTCGAGCCAGGCATGAAACTAAATGCAACGACTCGATGTTGGGGAGCAGGATTCTGACTTATGATTGCCGTGTCGCATGCATGGGCCTTTCCACCATGAAGTCGCTGTTCTCAGACAGCGGTGTGGTGGCCTGGGCATGTGAAGAGGACATTCAGGAATGTCCTGTGTGCGCTTGACGTCCAGACAGAAAGAACTCTCGAGGCATCAGGACGTCTCCGGTGAAGGATCCGTCGTTGGCAACATCTCTGCTAAAGGAATGAGCGAGCACGTTTGACATGTTTGACAGCTTGCTATGTAAGGGGCAACCGCCCGAACCCAGCTCGACTCTCGAAAACTGCGAGCAAAGTCTCCTACAATCCGATGGCAGTCAACCACACTGAATTGGCAGTGGGAGATGCCTCATACCAATCGAAGGGAAGTGATAGTGATGAAGGCGTGGTATGGAAGCTCAGCCGCTGACTGCGCGGTTGACAGGGGGACACCAGATAGCATTTCATGGAGTGGGAGAGACGCGGCGAGGGAGCTAAGAAGTGATGTGCTAACGCAAGGGCTGGCGCGTGGATGTGAGCAGGCGTGCTTAAACGAGCACACTAGAAACATTGGAGAACCGTCTTCCAATCCACCGCCGGATCGGCCACACAGCTGGCAGATTTGGTGTCCATTCGCCAGCGCTGCAAGAACATCAGCCAATCCTCCAATTCAAACATGCAAAATCCGTCGCGAGTACGAAGTCCGTTCTTGTTAGGACTTCAGGGCGAATTCCACAGAGAGTGCATCATTACCTGCGGCAAGACCAAACGCAAAACCGGCAAGAAACAAAAAAATTAATTAATTTTGCCCACGGGCGACCCCTGCTAATCGATACTGCATCCGCCGCCGTTGAGTGGATAGGCTACCTTAACGCTGCTGTGGCTTGCATTGGCGTGTGCCCCGACAACCTGGCACGGTGGGCACCACTGAAGAGCGACGGGGCATTGGACTCGCAGGATCTGTGGCTCCGGCGTTTGAGTTTGGCCGGCTCCCTGCGGGTGCCTGGTACCTGCACAAGCGTCGATCAGACGAAGCTCATCCCCTTCTCACTCTCAGCTGCCTTCCTCTCCCCGGCGACCTGCGTTTTCGCCCGATCCGTTCAATTTATCCCTTCCTAGGTACCTTCCTCACTCCTGCCATGCGTCTTGTGCCGACTTTGACAGGTCGCTGGCATCCGACATACGTAGTCATGGTGCTACCGTCATTCTCGTCCAGCACGTCAGTCGTTGCCCCGAGCCAACCATGAGATCGGATCTCTTCACATTCTCGCCCCTCGCTGATGCATGGAACCCATCCATCATTCGCCACAGCGTCGAGAATCTCGGGTCGTGTCACCGTGTTCATCCAGAGTACGGAGTACCAAGCAGCCTTTCACAACAGTCAACTGTCAGGAATGCTTGGTGGACTGGAGCGCAGTTGATTGCCTATATCCT
Source organism: Phialophora tarda (assembly GCA_016109495.1). Taxonomy (NCBI): domain Eukaryota; kingdom Fungi; phylum Ascomycota; class Eurotiomycetes; order Chaetothyriales; family Herpotrichiellaceae; genus Phialophora; species Phialophora tarda. Next base: position 249,550 of record JADWPL010000006.1, on the reverse strand, counting down.
CGATCGCGAAACTGCCTTGATTTCACCGATTACAGCTGAACAGCTTCCAATTATTGCCCACAGCATGGCAAATAAACACGCTGCCAGTCACACTAGAACTGTCATCGAGTCAGTCTCGTCTCTTCTTCCTGCAGAATAACATACCGCCGTCCAAACTCCCACCAAATCACATCAAATAATGGGACATCCCGTCATTTACCCAACCGACTTCAATCCTAGTACGGATACTCGGTGTCCACAGTCAAAGACGCTTCCGCAAAATTGCATCTTCCCTTCCCCGGCTTGCCTGTTCTTAGCCTCAGCGTACTGCACTTTCCAGGGTCTGTGGATGTCTGCTAGTGTTTCTACCTAGAATGCAGCTAGAAGCGCAATACACTTCCTTCGTCCACCCGGCCCGCTGGTTTGATACTCCGCGGACCACAGCAAACATGAGGACCTTTTCTTGTTGCACCAGGCTTCAATATATCCCAAGCAGAGGAAGCAGTGTCTATTTATATTCCCGAGAGAATGGCAGCAACAGAGACAGGAATCTCGAAGCAGAGCGCTGAAAGCAAAATGTTTGCCGCTTCGGTGCCCTCGTAGGCTGGCTGCATGCGCGCCATTTGGGAGATCTACCCAGCACACCACAAACCCGAGCCTTGATACGACCACGCTTGCTTCCTCCCAATCAACGGATAATCTATGGCCCGGATCTTCCTTTGGGAAGCGCTACGTAAGGAACCGTAGGGGACATGTCGCACGACTTCCTTTACCTCGGCCTTCTTTGGGGTGTCAGGATCTCGTTGACACGTTTCGCATCCGCTGCCCAGTCACAAACCAGAATCATTGTGTCGCACCCCGATTGGCTTGATGGTGAGAAAAGCATGAGCCGTCGCCCCTCGCTCAACTCAAGCCGATGAGCCATGTGGTTGGGGACATCCGCTCCAGCCTCTCACTGCGATTGCCCTGACCCCTCCGGCTCTGGTGAAGGCGCCGTCAGAGTCAGTTTGCGCCACTTTGATGCATCCGATCTGGCACGTCGCACAGTGCACTCATACTATTGCACACAGGCATCCAGCTGCGGACGGAACGAAGGTCTTGTAGCCGTCCTTCCGAAATAGTCACCTCCAGAAAATCAGGCTTGGCTGGCAACAGACACTTACAGCACACCAGGTAGTCCTGCCGTTTGCCAGCCTGCGAGGGTGATTTGCTCGCCCAGGGTCGTCACCATATCGCTTTCAAACAAAGTATTGTCACTCCGTCTGGATGGTTCAATCGGTATGAAACTAAGATGATAGCGATGGTCTTCGAGTAGGACCCAGGCTGAGGGCAATCCAGCAGAGTGATCTGGTGGCTTTTTGGGCTCGGGGGGCACATTTTAGCCCCTGTCACCATGTGTCGACCTAGGCCACGGCCGCATCCACCACTTTGGTCTCGGAAATTATCTTGTCAGCCTCTCGATCGGGCATAGCTTCAGTCCAGGTCGCGACAGGGGGAGGGTCCTCAGTACCTGCAGCGCCCACTTGCCGCAGGGTCCGCAATGATTCCACTTGCCGCCAGACGGAACGCGCCATTCAGCGATTATTGATGATAGGCTTCCATGATCGCTCGAGATTCCAGCTCCTACCCAGGACAGAGAAATTTGTCGTGGGTTGGCGGTCTGGAGAATCCGTTGGGTCGGTGGCCTTATTAGTCCTCGCTGCCAGCCTCCAGGCTTCCGGGCCGGATAGCTGATCCATTCTTCCGCCATGTTCTCCCAACCAGAACGCTTTCCCAAACAACCGGGTCGCAGCACACGCATCCCCGGTTGAGCCGCTGTGAAACAGCGTTGATATTCGGTTTCGATTTCCGTCTGGATCTGTCCCCGTCCGGGTTTCGGCAGACAACAACAGCTGGCAGATCGAGTTGCCCTGGGTACAAGGAGCTGGAGCCCCGTTGATGGCTTGGTACGACACGGGTAGTGGATTTGGAATGGTCAAGGTACTAGGAGGTCTCTCACGGTGTCGTCTTGTCCTCACGGTACCTCTTGTGACTGGACACGTCGACTTGGTGGGAAACGGGACAGCCTTCCGCTATCGCAATGTTCCAGGCCCAGTGCACTCCGAGACAGGACTTCGATACGGATTTGGACACATCTGCGTGGAAGCGTCATGACTCGCCTCCTTCGATGAGCGCTACCGCGTGAAGACACGGGTTCAAGCATGGCTACATTTGGTTTTGGTCAGTACTCCGTACCTCCTATGTCGGTGACAATGCCTTTCTCAATAGCAGCTCTGGTCAACGAATTGGCGTCAACCATGTGAAGGGTGACCCGATTGGGCCTACCCTACTGCTCAAACCTTCCGGCACGCGGACTCAGACGCATCATACAACGATAGGACACTTCACGGTGCCCTCCAATAGCCTCACCAGGTCCCTCACGTCCTTCAATCCTTCCAGGCCAAGCACACATTTCTCGATTTCGTCCCGCCTCTTCTCATCAAGAACATCTCTGACAAGCATCCTCCACTTCTGCACGATATCCCCCTCTGAGGCGGGAGGCAAAATGCCCCTCGGGCCGTCCACGAAGGTCTCCACCTCGTGCCCATCTGCAAATTTGACAGAAACCACAGTCCTCCACCCCTTCTTCTTATCGACGTCGAACTCCTTGTTGTGCGTAGGATGGATTCTGTCCATGAGCTCTCTCAACAGCGGACGATTTAACTTGTCCGCTCCGAATTGAGCCATGAGGACTTCCCCATCCACCAGCTGAGCGGCGGCGGCGTACTGAATGCTCATCTGAGCGGCTGTTGATGAAAGCGGCTTATCGCGTGGAGCGGCCCAGCCGCCATGCTCAAACGCGGGCTTACTGTGCTGCGTTGTCACCGCTTCGATCTTGGATAGGCTCTCCGAGGAGAACAAGTCGGGGTGCTGGGTTTGCAGCTTCTCGATGCAGTCGATGGTGCCGTGCAAAGCGGCCATCGCAGCGTGGAGTTTCACCCGAATGCCGTGGACCTCCCACCTCTCGCCGAGGCCACTGATGAGTTCCTCCGGCCGTGACTTCGGCTCGAAATTGGTGACCCCTTCGGAGAACATGCTCAGAAACCCGCCATAGGGAGTCTCGTAGACTTCTTGAATGCCGGTGTATCCCTCCCGAGCCAGGAGGGCAGCATACAGCCCGTTTCGAGCTGCGAAGCCGTGTTGCATTCGTTTGGCCATGGATCCGAACTGCGCGGACATCAGGCCGCCGGCCTGTGTGCATGCGATCCCCAGCGCGGATTCGACATACCCTGCTGGCAATCCGAGGAACGAGGACACCGCGGCCGCGGAGGCAGAAGGTCCCTGCACAGCCCCGCTGTGCCAGCCTCTCGACAACAAGTCCGTGCCGTGGAGGGCCAGACCGACACGAGGACCAACTTCACACCCCACGACAAAAGCCCGGAGAAAGTCTTGGCCCGAGAACGGCTTGCCTGAAGCGTCTGACTCGACAGCCGCAAACAGAGCCGGAAGCAAGATGGAACAGGAGTGCAGCGGCGCGGTACTGTGGTAATCGTCCAGCTCAAACCCCTGGATGAAGGTACTGTTCAGGATCGCAGCCGCCAGCGGCGACAGCCTCTTCTGCCCTCCCCAGCCGATCACGGTGCACTGGCCTTGGGGCTCCATGTTGAATATTGCGCGGGCAGCGATTTCCGACCACGGCAGATGGCTGGCCACGAGGCCGCAAGCTATGCCGTCGAGGATCAAATATTTGGCACGCGTGATCACATCGGCGGGGATGTCCTCGCTCGCGGTGTCGTGGATCCATGTGCTGAGCTTGCCGGTAATGCCAGCTGGGTTGGACACAGCGGTTGGGTCGTGAGGGGTTGATTTGTCGGCAGACGGAGGAGACATGGCAGCTGGAGTGGAGTGTATGTGGCAGAGTGTAATGAGTAGTGTAGTGTATTGTGCAGAGTGTAATCATGTAAATTGGCTTGAAGATCGAAGACCGAAGCTTGAAGATCGGAAATACGCACGGCAAAATCGACGGCGACAGCGTGCACGCTTGCTTATATACTCTTACAGTACAATCGCACACAATCCCGGCATTACGCTTCTGTCCTGTCCGGTTCTGTTCGGTTCTGTTCAGTGTCTCGCATTGCATTGGAACCGCAGTTATGGTTACTACTGTCAGTCACCCAACCATTCATTACTTACATCCGCGCCGCTCGATTCGACCCGGGGTCCTCCCTTTGCCGGAGACGTAAGATGCGTTGGGTATGAGAGCAGGGAAGGATCTCAGACCGGAACGGAGCACGCAACGCAACACTACTTCGCGGCAATGGGTTTAAACATGTACGTGTCGGGTTCTCACACTCAGGCTCAGGCTCAGGCTCAGGCTCAGGCTCAGGCTCAGGCTCAGACCGGCCCGGACAGGGCAGGCCGTCTCCGCGCACGGAATTGTCCTGTCCTGTCCTGTCCTGTCCTGTCTGGAGAAAAGGGACCAGCACTTCAAGCAAGAAAGCAGATATGCAAGGGGACGTGGAAGTGCAACCGTTCGAGGCCCGGTTGAGTAAGCTCTCTCTCACTTACTCCGGACCATAGTGTGTCCATGGAGGTGCTGCAAGTTCGTGGGGTCATGCATGCGGCAATGGGTACTGTCCTGCGTGCGTCGTAAGTGGATGGGTCGAAGTCCGAAGAGTCGGAGGAGTGGAGACCCAGGGCCGATTATGGTCGGGAAGTCCGGTCTATCTACTCGGTACTTAACTTTCACATTAGGTGGGAGTGGGTGATGACGGGGAGAGTACAGCGGGTATGCAAAGTCGGCCAGTAAGCTGCGAGGCCAGTTTCAGCTAAGAGTGGAGTGAAGTAGTCGAGCATGTGGTTTGTTGCGATGGCCTTTTGTTGCCAGTCGTACTCCGTATGCCATGGTGTGTTCCACAATTCATACCTCGAATGTGCCATGGTTTGTCCGAGGCTGCTACAGTACTTGGAATCAGTACAGGCTATGGACTGACGGTGTATATTGTATGTGGCCACCTATTTTGATGCCTCTTTCTGTCCCTCCGTCGTGCCCACTGCAGATGTCTCAATGTCAGAAACTGCACCCTTTTCCAACCGTCGCTTCCTCCAACCCATGCCCTTATTCTTGATACACCACACAGCGACGGCGCCGAAACCACCACTCCACAGCCCTAGAATGGTAAAGAACCAGCCCCGACCTGTCACATCGAGCAATGGCTGCAAAACTGCCACTCCAGCAGCTGCCATGGCACACCTCACGATGCTCGCTGCCGCGGCGGCAGTGCTGGGACTCTCGGGAAACACGTCCACCAGCAACGTATTGTAGACGGTGTAGAAGCAGGTTCCCCAGAAGCCCTGCGCGAACTGCAAGATCAGCAACACGGAGACATGCGCCCGGTAGTGCACGGCCCAGCCGTAGCCGATCAGGCCAGACGTCGAAACGAGCAAGAGCCAGGCACTGCCGCGGGCACGTGCCCGTTCGATCGGGAAGTCTCTCAGCTCGTCGCCAGATATGGTGTCGATGGTCCAACCGATCTGCCGGGCCGTGACCTTGTAGTTATGGTCCATGGCTTTACCGACACAATACCCTCCGAAGATGATGCCGCAGCCACGGGGCAGGTATGTCAGGCCGACTTGCAGGTCGTTGAAACCGTAAAGTCGGCTGTAAATGTCCGGAATGGCGGCAACGAGGGAATAGTCGACTGTGTAGAAGGAGGCGTGCATCCAGAGCACGAGGAATGTGTCGACGTGCAGGACGATACGGAGGCACGCCAGAGGATTGCCTACCCGCAGTTTCGTCTGTCCTCGTGGACGTGCGGGTCGAGTCTCGTCGCTCTTGTCCCCTTCTGATGGCTCTTTGTTGATGGCATGGGAGATGAGTCTCATCCATGTCCAATTCCACCACGGCAGCGTCGCTCGTCCGTCACCATTACCCACCAGGGACCGAGCCGTCTCGGGCAGAAATGTCCCGACAAGGAAGAACAGCACTGCCCCAGCGATGACCAGAACCCAGAACACCCACTCGAAGCTCCCACTCGAGTACGCGACCCACCCGCCGACGACGGGACCAATGCAAGTGCCCAGGTTCAACGCCATGCTTACGGGGCCTAGCATCCTGCCTCTTTCGCTCGGCATGCACACATCAGCAACGACGCCAAAGGAAATTGCATACGCGGCACTCGCACCGAGACTCTGGATTGCTCGGAGGCCGAGCAGCGCGCCATAGTGGTTATGGTTCATGGCTAGACCCAGATTCGCAGACATGTACAGCAATAGAGTCAGCAGACAGGCCAATCGTCGGCCTGTGGAATCGGACAACGGTCCAAATATGGCGGGCGAAATTGCCTGGAAGACAATGTATATCGTCATGGTTAGGTTGATGGCCTGTGGTGTTGTGTGGAAGTGCTCTCTTAGGAGGGGTAGGAGAGGGAAGTAAATAGTAGCGGTCAGTGGGGAGGTGATAGTGGCCAATCCCAGAAGCAGTATCAGGAGGCGTTTCTGGCGCTGGTTGAAGGTGGTGTATGGGCTTGCGGCGCAAGTGACCAGGCTAGGCCCGTCGCTGCCATTCTTGGTCTCCGAGATTTTGTCCATTGTATGAGGCGTCGTCCAGGATGCCGCGAGCGCTCACAGTGATGCCTGAAGGATACATCAGCTCTGTGACGGGAATATGCTGAGACACACACGGTGAGTGTCATAGCCTTGCGCTCTCACGTTGTGGACGGGACTGGACAAACTCTATTTGATACCAGGACAAGGCGACCTGGAAGGACTGAGGAAGACGGGGTGGCCACGAGACTGAGAAGAAGTGCAATGCGGGGTGATGGAAGGGCAAACGGTCGTCAACCCGGACATCGAGCGGGGTATATGTGTGTTGGCAGCACTATCCCTGGAGATCCGTGGACACCTTCTGGTTGCGTTCTCATGCCGGAGTCTGTGCCTTTGCCGAATGCAGAGGTGGAATAGCACTAATCCCCTATCCAGCCGAAATTGGTCTTGACCGTCACAATTTTGCCCTCTTGAGGGCAGAGCAAGGTCCCGTCGCGCAGCATTGAGCACTGTCTCAGACCGTCGACGGCCGTCCAATCCCTTGGAATGAAGTAATGACGTTTTGGTGAGGTGGCTGTTGACTGCGTGGTCAAGTTCATCGAGCAGAGCCAAAGATCGCGATCTAGGAAGACGAGATGCTCGCCTGACAAGATGCCCATCGGGAACTCAAATCTCTGGTCCAGATCATTTGTAAAGCGCAGGCAATCCAGCGGACAGTGATCCAGCTGGGTCTTAGGTATCTCGAGTGATTTGGCTGCTACGACGAGAAGCCGATGCTGCACTCTGCCCCTTGAGATCTGTTCTTTGACATGAACCAGAATATGCTTCTCGTCCTGGGTGAGCATTACCTTCTGGATATGCCTCACAATCTCCGATTCCGACGGTCGCAGTTCGCTTTTCTTCAAGCTGGTCGACAACTTGATCTCCGAGAACGTTGAGCGCTGCCTCAGTAGAGGGAACTTTTCGTTGTTGAACCTGAAAACGAAGATCTTTTGGAGATCTGACCATCGATATATCTGAATGTCTTCGGAGCCCACCCCTATGAACAAGTTGGCTTCAGCTGTGTTGTTGAGCCAATAACGTTGATCAGCATGGTCAATGTCGGCTGAAATTCCCAGTCGGCCCTCGTCAATCTCCCAAGTCTGAACACGGTCGTTGCTCACGACAAGAAGGATACGAGAAGAGCAGTCAAGAAGCAGTTGATGTATGGCGCTGTCCCCCATATCGAACTTCGGCGTAGGGAGATGTTCGACGGCGGCAAAGTCCCGGTGGTCTGGGGCGTGGTGTCTGATCCGGATGATACGTATGTCGCCAGCAAGGTCTGCAGCAGCTACAGTCTCACTCTTTGAATCCCAGCTGAGGTGAGCTACCGGCAGAAAGTTGTGGAATCGAGTCAGCTCAATTCTCGATGCCGTATGCACCTCCGCAAGATGGACCTCGCCATCCACGTTACCTGTCGCGTAGTAAAGACCATTTGGAGCCGCAGCCAGGACAGATAAAGCGGTGTATTGTGGAGCAGTCGCCTCTGACAAGTGGGAGATCATAGTACCACCTTGTGAATTGCTGGCCGAATCACTAAATGTGTCCTCAGCCTCTCCGAGCCGAGTTAAGCCATTAGGCTCCCATACAGTAATGGTACCGCCTCGGATGTCATAAAAGCGGGTAGAATCTGGGCTGAACGACAAGCCACTGACAAGGTCCCCTGAGGAAAGTTGATATATGACCGAAAAGTATGCAAAGTTCCAGACCTTGACGGTGCCGTTGGAGTCGCTGGTTAGAAAAACCTGGCCATTTGGACTCGCAACAAGCTCATCAACAGAGGCCGAGACTTCGTGGTTCTCATTTGTCAATGGATGCCATTTAAAGAGCGTGTTGTTGCCCTTGTACCAGCCGATAACATGGCCGCTGATAGGATTCCATGCGAAAGTCTCCACTGGAAACCACGCCTGTGCAGAATTCAAGGCCATACCGGGCCTCATGCACCGACTCACAACTGATGCACTGTTCAAGTCCCAGATCGTGAGAGGAAATGATCTATAGCAGACGCCAACCTGTGTGCCGCTCGCGTTGATTTCCATGTAGCTCGGACTGTTTATAATGGTTGTGTGCGACTGAGTTTGTTCTTGCAACAGAGCGGAATCCAGGCTCTTCCACGTGGCTCCATCGTCTGTTAGCTGGAGAATTCTGACCGATCGATCGCTGGTTGCGGCTACAACGCACTCGTCGTTCATCGCAAACACCAAAGACATTGCTCTGCCGTTCCCTTGGTTTGGCGCTTGCAGGCGAACCGTACCATTGGGAAGATCCCACACTTTGGTGCTTGTCAAGCCATAGGTTACAAGCATGTCACCTTTGTTGTTCATGCACATGTTTGTCACAGCTTCGCCGTGACGGAGCACACAGACTTCAGCAAAATCGGCTGAACTCCAAACATAGACTTTGCCGCCATAAACGAGTACTGCGAGATGAGGCCCCCTCGAGACTACCTTCGCGGCAACCTCTTCCTGAGAGAGCGAAAACCGCGCAAATATGTCGTTCCAAGATTCGTTCTGGCCGGACAAGACAAGTTTGGAGGTTTGGAATTGCCGATGGATTGCTGAGGTAGGAGGACACAATGCTGGAATTGTCTCGTAAATGGCTTGCGGCTGAGTGATCAGATGCTTGTTGAACTTTGCTGTCAGTCTCACCAAATCCCCTGCCCAACTCTCTAAGAGTTCCACCGTGGACAACCGATGAAGCAAAGGGTTCCGAGAAACGTTGGATTTTCGATTGGCAGCAATAAAGGTCAGAATCGCTTTTCCGGCTTTGGCCAAGGTTCGAACTTGGTTGAGATGGGCGAGGATGCAGATCCAGTCCAGTACACAGGGGCCACTGAAGAAACTCTCTAGTGTGTCGAGCACTTGATCAGAGAGAGGATCGGCATGTCCAAGGTGGTAGATCCACGACGTCACACCATACAGGACGAACGGCCGGTTCTTTTGGAGCTCTTCTCGGGTTTGGATCAGTTGCTTGGGCTCAGCAACCGTGTGTCGTATGCCGGACCCACACAGACTAGAGAGGGTTTTCACCAAGAGCATGTTGTTGGCACTTTGTCGATGGATCGCAAGTGTGCTGCTCGAGCCTTTCACCAAAAAGTCCCTCGCAGTCTGGTGCACGGTGGTGACATGATCCGTGCTATCGATGACAAGGAATTGGCCGCAGACGTCTCGAATTGACCTCCTCAGATCGAGAAGATCATCATAATCTGCCCTGATGGCTTGGTCGAGTTCAGCTATTGTTAGAGGTCGCGGGACGCAGACAGCCCATTGCAAGAGCTCCTTTGCCAATTCGAGCCGGCGCTTGCTGGTACTTTTGATGATTGTCTGCTCCATTCGTTCGTACATCTTTGTCATGTCTTCGGGTATTTGTTCTAACGTCGAGCGCGTTTCCTTTTCAGTTTGACACATTTGCAACTCTTCAAGAACCAGGCTGACCCACAGAAAATTTCCCCTTGCGCGCTGCAGAATCTCGCGTTCAAGCTGCACTTTCAAAGAAGCATCTCCCGGGATAAATTCAAGTTCCCTGGATACCAGAAGCTCAATATCTCGGCCATTGTTTGTCTGGCTCTCTGCATCGATTACATCAACTTTAAAATGGCGTTGGAGCTTCCTGAACCTCAATGCGAGGGTCTCTGACCGTCGGCTAGTAACCAGGATTTTCATCGTCGTTCTTGACTTTGAGATTAATTCTTCCAGCAACCCGATCACGGTCTCGGGCGACTCGGATTCGTCAAGGCCATCTATGACCCAGAATAATGGGCGCTTGAGGTCCTTGTTGAAGAACGACGTCTCAAATAATTTCTGCCAGAGTAGGCGGTGGTCGCCTTTGACCAGTTGGTCATCCCCGGACGAGGCGGCGAGAATCTCTGACGCAAATTCCGGCACGTCGCAGGCGATTTGATATGCCAACGACTTTAACAATCCAACGAGTGATCTGCGAGTCTGGTCCCGGTAGTTGAAAAAATAGAATTGACAACCGTACTGGTTGGTCCGAAGGTGATGGATGATGTAGCTTGACAGGACCGATTTCCCACTTCCAGGAGGCGCATTGTACCACACAAGCTGCGATTGGGATAGATCTGTCATCCAGCTCTGAATTGCAGGATCCTTCAAGACCCATCCACAGGTACCGATAACCCAGCGCTTTCGGAGGGTGTTCAAGTCGTCGGTGGGCATGCTAGAGAGCGCCAGAAGCTTCTTGACATCTGCAATTACTCGCGAATTACGCTTACTAGGCGTTTGACACATCGGCTCGCAAGAATTCTCGACTAGGCCCTTCAGCACGTCGCGGACAATGATGTATTTTGAGTCGTCCTCATCTTTGAACTTGCAGACCGTGTGATGGTCTGCTTCAAGTGGCCGTGAGTCTTCGTTCCCGTAACCGAGAAGAGCAGAGTCTTTGGCAACAACCATCACTGACTTGGGTCCCACAGCAGTGGGAAGAGTCTCGTGGAAGGCGATGATGGAGAGTTTCTTGGCCACATGGCGAAATTGCTCGTTGATATCCTCGATAGCTGACGAGTCCGGTGCCAACTCGGCGATGTATTGTCTTCTGGATTGTAGCATAAGCTTTAGAATCAGGCCCAATGTATTGGCGAGGCCTGAGCCGCGATGAGGCGTAGACAGGAAGATTATGGCCGACATCGCCTGCACCAATCCTCTGCACTTCTCGTCATGGTGTGCCATAAGATACGCCTTTTTTACAACCAGACCTCCCATGGAGTGGGCAACGAAGATGATGGGCGCATCGCCCAGATTGAGACTATCATCACGATCACACCTGCTGTATCGCATATCAAACAACAGCGACTTGGCGAATCCGGTGATGTTTGCCACTGTTTCCGGACCAGTCACATGGGAATCGTAGCCATAGGTGAACAATCTCGCTTTTCCGATCTTGGGGTCTTTTGGGAGCCATCGTCCGGGCCAAAAGAGTTCGGTGTCATGGTTATGAGACCATGTTTCATAACTGTGGCCACCGAGTCCGTGCACGAAGATGATATCTGCTATTGGTTTGGCGCTGGGCTCGTGGATGATATGGAGTCCAAGAGATCTGGTCTCGCGGCGAGTCAAGGAAGTGTCCTCTGCTTCGTCCTTCGTGACGGGAGGCGGGCGTGCATTGGAGGGACGATGTAAAGATGGCGTCGTCGCGACGGAGCCTGAGCTTTTTCTTTGAAGCCAGTCCAGTGGAGAACCAGAGGACGATTTTCTCTCGGTACTGCTGGGAGGGTCTGCTGACTTGTCGCGTCCATTGCGTCCTCGATGAGAGAAATTCGATCGTAGTTTTCCCAGCTACGCATACGTGAGGATGCGAGGACTGAGGTCGGAACGTGAAGACGTACCATTGGTGAAGTTGCGATGAAGCTCGCCTTTTACCGTTACACACACGGTTTCCCGGAGAGACTTTCAAAGATGGACGCAATTACCAGCGCGTTTCATAGACAAGCAGGCAGATAGCGCAGCATGTTGAACTGCCTTGTTTGGACACGGCGACAGTGTACGAGGAACGCCCGTGTACTCGTACACAGTAGAGCAGGCGGTAAAATATGAAGGGCGTTCGGAGAAGACAATCGGGGAGACTAGTCGTTGCCCCAATTCAATACTTTGTTGATTGACAGGCAGTCGCAAGCCGAGATACAACATGTCTCCAAAGAGCAAGAGCAGCTCACGAACTCATTCACAAGTCAACCCTAGATCGGCAACAGCAAAGCTCGGCTCCAACCGCCCCGGAGACACGAGCTTGAGAAGCTTGCGACATTCTGTATCGACCTCGCACCGCCGGGTGTTTCAGCTAACTTTCGGCCCCGGCGGCAAGAGAGCCTCCTAGGCGTCGTCACCCAATCATGTCGCCATCGCGGGGGCTTATCGCCTGCTAGCCTCATGTCGGGCGCCTCTTTTGGCCATGACAAGCGAGCCCTGTCGGGTGTGTGTACTGTGGTAGGAGCTGGTTCTTCAGCATCCCCTCATCCCCTGCCTTCCGCGAGCGCTAGCGGGCCGGAATGAGGGCAACTCGACAGGGAACAGGTCAAGCCTGGTCAATGGCTATGAAGAGGACTGATGCACACCAATGCCGCTGCATCCTCAGGACTGATGGTCCTGCACAGCACGAGCACTATGTAACCCTCCACCTACTGCGCCTGTGGCCGGCGGCTACAGGGGCTCGTCGAATCTAGCTTAAAGGACTCCTTCCTTTCTCCGGCCAGGGCGAAATGTTGAGTATCAGACTGCTCAGATCTTTGCTCTCAATCCCGAGGAGTTAACAGGACTATTGAAAGCCCGGAAGACCAACATGACCTTGGCCACCCTATTGACCCACGAAAAACCCAGCTCCCTAACCATAGCTGGAGACTTTCAGCTCAACGCCAACGTTATCAACAGTTTCGGCCCTGGCACCAAAGTCCTGTGCGCCCAAAGGTTTGGACAATCCAAATGGACAATCACCGCACGGGTGGACGTTGTCCACCCCGACAGTACTGCGGCGTCCTACTTTCTCAAATGCGCCGCGGGAAAGGCAGGGCGCGTCATGGTGGAAGGCGAATTCCACAGCATGTCAGCGCTTTACCAGACGATGCCCGAACTAGTCCCCAGACCTCACACCTGGGGGCAGTTTTCGACGGCCTCTCCGGAGATGTATTTCATCCTGATCGAGTTCATGGATATGTCGGAGCGACTGCCGGAGCCTAACCAACTGTGTTCCCAGCTAGCGAAACTGCACAAGCTTAGCCAGTCTCCGACCGGAATGTTCGGCTTCCACATCACGACATGCCAGGGCCAGAGACCACAGGCCGTAGCATGGGAGCCCAACTGGACGATCTACTTCGGCAATCTCCTCCGCCATGTCATAACAATGGACGACGCAGAGAATGGACCGTGGCCTGCTCTAACCCAGCTCGAGGAGCGACTCCTCTCACATGTGGTGCCATACCTTCTTGACAATCTGACCAAGGACGGACGAGTCGTGAAGCCATGCCTCATTCATGGGGATCTGTGGGAAGGAAACACCGGCACGTGTTATTCCACTGGGAAGATCTACCTGTTCGACCCAGCAGTCATGTACGCACACAACGAATTGGAAATCGGCAATTGGCGCTGCAACTACAACAAGATCCACAATGAGATTTATACGCGGACCTATCTTCGCCACTTCCACCCCAGCGAGCCTAGAGAGGAGTGGGGTGATCGAAATCGACTATACTGCATATACTATAACGTGTTATACTCGGTGAATCATCAAAGTCAGGGAAAGGCTGTACGGCAGCAGTGAGTATCTGTCCTCCCCCTTGACATGTTCTTGTGGATGGATAGTCCGCAATATGAGTACCCGCGTAAACAGCTGACTATCGATCCTGCACAGAGCCTTTGACGATATGTACTATCTGATCGACAAATTTGCTCCATTTCCTGAAGGCGATGGTCCTCCAAAACTCCTTGACGCTGAAAGAGTGGTATTACCTGAAGGAGGCGACCATACCAAAACTTGAGAAGGCTCGACGCCTCGAATCTACCACTCCAAAGGCTTGTTGCCGCTGAATTCCTCCTTACTCCCCTCCACCGCCGCCCTGATAATCGACGCTTCCGTCTCCTCCTTCCCGGCGCCAGTGAACCTCTCCCAGATCCCCTTTCCAAACCGGCGATAGCTCTGGGCCACACCATTGTTGATAGTCAGATTATACTCCATCTCCGATAGTTTGAAGGCGAAGCCCTTTCCCCCAACAGTGATAGTCCGGGTGGGAATGTCCAGTGTGATGTCCTCGCCTTCCTGTGCGGCGGCGTAGAATTCCTCATCGGTGATAGTTACGCCCAGGAGGCCTAGGGACGGCTGATTGCGGCCATAGATGAAAGCGAAGGAGCGGGCTATCACGGCTTGAACACCAACACCTATGACGTTTCATTAGGTCAGTCTATCACAGCAATGTGGGCCACAAGGATGTACCTTTCAACGCGGATACTGCGACCTCCCGACTGGAGCCAACTCCAAAAGCATGGCCCGCCACGACGACTTGTTGGCCGCTCCGTACCTTGGCACGGAAGTCTGGATGTGTGTGTTCGAGGACGTGTTCTCCGAACTCCTCCTCGGTGACACAGGTCGTCAGAGTCGGCCCAGGAGCCAGCTAGGGATACTATGTCAGCTGCGTCCAGCACAAGCAGAGGACAGACGTACTGCATCGGTATCAATAAAATCGCCCAAAGTCACAATCTTGCTTCTGATCTTGTCGAGCCTCCGCAACCGCTTGTCATCTGAATCGTCCGGGTCCTGGATCACCGGCGCAGTGCTTCTCGTCTGCTCCGGCCTTGAGCTAAGGTCGGGCTCTACGTACTCAACTGGAGCCAGATCCACGTCGGGGAGAGATCGATACCGGCCGAAGAACTCCACATCTAGGTCTCTGAGGAACTCCGCCGGGCTTGTGACCGACATGCTGAAGCTCGATGCCGCACAGACGATGGCCGAGGTGACATGACCGAATGCGCCTAATATAGCAATCAGCAACGGTTTAAGAGAGGTTCCTCGTCCCAACCACCTGACTCACCCTTGCCCATCCGATTCTGAAAGTTCCGGTTCTGCGAACTCAACCACGTTTCACCTTCGTTCGCCTTCTCGGCAGATAGACCAACACAGTAAGAACAACCGGGAGGACCACGAGTGAAGCCTGCGGCCTCGTAGATCTCCAGCAGTTTGAGACGCTTCAGCTTCTCGACGATCGGCAACGAGCCGGGGACATAGTGCCTCTTGCCCTTGCCCATGGGGAGCTTTTTACCCAAGCCAACCTTCAGCACGAGCGCTGCAAGGACGAGTTCCTCTTCAGTCGTCGTGCAGGCACCGATGAAGACCCCGTCGAGCGGCTTGCCCGCCATTTCTGACACGGGCACCACATCGTCGGGATTAGGATAGACGGCGACCGAGGACTCGACCTTGGACAGATCGATCGTGTATCTCCCGGCATACGCTGCGTCGGCGTCAGGGCGGAAGTAGAGCGAATTGACTTTGTTAGCCTTCCGTCGTCGCCGCGCAATGTAGTCGCTCGTGATCCTGTCAGGCACGAAGATGCCCGTGATGGCGCCAAACTCGGTGCACATGTTGGAGATTGCAAACCGCGCGTCCACCGACAGGTACTTCAAGCCCTCGCCGGCGAACTCGACGATCCTCTCCGCCGCCACGGTGTTGCGCTTCAGCTGGCCCAGGATGTACAAGATGACATCCTTCCCGGACATGCCAAACGCAGGCCGGCCGACCAGCTCGATGAGGACCGACTCCGGAATCTTGAACCACGTCTCCCCGAGGGCCAGCGTCATCATCACGTCCGCGGTGCCCAGCCCGATGGACAGGCCGCCCACCGCGCCGCCGGAGCAAGTATGCGAGTCGGAGCCGATGGCCAGCATGCCTGGCTCGACGCGCTCGCGCACAAACTCGGTGTGCATGATGGTGTAGTTCATTCCCTGGTACTCGGTCATCTTGAACTCCCGTTTCGCCCACTCCGCAGCGTTCACTAGGGCTTTGATCTTCGGCACCTGCGCCACAGCCGGGTGGACGACATGATCGCCCGCGAGCCAGAAGCGGTCGTTGCGCCAGATGCCTGGGGATCCGAGCTCTTTGTATGTGCGGGCCATTCCCTACGTGCGTCGGCATAATGTTAATGTCCATGTCTGTGATCTGTGTAGGGTGTAAAGTGCAGACCGATCAAGGTATACATATAAACAAAACACATCAACATGTAGAGAGATCAACGCATAAACATGTAAACATACAAACAATCCAACGAAAAAGTGAACCTAGACACGCATCGTACTCACCTGCCACGACAACTCCGACGCAAGGATCCAATCAATACCCACCCTCACGACATCCCCTGCAGCCAGTCCCCCCGCCGGCTTCTCGCCCACGACATGCTGCGCGAAGATCTTCTCCGCCAAAGTCATGGGTCTGGTCCCTTCGGCGGGCCTGGGCCGACATCCCGCCAAAAAGTCCGCCGCCCGTTCCCGGGAATTGATCCCCTCGAGCCACGCCTCGGCCAGGAAAAGCGTCTCCTCCACTACCTTGGACGGAGTGGTCGCGATGGTCGTCTCGGCGTCGGCGTCGTCCTCCCGCAGAGCTAGCCCGCCGAACGCCTTCTTGTCGATCACCTTCTCGCGGACTTGGTCCAGCGCGTCTGCTTCGGCAGGTCTATAGCCCCGCCTTAGAGCGTCGGCGTATCGCGCGAGTAGTCGCGGGATGGCGACGGCGGCGGTGCTTGTCGGGCCTGGGGCATCTATGCCCAGAGTGTCGAGGTCGACATTTCGAACCCGCGAGAGCAATTCCCGGAGTTTACTCTCGAGGTCGTCGTTTGCTGCAGACAAGGAAGAGGAGGAGACTTGTTGGGTTTGCGTTGTCGTTTCCGTCATGGTGACCACGTTCTAAAATACGGAGTACGTACGTCGTTTTAATCTGGTTGCGCTGCAGGAGCAAAACCAGCACGGTCAGATCCTTTCATGGCTGCTGCTGCTGGGCGGCATATATCTGCCGTGTGACACTCCGGGCCGAAGGCGAGGCGTGCACAGTAGTCCACGCCGCGTGGGACGTGTCGAGGGGGTGCGTACTGCGTACGAATAAGTGAAACACTGATTCGCAAGGGGTGGCCTACCGCCCCCTCCTCCTCCGCGCAGCATACCGGAGGAGGTTAGAGTACTCCGTACTCCGTACAGTCTTTCTCATTAGCTGACAAGACACAGCCAGGCGTGCCAGTTGTTGTTGTGTTGGCCGGTCTCCCAGGCGAAAGACGTGACGTGACGGTCGCCGATGTCGTTGATCATCTCCGCGTTTTCGGCGCCGGGACTGCGACGACCGGCACGACTGGACGATCCGATCGGCCCTCGAGCGGCATGGAGGCGAAGGCTTGAACATAGAAGTGGAGTAAGTGGCAGCCTCGGATGATGGAACATTCGCAGCAACTACGAGTGAGTACAATGCGGAGTAGAGTCCGTAGAAAGGTGAGGTCAAGGTAAAATGGATTGATTGATTGAAATACAGTACCTCACCTGCCTTGACTACGTTGAGGCATTTATTCAACCTTTCATTTCATAAGGCCAGTGACTGAGCCAGCAGGTATTACTTACTGTAACTGACTGACCGACTGGATCGCGTTCCACCACCACCATCACCACCACCTCGCCCCCAACAATGGGCTCAATAGACACCTCAAGTCCCGACTCCAGCAGGACCACCACCGTCAAAGCCTGCTCCCCCCTCACCGGCGGGAAGCGCCTGCGCGAAATGCTGCGCGACCCGTCCAAAGTCGTCGTCTGCCCCGGTGTATTCGACGGTTTGACCGCCCGGTTAGCCCTCGCTGCCGGCTACGAGGCACTGTACATGGTATGTAGTACTCCGCGTACGTGGGATGCCGTTGCAGCCCACACACACACATGGCCATGGCCCATCATCACCATTAACATACACTAATTACTTAATACTTACCTATTACCAGACCGGCGCAGGCACATCCATGTCCCGCCTAGGTTGGGCCGACCTGGGCCTGGCCACGCTCAACGACATGCGCGCCAACGCCGAGATGATCGCCTCGCTCAACCCGTCCGTGCCGTTGATCGCCGACGCCGACACCGGGTACGGCGGTCCCATCATGGTGACCAGGACGGTGACGCAGTATGCTCGTGCCGGTGTCGCGGCCTTGCATATCGAGGATCAGGTTGGTCTACCCATTGATGCTCTTGATGTGCTCTTGCTATGATCTTGCTTATCATTATGGTTTCTTTTCCCCTTGGTTCCCAAGTCGGATCTAGAATACCCCCGACTAACACCTCTGTTCGTCATACAGGTCCAGGAAAAACGGTGCGGCCACCTCCTGGGCAAACAGATCGTCGACCGCGACATCTTCTTCAGCCGGCTCCGCGCCGCGGTCGCCGCCCGCGACAGCCTCGCCTCGGACATGCTGATCATCGCGCGCACGGACGCGCGGCAGACGTACGGGTTCGCCGAGGCCGTCGCGCGCCTGCACGAGGCCGTCAAGATCGGCATCGACGTCGTCTTCCCCGAGGCCCTGCAGACGAGGGAGGAGATGGAGGAGGTGTGCAGAGTCATGGGGCCCACGCCCGTGCTGTTGAACGTCGTCCCCGGCGGCGTCACGCCCGAGTTCACGGTCCAAGAGGCCCAGCGGATGGGCTTCCGCGTCATCATCTACCCGGGCCTGTGTATTGGGCCGGTCCTCGAGAGCGTGGCGCGCGAGCTGAAGGTGTTGCAGACGACGGGGAAGAGTTCGCCGTCGAGTGCGGCGGGCGGCATCAAGGAGGCCTTCAACCTGTGTGGCCTGCAGGAGTGTATTGACATTGATCGGGAGGCGGGCGGGAAAGCGTATGATACGGTGGGGAAATGAATGAAAAAAGACCAACCCCCCCAACCATCATTCTGCCATTGTTTGTTCTTGTCTGGCCAGCGGAAATGCGCAAGACCGCTCCGTTATGTATTCCCTATGCTGTCTTGACTCTAGAATTGAAAAACCTCTCCTGTATACCGTAGGACTATGTCAAGACGCCTCAGTCGCCTCAGGCTCCTCAGGCGCGGCAGTCGGCGACTCATCATCCCCACCCCGTGTCCTCGTCTCCGTGACTTGCACTGTCGAAGTCTGGCGGACCGTGACGGTCGTTTTTTCCAACGAATCCAGAGACAGCGTCTGCGTGGTCGGCATCGTGACCAGCACGGTGACGGTCTGCTCCGACGAGGTGGTGCCCGCGAGCCGATGCCGCGCAATGCTCGACGTCGTGATCACCGCGGTGGTCGTGCGGGTCGACTCGAACGACAAGCTGGTGGTCAAGGTATACGACCCAACCGTGATTACTGCAGGCTATTGAAGAACGTCAGCATCACACGATCATCGAGCTAGGAGCTAGGCTTACCCCTGTGAACGAGGCCACGCTGGTCCCCGTAGTCGTTGTTTCCCACGTCACGACTTCCCAGCTCTCACTTGAAGTCGCGCAATCCGATGCCGTCGACCCCGGCATACAATCTTGGACTCGAACATTGTCGGGAATCGTGCCCTGGGCTAGATCGTACCAGTGGGCCAAGTAATATGCCATCGGACATTGGGGAGCGGCGGAGCTAGGCGAGCTGGGTGCAGCATCCGTTGAGCAGCCGTCGAGTTGCTGGCTAGAGAACGTGATCCATTGGTCACAATCGGTGACGGGCACTGGAATCATCCCGGCTGGCTTGATGGTGGTGGTGCAAAGTGATGTTGTCTTGGCACTGTACACTGTTTGACATCCATTGCTGTCCAGAATGATCCGTGCCGTTTCTGCTCTTCCAGAGGTATCGTTACCAGTATTGGATGGTAGGGCCGGGGAGTCCGAGAATGGCGGCAGCGAAGCAGTGGTACTAGTAGTAGACAAGAACACGGTCGTACTTCCATTTGGCAGCAAGGCCGTAGCATTGACTTGGATAGGGACGTAGCTTGTGGTGTCGTTCGTCAAGCCCAGTGTACCATTGGATCCTCCCATGGAGACCAACGAGGATACAGGGAGGATGGAGAAGAGTGCTGATGAAGACGGCGTATCAGGGCATACCGTCGCCACGGGCTCCTGGATCACTGTCGTCGGGAAAACATAGGACGATATTGTACCCGTGACGGATGCTGTTGGGGGTATTGCTGTGGCAGGTGCAGAGGATGCCAGCTCCCCCAATCCCAGCACTTGTCGACGTTGCGCAGGATGTAGATGGTCCTTTCCATCATGTCTCCTCGACGCTGCCATGGGCGCCGCCAGGGCGATGATAATTGCCAAGACCTGCATGGCTTCGAGTACGCCTTTGCTTTCTGTTTTCCTGAGTAGAGGCACGCTTGTTGACACTTCGCTTGAATAGTGAGCGACAAAATTGTCGAGACTTCGCTTGAATAGTGACACTTGTCGAGACTTCGCCAGCGAAGACAACGGACTCAATATGGACTTTAATGCAACGTGAAATGGTGGCAGACACGAGAGATTTTGAGAGTGGCAGGGCATTTTAATTGCATGCATTGCATGCATTGCCGTCGGTGTCGCGCGTCTGTGGAATGCCACGTAGAGCGCGATATGGTATGTGCATGTTTCAGCTCTCTTACTCTCCTCCCCGAGCCTTCTTGGCTGCGGGCACGCTGCACATTCCACAGAGCCTAGGATCCGCCTCCTGGATTGAACATCTAATTCATCCCCGATCCACGGCTGGACTCACCCCCCTCTGGCTGCTGTCCCTGTCCCTGGTCGTCGTGGTACGCATTGCTCATAAACTCAATCTCCGCATCCGTAGGCTGTTGGAACTGCATTGAAGAGTCGCTCATCATCATGTCTGGAGGGAAGTACTGGTCGTATTGCATCATCGGGTCGAACGCCGCGAATGCGTGGGAGCTCGTCACGTCAGGCATTGTTGTGTAGATCGGCGCCGACACCGGTGCGGTTGCGTACAGATTGCTAGGCAAGGGGCCCGTGACTCCGCTGAAGTCTGACATAGACGCGTCTTGTGTCGCAGCGATAGGCTTGCCTGGAGGATTTTGTGGCAGATCGTCAACGCCGCGCCCAATCTTCTTCACTGCCTCCATGAACAGTGCATTGCACATTGCCCAAGCACGCCTAGCCGAAGGATTGTCTTCTGCTAAGGCATGTAGCCAGCGGATCCCTTTCTTGCACGACTCCAGAATAGCCTCTGCTTCTTCCGGCATGTGGTTCGCTCGAAAAGAAATTTCAAGCATCAGCACAGTGGTCGCTTGAACCAGCCAGTGCAAGATATTCCACCAAGGACCAACACGGATTAGGCCAACAGCATTTGGCTCGTTCGGAATGAGTTGGAGCATTTCCATCGCGGCTTCGACACACGCCGCCGCAGAGTTGCGGTTGAACTCAAGTGACTTGTTCGACTGTCCAGGGATCTTGCGATCCAACCTACAGAGGCAAGGTCGGTGAACTGTCATCTTGGTGCTGTAGTAGAAGAAGCCCAAGTACAAGCGGTACTCATAAGACCCACGTTCTCGCTGCTTCCGACGGAATGCGAATGCCGGCGGCAGTTTGTTATACCAATGCTCAAGTCGTTCGTCCAGGTCCTTAACCTTGGCCTGAATTTCTGACCAGGTTCCTTTCACGGAAGCTGGATTGTACAAGTTGTGGAAGATGCTTTGCGTTACCCGCGTCAACTGCACCAAGTGGAGGAAGTAAAGCGAGCCGTTGGGCTGCATGTCTTTCGCCCACTCCAAGTGGCCGCCTTGCGTAGTAGGCATCGAGGGTGAACGTGAGTCAACCTTGGTCTGGGATCGAGAGCGGTCGGTTGAAGGCGTTGACCCGACACTCGGAGTGTGGGAATTGGACGATGGCGCGCGATCGCCTTGCTGTCTGACCTTGCTCAGCAGTTTTTGGCCTTCTTCCGTCTCGAATTGTTCTTCCTCCAGAGGTACCGGAAGAGGGGTTGTGCAATGGTCGTCCATAATACAATTAACTCTGCCGGTCATGTTGCAGAGGCGATGCTCTAGAGTGTAAAGAGCCCACCACAGTCGATATCGGATTTCCTTGAGTGAGTCCTTCAAATCATTGCTGTCGTTGCGCATATTCATACCCAGTGCCCCAGCCTCTCTTATCGCGTACCCGCTCAATATCCATGCACTGCAGGTGTAAGCTCCTATTCCACGGACAGTAGAAGGGTTCACTTACCGATTGACTTGGCTATTGCACAGTAGGTACAGAGACATCAAGCTGAGTACCTGAATCATCTGCAAATCTGGGTGCTGAAAGATCGTCTCAGAGTTGACGGTCAGGAGTCGTGCTCTCGTGAAGTAGATGAGGTGATCCCGCTCGTCGCCCTTCCAGTCGGCATTGATCAGGTGAGAATACTTTGCGCCAATGGCGAAGATCAGATTGAGGATGGCGAGCCACTTTTCCGGTGGTCTTTGGACGGTGCCACTGATGACTTTTCGGAATTGACTTGTGAGATTCAGCCGGCCGACAAATGGAAATGAGGAGTGGACTCGTTGCATGTAGGCGTTGAAAAGGTGGTCAGCGATTTCCGGGGTGGGCAATTCATAGGTATCGACTGCGTCGTAGGTGAATATCGACATGTCGTCCATATGATAGCTGGAGTCCTGGATGGTAAAGCCTGAGTCTGCTTCCGAGAGTGGAATCTGAGTATCACCGACTGGACGTTTGGAAGTCAGCGAGGCGGCCGACATGCCGACGAGTCTCTTCTGCCTCTCATTACCTTGTTGGTCCTGTTGCACATCGCCATACTTGTTCTGCTCCCTCAAGCGTTGCAGCCAGGTGACTTCAGAGTTTTTCCCCATAAAGCCGGTGTGCCTAGCCTGCTCGCGCGTGAAGTCCTCATCAGTCCTATCGAGAGCACCCGTCGAGCCGGCCCCCGCTGAGGCTTCTGATTCTGCGCCTGACTCTTCCTCAGCCCCATCAATATCGACCGTTGGAACCGGCGGGGCCTCAGCGGTGCCTTCCGTCGCTGTGTCGTCGGCGTCATAGCTTGTCTCCTGTCAGAGTAAGCATGAATTCCGGGAGAGGCGAAGGCGGAGAGTTGGCCTACCTTGTCCAGCGCCGCTCGAATTAAACGCGCGTCGCCTTCGTCTACTCGGGGCATCAATTCTTTCAACAGTTTCTCGTAGTCGGTCACCTTTTCGGTCAGGGTACCAAACTGCCTGGGAACGGTTAGCGTTAGACGTTCCCACCATAGACGGATCGTCTCACTTCTTGACCCTATCTCGCTTGCCATCTGCATAGAAGCATGTGATCTTGAAATCCTGACAATGCCGACACACAGGCCTCTCGCCGCTGCACTTTGTCTTCCGGTGGCGACAGGGTTCGCATGCGTGGTTGACTCGGTGTCGTCCTCCTGACCGCGCAGCATCGTCACTGGAAGCATCGATGGATCTCTTCAGTCTGGGAATTGCGACCTTGGCGGGTTTCTGAGATGGTTCGCCGCCGCCGCCGCTGCGCGGTGCAGCATGGGGAGACTGAGGGACACGAAAGAGGGGGGTCTGCGCGGGTGAATGAGGTGTCCGTGACGTTGACGAGGACGATTGGCGATGAGAGAGGTCAGAGGTGGGGGTGTGTGTCTCGATTGAGCGCACAGGGGCCTGTGCTGGGGTGTGCGGGAACGATAGCCTTGAAGAAGCCTCACCAGGCGCACTCGAAGGTGGGCGAGGAGGTTCACCCCGTCGCTGCTGTCGCGGGTCGGACATGGCAAGGTAGGAATACGAAGGAGTCACCCGAGAAGCGGTGAATGGACAATTGTTTAAACCTCGAGTAAGCTTCGGCAGGCGCGCAGAGAAGGCTCGAATGCATTGAACGCACGACTAAGGCTGGACGGCGGTCGAAGTGAGGTCGAAGTGAGCAACAGCAGCGCGCATAGAATCTCGACCCTGGGAGCCAATATGCATCGCGCTCTCGTTTTTTACCGCGGTCGGAACAAAAATTAAATGCGCTGCCACCAGCACAAAGTCAAAAATGGAGGGGAAAAAGTATCCCTGCTGTTCTGGTACGGAGGCGAGAAGCAGGGTTGGAAGTACGTTCCGGGTGAGAGACCCATGGTCACCAATGACATAGGCTCGGGGATGAGATTCTACGGATCTTCGAAAGTGGATGTAAATACTTGCCTAGGTGAAGATAAGGTCAAAATGATGATATTCTTGCGAAGAAGGACCTGACTGAGCCGAGACCACTACTGGCAGAACCTCGACCGTGCGAGTACAAGTATGAAGCACCAACATGTGCGTGGCACGCTTGGCCCGCAAACGGAGGATTACCCGCTCTCGCCACCGGTAGATCCAACGTCGTCTAAACCCATAGCATGCAAGAATTACATCATCCTGCATCTGCCCATGCCCTGCACTTCAACCGCCGGCAATGCTGAGAAGCACCTGTGGGTGAGAGACTTTCAATGGTCCTGCGTGCGGCTTGAAACAAATCGAATGGCCTAGCCCGATCGACGTTCGCCAGCGACAGTGACGAGTGACGCCATACGAGTAGAGCGCCGATCTTCATTCAATTCAACCCAGTTCAACCCAAGGGGGCCAGCTGGGACAATGGGAAGTCGAGCGACGCTATGCCGGGACTTGCCCATGACTGCGTGTCAAGCCTTGCGCACCTGATCCAGCGATCTTGGGGCCGCTGAAGCTCGCATGACAAGACACGAGATCAGGCGACCCCCAGCAGGGCCGAAGGGAGCTGTGGAAATACAAGTCCATCTATTCCTGTCGCTGACGTTTTGCTCCATGTTGGTTCCAGTCCCCTTGCCCGCCAAAGTTCGATCCTTGTCCTTGATTAAACATGCCAGGATTGAACTGATTGCCCTGGAAACCTGCTATAGAGAGTGTCAATGTCCACGGTATCCATTTTACACGAAAGGTCGAACCTACCACCCATGCCCATTCCGGCCATCATAGGGTTCATACCCATGTTGCCCATTCCCATTCCACCTGCCATGGGCAAAAAGTTGTTCATCCCACCGCGACCTCCTCGCATGCCGCCCATGTTGCCTCGCATGTTGTTGTTCAACATACCACCTCTGTTGTTGAAGCCGCCATAATTGTTCCCCATCCCCATGTTGCCTTGAAAACCCATATTCTGGTTGTTGTAGCCGCCCATGGGGGGCGAGAAATTGCGGTTGTAATGGCTGTTCTGATTATAGCCTCCCCGATTGAAGTTACCACCTCGGCCGCCGCGAAAACCTTGGTTGTTCATGCCGTAGTCTCCACGAGGTCCGGAATGGAAGCTCCCACCTCTGGCAGGTCGATCGTCTCTGGCTCGCGTCGGAGCATCCTTTGGCAGGATCTTGAAAGGGTTCTGGGTTGCACCTGTGAATACAACGGTGTGCTTGCGAGAGCTGGGCTGATTGGCGGTCATGGACTCTATCTTATGCTTGGCGGCTGTTGCTGCTTGAGGGGAGGAGAACTCTAGATATACCTGGCTACGAAGCATCGTCAGTAGGACTCAACGAAGACGGGATCACCTGGCCACGAACCCCTTGCTCTTGCCGTTCACCTTGTGTTCGCTAAAAGTGAGGTCCTTCAGCTCTTCTTCTGCGCCTGCATCGTTAGCCCAACCACGAATGTCATCCTCGGTGGTCCACCAATGTAAGTCGGAAATCATCAAAGCATTGGTCGCGCCGTGGTCAATCGGTCTCTCGTCCGAGCTCTCTTTGCGTTTGATGCCCTGTTGGGGAACAGCTGGCCTGGAAGGAACTGGATTGGATTTCTTGGTCTCGTCGTTCTCGAGTTTGAGCTGAGGCTGTGGAGTAACAGTGGTGGATGGTGCCTGTTCGTTCTCGACCTCGGTCTTGGCTTGTGACTCTTTGGAGGGAGGCGCATCTTCCTCGGTGTCTATGTTGAATTGGAGATCGTCATCATCGCCCGGCTTGTAGTCCATAGTCCCGTCGGTACCAATGTCGCCTTCTCCGTCGCCATAGATATCAATATCAAAGTTGTCTTCGTCTGCAGAAGCCATTGTGGCGGAGAGTTAGGAGTAGGTCTGTGAACAGGTGTCGATTGTCTGTCTGCCAAAGATCTATGCACAGGAAGGTGAAGTCAATGGACAAGACATGAGAATCAGGACAGTTCTGCATCATATATGCCAGAATTAGCCACGGATACATGTAAAAGACAGGGTGCAGAAGCCAGAGGTGCAAGGTCCACTCGTCTTTGTAGTGCCACAACACCAGCTCACCACGCACGTGCAGGACAGCCACGACCCGGATTCCAGAGGAATTTTTCCAACAAAACATACGTACAGGACTGGATATCACAATTCGCACTTCCTCGGCTCATCAACATGCGTTTCCTTGCATCATAATACACGAAGCAGGCCAGCTGTCTTCCCAAAGCTTGTAGTACAATTCTTCTTGCCGAGGCAACACCAGTAAAGAAATGAGCGAGAAAATGAAAAAAGTGTTCCTATCCCGGTCCGCGGCGAACGAGATCAGGAGTTTGGCAGGCTCAGAGTCGAGCCCGGTGAGTTGAGGTGAGGTCCGGTGAGAGGTAGTAGTTGTAAAACGGAAGTGAGGCAGGGGTCGAGGAATCGGTGCAGGGGGGAGGGGGGCAGTCGTAGAAGGATAGCCAAAAGCCAGGCGAATGGGACGGGATGAGAATTTTACACAGGCTGAATGGTAATTCTGAGGGCGAAGTCGCAGACAAGTCGTGATGCAGGGGAAGCAGAAATGAGGTCGCAGCTACGACTGCGCCAAGGCATCTCGAGAGGGAGCGCAGATGCCACCTAACTCAGACCCCAAGTCCCCTAAGTTTACCACAATTTATTCTATCCTACAACATCCTGCCCACCGAACCACTCGACTCCAACCGACACAGAAAAGACACACAGTCAAGATGTCTGATTTGGTACAAGAGATTGCCGAAGTGCCCAGGGAATTCTTCAAGGAGGGGACCCAGTTCATCCATAGATGCACGAAGCGTATGTTACTCCTGTTGCAAGGTTGGCAACGCAAAGGATATCCTAGCAACTGCCTGCGCCTCATTCCAGTCGCTCGAGGGACCGCTACTGACTTGGCCATGGACAGCCGACCGAAGAGAGTTCATCAAGATTTCACAGGCTGTAGGCATGGGGTTCCTGATCATGGGCGCAATCGGATACTTTATCAAGCTGAGTGAGTGGCATTCCTTCGTGCCTCGAACAAGGTGTACAGCAGGGACCAAACTAATTCCACTGCGTCGTCTACAGTACACATACCAGTCAACAACGTCTTAGTAGGATGATACCGGACAGCGGGCCGAAGTGAGCACAGACATAATCTTTGGTCGAGCTGCGATGGCCGCTATCGGTCCGTTTCCTTTGGAGGATGCTCTTGCGCGAGCCCCATCCGCTATCTGCGACTATCACAATCTGTATTACTATACCTGGGCAGCGAGGAGCGATGACTTCCATGAAGGGTGCGCAAAAGTAATGGAACCGTTGTGAATACCCAGTTTCATGAATGGCGTCGGGACCTGTGCGTTTCGAGAAAGCTCTATTACACCGTTGAAAGTTACAGATTCATTCTCCGTCAAGTTACGAGGTGGAAGTTGATATCGCCCAACGTATCTTCAGGACTGTGTTCAACCGCAACCACATGTTCGGTTTTCCGAAGAAGAATTAGGAGGCTGCGGTATGCTCTCCAGCCTGCATCTTGCTCAATGCTCCCCGTCTCTGATCAGATTTCTCTCGAATATCTGTGTTACTTTCCTCTCCGGAGATTTGATGCCTCAGCGTGAGTCGAATTTCCTGTTCTGTGTTCCTCAAGCTGTCTTCATGCTATCGTCATTTCTCTTTTCGTTCGTGTTATCTTCGACTCGTGATCATCATCATATCACATCTGTGGCGTCCTTCACCGCGCAGAAGGACCAGTTCCATCGTCTTCCTCAACGTCATTCTCAGGCCAAGCTCCCCTTCTCAAACTCAACCGCCTTCTCATCCGCCTCGCTACATCGGCGAAGCCCAGATTCCATGATTGTCACCAAATACTCCCCCCTCCACCATCACCGCCCTCTTCGCCGAACCTAGCGGGTCTCACAACGCTACTCCTCAGCCCTCTCCCCTCAGCGCGGCTTCTCGTGTCTGCAGGTCCGGTTCTGTCGCCTCGTTCGTGGGCCCTCGCTCGGCGCATTTCGCTGTTGTAATCCTCGCGGGGATCGAGGCGCGCACCGTAGTTTGAGGACATGGCGGGGAGAGCTTCGTCACCTTCGGCGCCATCGTTCCATGAATGTAGGGAGACCGTGCCAGTGGACATGGCCCAGCCGTTCCACGATGTTGCTGTTCCCAGCTGTCAGCCTTCATACCCCATAAATCATACCACGCATAGACGTTTGCCCAGGAAATGCGTGACTTACCAGCCAACACCGGCGCCGTGGGACTCCAACTCGCATCCCGGACACAAGTCTTCCAGCCCATATCATGACGACCATGCGTCATATACCTACCTATCTCGGATTCGTCGTGGCTGGGTCTCGTGTATTTTGTTGCTGCGTAGACGTCGATTTTCTGCTTCAAGGTGCCGTCCAAATTCCAGGTGTACACCTTACCATCCTCGCTGCCGCTGTACACATATCGCGAATTGCTTGAGCCGGGCGGCGAAAAGTGGCATCGTATCAGCGTCTTCAGCACGCTGTGTCCCCGGAAAGTGACGACCGAGCAGTCCTTCGGGTTCGGCACGTAATCATCCATTTCGTACGCGCTGAATCGGTAGTCGAAGTTCGTCGTGTAATTGCCGAGATTGATGTGCGAGAACTCGTTCGGAGAGATCATCTTCCTCAGGTCCCAAAGCTTCATCATTTGATCCTTGCCATTCGACAAGACGTAGCGGCCATCGCCTTTGGAATCCACGTAAGTGAGGCCTTCTGTGTGCCCGACGAAGATCCCCGCGGGCCGGCCATCGGCCATTGACCGTCTGTCCCACACGCGCAGAGTCTGATCATCGCTTCCGGAGTAGAGGATGTGCGGTGACATTTTGTCGCCAAAACACACGGCATTCACATCGTCGTTATGGTTCGTCAGCTGGACTGTGCTCTGCCGTCTCTCTAGATCGTACACTACGACGGAATGATCGGAAGTGCCGGCGACGATCTCGCGCCCATCACCACTAAACCGTAGAGACCAGATTCCGAAGCCGTGACGCCCCATGTATCCGTACGTCTGCCGGCCCGCGCTACTCCCGGGGGCAAAGTTCGTGAAATCCAACAATGTGTTCTCTGAATGATCGGTTGGGTCGGTGGGTGCTAGACACACTGTGTGCCGAATGCTCGAGTACGCAAGCCATTTGTTATCAGGGCTCAGCGTGGCGTCGGTGATCGTCCACTGGCCAAAAGGATAATCTACTGTCTTGTAATATTTCCACTCGTAGGGATTGGAAGTATCGTACATCCTGACCTTGAAATTCTGGGTGCAGGAGAAGAAAAAGTTGCCATCGTCAGAGAATTGCCCGCTGTAAGCCCGTGAGTCGTAGTGGATTATTTTATCTGCGGTCGACGAGTCGGGGACGTGGTCCTGTGCAATCAGATTGTTTTGTCGCTTCATCGTGGAGCGTGCTTCCAGTCCCAGTCTTCGCCAGAGCAGCCGTTCGGACACGTTACGGCGCCGTTTCCGTCGAATGTCCTGGTATGAGTCTCTGCAGCCGAAGGTGCCAAGGTTCATGAGCGCTTTCCCGGCGTCGGAGGGGACTTTGGGAAAGCGGTCGCCCTGGTGTTTTGGACGTCGCGGGGGAAGCCGGCGGCCACGGTATATGAAGCCTTCATCGTCATCATCATCGTCATCGGCGAAGAGTTCTTGGCTATTGCGGTCGAGGTTGCGATAGTGGCTGAGGATGAGTTGGCGGAGAGGGGCACTGGCACTGAACAGGTCGCGAATGTCTCTGGCGGTTACTGTTGAGGTTTAACCGGTCAGCAAGATAGGCGACGTCTGGAGGGAGGGTGAATGGTGAGACAAGGAAAAACGAACCCTGTGCGGTTCTTCGAGTCCCCGCGGTGGCATTGTCTTCGGTTTCGGTCTCATTCTCTTCCTCCTCATCGTCATCGTCCTCACTTCGTTCATATATTATTTCAATGCCACCAAAGGTTTCTCGGGCGTCTGCGAAATGTCAGAAACACGTTGCCCCGGATTGTGAGCCAGTTGTACCGGTGAAATCAGTATCACTGTCTTCATCTCCTAAGCCACTAGCATCTGTACTCTGTTCCTCGGTTGGATGGTAACTTTCGACGTCATCATCCTCGTCTTCGTCTCCGGCAAAGATATCGAGGATATTGACGGGTTGGGGGCTTAGGCCTTCGCGAGGATCTGGAGATGTTGACATGGTGGTTCTAGGGCAGGTGAAAGCATAGACTGAGGATAGACAGACTGCAGCTGCACCTGCAGCTGGATAGTGATGAGGTACTGATTTGAAGTCGGATCTGGTGGACGTAGCCTTATCTCCGTGCCGCCGCCAATAGAGTGAACGAGCTGGCTTGGAGTCCCTCCCCCTCCCCCCTTGTTGAATCATGAACAAACGAAAGACAACCTCTGTCAAACGACGACTTCTGTCGAACGACACCTCGTGTCAAACGACTACTTATGTCACCCCGAAATGAAGCAGCTCGTGATTACTCTGACTGATGCAGCCATCGCTGACTCGGAAGCAAGGACGAGCTGAAGCCGTGGCATGCATTGAGATGGAGTCACAGCTGCCAGACAGATATGCTTCCACGGTGTCCTCGATCCAGTGATTCCATGATCCAGATGACTGATATACCAGCGACATCGCTTGACTCACAACCGCCGTGAATTGCTGAAAGGCTTGACTTTTCTTAAGTGTTATACCAGCGGCGCTGGACCGCCGGCCCAGACTCGTCCATCCAAAGTCCGGTGTTTTCGAAAACTAACCTATCCATAGCTCGGTGGTCTGCTATCCTCGGAAGACCTCATGTGAACAGCCCTGCGCATACACCTCGAACAAGGCGTCGATGGTTCGATACAAGTCCAGCACATCCTCCTGCATCTTGATATGCAGAATCACATCCGCCACAAAGCCGTGCCTTCCCATCTGGATCGGGATGTTAACACAACGCTTCCACCACCAAGTCTCAGGTATCATGAAGTTGTTGAGTTCAACCTCCACTCCATTCAGCACGTCGGGTGTATTCTGCAACAACTTCGGGTACCATAATCCATAGAAGGCGTGGAATTTCTGGATGTCGATGCACATACTCTGGCGAACTGTCTTCATGACTTGATAATTCAACCATTCAACACGATTTGACGGGGCCCCAAATTTTTGGTCCATGTGCTGACAGAGCAGTTCTACGTACTGCACAATCAGCTCTTCCTTTTCATGGTCAGTTGCAGTGTTGGCCGGTTGGGAAGCTGTGCACTCCGAAATTTGGTTGATCTCCATAACATCTCCAGAGCTGTTTTTCGCCCCTGCAACGAATGGTCAGCTTCGATTTCGTTGGCAAATATGGTCTATCACTTACCGTCCACAGACTGCGGTAGATATCCGGGGACTTCGCCAGCCGACCTTGCCATTTCCCTCCCAGACCTTGCAGCTCTATTGCGCTTGATCTTTGTGAGCACCTTCTTTTTCCGCATCACTACTAGATCTGCAGTGAGAACGATGGCAGGAGCGTGGGTTGAGGGTGTTCCTTAATAGTTCAAAAAAGGATAAATCCTTTGAACAAGCCACAAACTTGAATGGATGGTGCAAAGGCATCTCAGAACAAGGGAGGCATTAGAAAGGCACTGGCAATGCACCGGAAAGACACTGTGAAGGACTCTTAACGACCTTCGACCCCCTCTCCTGAACAAGGATTAAGCTGCTTCTCTCCCAGTGAAGGTGTGAGTCGGCATGCCCCGCAGGACCTGGTGAAGGCAGTCGAGTAACAGAACTGCAGACGCGGTACATCCGCGAATTGCACGCGGCCAATGCTGTGCATAAGCAACTGCCCATCTTCTCTTCCAGGGGCAATGAGTCAGGAACGCGATAACCAGAGGAGGTGTGCCAAGGCGGGGAGAGGGTGAAAGAGAGCAGGAAGCTCAGAACGTACTAAGGGGCTTGACAAATGGTGAAGGTTTTCAGGCAACCTTGTTTAACTCTCGAACTTCGTTGACCGCCAGCTGGTCAAGCATTCGATGCCTTACAGCGCTCTCCTACAGTGGAATTCACCGTCATCTTTTCTTGGAGCTTTCGACCCCCCGGCTTCCCGAGTCTCAGCGTACAGGTTACCTGCCGTTCAGCTCTTGGGCAGTTCCCTCATGGCCCTTTCCAACGATCATACATGATGCGGATTCAACTGTCGATATATCCAATGTCGGTCGGAAATCGAGCTATGCTCTCCCAATGTCAATATCCCCACCGGAGGCAGACTCGAGGTATGTAGACTTGCCCCTCAGCTCCCGTGTGTACTCGTATGTAAATCGTGGCTTTGCTCCTGGCACAACTCAGCCTCCCAACGGTCGGTCGCACCCAGCCTCACAGAACTCATCCAACGCGTTCATGAAGCCCTTGTTGTCAAAGTCCCTCTCTGCCAGACGTTCAACCGCCCAAGCCACCAACTTTCGCCTCTGCGACTGGGTTGGCAGGTCTTTACACTTTGGCCACCAGTGGTACTGGCCCCACGTGAACTTGGCGAGGTCATCGCGGATTTCGTCGGCGAGGTAGG
This sequence comes from Phialophora tarda, assembly GCA_016109495.1. Taxonomy (NCBI): domain Eukaryota; kingdom Fungi; phylum Ascomycota; class Eurotiomycetes; order Chaetothyriales; family Herpotrichiellaceae; genus Phialophora; species Phialophora tarda. Next base: position 216,900 of record JADWPL010000006.1, on the reverse strand, counting down.
GCGTGGTGCGCTCTCGCAGCTCGAGATACTCGACGAAGTAGTCACTGTGGAAGCGTCGCAGGTCAGTATATCGGGAGTGGGCCGCCCGTCTCCGCACCTCGATGCTCAGCGCCTTCATACGCCCGAAGCTACCAAAGTATCTGCAGAATCGACTGATGTAAAGCTGGATGAGATGGAGTTGTTGTTCTTTACTGGCTTTGAGAGGGGAACGAGGGCCTCTGGATCTGAGAATTGTCGAAGACCTCACTCTGGCAGGGGCCTTGGAAGGTGTTGCCGGTTCAGTCTTGACGGGAGCCATGAGTGGTTCAATTGCTGCTGATATGTCTTCCTCGGAAAGCTGAACTTCATCGACGACACCCCCACTGGGAGACATGAGTTCTTGGTTCTCGGTGCAATCATCCATCGTTGTCGCTGACCCCATGAATTTGGATTGTCGAGCTTGTCATGGATCGACCCTTTAAATAAGGGAGACGATTAAACCACACGCGACTCAGCTCAGTGACGAAGACTTCGAACAATAGGACGCCGGACTTGTCTAAGTGAGAGACAGGTGGGGAGACGAGGCGCGAGAAGGGAGGCGTATAGAGGAGAGAGAAGTCTCGAGAATGAAGATCCAAGTGAGTGAATATGAGCGTTCCTTTATCAGTGCATGGCCATTCATGCTCTCACCTCCCACTCACTCGGTCATGACTGTGCTCTAGCAGTGAAGTTGTCGCCCTTTCGATCGTCGTCGACACGGCGCGCTTGCGCTGCCCCGTCGAAGGCAACAGCTCAGGTCCCGCCTCGCCGACACTCGCCCGCTCCATCTTGAACCTATGCGATCGTCCTTGATGTCCCATTATAGTCAGCCCTTCAAGAAGACCCTAACATCTCTCCCACCATGCGTTGGATGTAATCCTCATTATAGCATTCCCCATAAGCAGCCACGAAAGTTGGCAGGACAAAATCTTTCCGTGCCACCTCCTTGAAAACCTCTTCCACAAAGGTCCGCCTCGAATCCTGCGACGGCAGACGCTCGACACACCTCGGCCACCAATAGCTCTGCACGGCGCAAAATTTAGAGAACTCGCTGCCGATCTGGTGAAGATCTTTCGCACGGCATCCGCGCATATGTCGCATCATCTGGCAGTAATATTCGACGTGGAAGGCCACGACGCTGTGTTTCCACGCGCCCACTCGCTGGTAGACTTCGTGGGCGACGGCTTCTTGGTGTGCAAAATCGAGGTCGCGGAAGTGGGCGAAGAATTTCCGAGCGTAGCAGAGAGTGATATCAACCTTCTCGGTCCTTGAAGCAGGCGTTGCGAGGCGCCATGGGCCCGACTCGCACTCGCTTGGTGGCTGGGGATTCTTCGCTAGAATGTCCTGGGATGATGTTACCTTGTCGGTCGTGGTGATCACTGTATCCAACGATATTAGTGCCATGGCCTTGCAGTGCCATTGTAGTTCTCCTTACCGCTGGTCGGTGAAGGACTGCCCACGTCTCTGTGTGCTTGTACGTTAAGCCACTGCCTGGCGGGCTCGGCCTCGAGACGGCTAGCTTGACTTGTTAGGTCACCACTGTCGTTAAAGCGACGCATGAAATCGTTCGCAGCTTTGAGCTTTGCGTTCTTGGGCGGGGCCTCCGGCTCCGGGTCTTTCTGATTCGCCATCCTGCAACCGCAGCGGGAATGAGAGTGGGAGGGAGGGTGCAGGGTCGGGATCCAAAAAGGAAAGGAATTGCAGAAGAGATGGAGGGTTTTGGCGGGTGAGGCAGATGCGAGGACGATGGAGCAGGGCGGTTCGAGACAAGAGGCAAGGACCAAGCTGTAGCGATGTTCTCGAAGAGCTTCGACTTTCACAATCTGAATTTGACTTGGAGATTCGCACTTACTGGCAACCTGGCTTGTGTGTGCCATTCTCGAAACCGAATCTGATGCACAAGACCGAAGAAGACGCTTTTCAACATGTTCGCACATTCCAAACCACGACGCCAACACGATGCCCAGCCAATACACCCAATGCCGTACCTATATCTTGAACTCATTATCTGCCGGCTTCTCCGAGCAATGATCTTGGGGAACGACCTTGTGCAGTTCTTCTAATTTGTTAGTCTAATGTACATGCTGATGTTGCGTCCGTCCACCCTGTCAGACGGTTCGCGATGTCACTTGCGTAGCAGTGTGTCGCTGAGCCCTTGCCGAGGTCGCCTGAGGGATCGATTTCGCCGGAGTTGTAGAATCGTGCGGCGCGATAGTATGCTTGCGCGTATTCGACGCCATCAACTGTTGCCTGAGCGTTGATATCGGAGGCGTACCCATGACCGTCGTCTACTGTGCCGGCAACTGCAAATAGGAACACTTAGCAAAACACATGATATAGGTGGAAGAGGACTTTGCTTACCCCCATCCTGAATCATCCCAAGAATCTGTTCCTTCGGACACGGATTCTGCACCTTCCCATTATCATTACAGGAGTGATTGCCTCTGAACGACTGCAGAATTCCCGGATTTCGCACAGTGCCATCTGGCGAGACCGATGTCTTGGCCCTCACACAACCTCCCGTCTCCTGCATTGCCGCGGCCAGGATGAATCGATGGTCCACCCTCGTCTGTTGTGAAACTTGCTTGATTGCATCATAGAGTTCCTGGATCTCCTGGTCGGACATGTTGGGTGCATCGTATAAATGATTGCAGCTTCGAGAGATTATGTTCTGATTCGCAACCCACATGTCGTTGAAAGATATCCAGGAGAGGTCTGACGGCCATCCTGCTTTTGACGAGCCATCGCCTGTGTATTGTATGTAGTTGTTCCGTCCACCTGTTTATGTGTCTTGTCAGCTACCCCGTTGTCCTATTGCTCTCGGAAGCCGAATTCTTGGTACCATCGTAGTCATTCCAGAAGCCGTCACTGCCAAGTTTCCCTTGGACAACATCGTTTGTGCGTTTTACGAGAGGACTAGCGCAGGTAGAGGCTGTGAGGAGGGCTGCGAGGAAGACCTTGCACATTTGTCAGCCTTCGAGTCTGAAGCTATCGTAGAGAGTAATTGGACTCAACTTACCAGCCGCGATAGAGTCATTCTGCAAGAGGGTAATTTCGCTCCGAGTCCAGCTCAAGCGAAAGCACGAATTAAAGTATGGGAACACGGCAGGAAAGGATCTGCAATGCAGCAAGGAATGATAGATAGGGCGTAAATAGTACAGGGGAGGCTGCAACGAAGAGACGATGGAATAGAAATCTTTCTTTCATATGAAATCCACCCCGGGAGTGGAGAGCAGGGAGCCTCTGATATTGGAAGCAACGGCGTGCATACCAGAGCAAAAAGAGGATTTCTGATGGCGTAGCCAGGCCATTCTGCCAGCGTATGACTTTGGATGTTTCAGACCGGTATCCGCAGTTGAGGAGATCCACAATGCACATCCATCAAAAAGGATGGCTTGGATGGTCAGGGTATGATGCTATCCAAGGGGCCTGAGGCAGCCCGAAATTCCTAGGCAAGGACAAGGTGGACGTGGTGAGAGCTGATCATCATCGGAATCCTTCCACGGACTGGTCGTCGGAGTTTGGTAAAGGGTTGGGTGGCCGAATACCGAATTCTGCAGATTTTCGGAGGCGTGGGAGGCCAAAATCTGTTCACGGAGGAGTGCTTGACGAAGACAGCAGCCATGCCATCACCAGCCGTTCTCCCGGAGTCCAGTGCGTCCGTTGACTGTTGTGCATGAAAAAAATCCAGTACGAAAAAAGCGCAGGATGCCCTTACGAGTAGTTGACTCAACTCCACTCCACTCATTCGGCCCGCGTGGCCAAATCCTTGCATGGGCGTCTAAGCAGGGCGATACTCGTCTGACTACTCTTACCCTCAGTGAAACGGCACCTGATCGAGTGCGAGTGGTTTGGCAAGGCGTCTGACACGACATGGGATATTCATATTATCCTCAATAAAACGAACGATCAACCGGTTGAATAAAGTGAACTCAAGCATTTCGACGAGCGTCGTGGAAATTGGCCTCCCGCCAATGCAGGTCCCAACACCTCAGGCCAACCGAGTCTTGTGGCGTTAGGCGGTCGCTGCTACAGGACCAAGCCACCAATGCTGAGTGCCTTAGGCTGTAGATATGTACAGCAGCACAGCCTCACTTACTGTAGGTTCCAGTCCAGTAAGACATGACCTTGCTCTGTTGAGCAGTCTCGTACTGCACTTCTTCCTCAATACCGGTTGTGATGTCTGATATCTGCCCGCCGAGAACATACGCCGAGGTGTAGTGATATTTCATTGCCCTAGCGAATGCTTTTGTAGCAGCAGACGAGCAGCTATTTCTCGCACCTTTCAATTCACATTCACCATATCTCATCATTCTTGCGAGCACATGAGCCGCATCATCATTCTCTCTTATAGAACGCTTGTCGTTTGTACCCGCAAACGTTCTTCTGACAACCTTGGTCTCGGTTAGATCCACTCTCCGCCGCCTGGCGCAGTGCCTCGTCCCAGTCCGCCTAAAACGACCGGTAGTGCCTCCACGTACCCAATACTCTTCAGAATGGTGCTGACCTGGTGACTGTTGAAACCATCGACCTCAATGCCAAACACGTCATCGCTAGATCGTCCAATCTGAATGACAGGGATAGATCCGCCCTGGGTGGAGGACTCCTGCTTCGTCCCCCGTCGAGGCCCAGTATCCGAAATTGAACGTTTAATAGCCGAGGAAGGAGACATAGACCTGGCAAGGTTGGCTGTATGTAAGTCCCAATTATCGATCTTGGTCTTCAAGTAGTCAATCGACGCGGAGTGTTTGTGAGATAATCCACTTCGGCGATTAGGCGGCAGACTCTTAATCCATCCAGGCTCAACGCGGTGGTTCGGAGTCCCTTTCACAGGGAGATCCATTGCTTCCATGAAACTCAGTCCTCGCGCATCACGGCTGTATATGCTTGAAGCACCGTGGCTGCACTGGCTTCTCGGACCAAGGATTGGCTTAAAGATCGTTGACAAGGAGGATGAAGAGTACCGGTGGGAAAGCTGCGCGTTCGGTCGTAACTTTGACCAAGATACAAGCTTAAGACGGCCAGTGTTGGATCGTTTCTTGAATATTTTCGACGGAGGAGACCTCTTCGCAGCCCGATGAGCCCGTTTGCTTGGTGTACCAAACGGTAGGGCGGTGAACGTCTCAGAAGTCGGGAGAATGACCGAACTAGGTGTCCTTCCGTGTGCATGGGGGTGCATGTCCGTAAAAGGAGTTGTGATGTTTGGCTTTGATGGTGTTGAGGGAAGCGCTGTCTTCTCCGTAGAAAATCCCGGCGAGGTTGGAGGTGTCGAGGACACCCCCGGCGTTGTAAAAGGGTTGCTAGCTGGCGTGTAGACACGATTCGACGACGACGAGCACTCCTTGTTGATATCGCTTGCTGCGTTGTCGAACCAACTGCGAATCTCAGCCACAGGCGTCTTGGGTCTTGTCCGCGTTCCCATTCTCCCTAACCCTCTCTGCTTCTGCTTGTTCTTGGCTGTTTCGACTTGACCATCGTTTGTGGGTTGCAGTTCCAGCTCTTGCAGGACTTGCCTGTGTTCTGGAGCTGGTGTCTTAGAAATGCATGACTCCTCACTCATAGCTTGAGTAAACTCCTCATTTCGAGCCTCAATACCCATTGCGCACAACTCAATCACGGAGGGTTGCTTGGATTTCTGTGGAGCCGGGCAAGGAGTTCCTAAGCTGTCTGCGGTGGTGTCCGAGTCCCGCTGTCCCAACTCTTGGAAAAGTTTCACAGGATGCACGAGTTCTCCGTTACGGCTCGAGCCGAGTGGCAGCGGCATGGGAAACCGTTCCAGCTGCCTGGTCAACGGTGGTGGTCGGCCTGCTGGTCTTGGTTTGAGGATGAGTGGTTCTGGAACGGGGAGAATGTAGTCATGCTTTGCACTGAAGGTAGTGAACTGCCGTGGATCCGAACCTGTAACTCGTCTTGCTGACTGCGGATGATGTCTCATGCCAAAACAGCATTGAGGTGGAGTAAAGAGTCCATGGCTGTGGTTAAACCCCTGCCCTGGACCTCTGACTTGATCAAATCGAGTAGGACTGCTTGGAAAGGGGGACTCAACCCTGGGATCGTATCGTTGGATAGGAGCTGAAGGCTGCTTTCGAAAGCCACGCAGCAGCGCAGGGTGACTTGGGAACCGAGGAGGAGGGCCGAAAGGATGTGGGTAATTCGGAACGACTGGGTATCGACTTCCAGGTAGAATTCTGGGTTTCTTTCGGTACTTTGGCAGGACGACGAGCAGAATCAGACACGTCAGGACGACGAGGAAGGCGATGACCGCAAAGATGATAGAGAAAGTCCGACCTGGACTGGCCTGGCGCCGCTCCAGGGGTTTGACAGGCAGTGGCGGCATAACTCGATGTTCTCTCTGGTCAAGAAAGACAAGGTGTTGCTAGACGGCAGATTTCACGACTCTGATACAAGAACGGCTTGCATTGAGCGCGACCTGTGCGGAGCAGAATAAAGTGAAAGAGGGAGGGAATTGAGCCTATCTTGAAAACATTCACGGCAGTCGGACATGGCAGGAACGGTCCAGCATGAAAGAGGAACCCAGTTTGCACAGCGGTTTGGTGGTCGGTGTAAGTTGCTCTTTCCTCACAGGTTCGTCACTTGTGCTTCACTTTCATTTACCAAATGACCTGGGCAAGTTGCTTAGCGATTCCATCCCGCTTTGTCTCCTGCAGTGACAGAAAGGATACAAAATGAAGCTTGGGGGTATTGAAAAGTAAATTGAACTTGAACATGAAGGCGCTCGACTCACTTGCAGTGCTTTTCAACTGCTATAGTCCACCCGGTCTTGCGGTTGAGCACCAAGAACCCAACCCAACCCGCTTCCCACCATATTGGCCACCATATCTCGCTTCCGTAGCCTCCTACCATCGTCTGAAGTTGGGGAGCTAGCCTGCTCTCGTTGCGTGTCTTGGGAGTTGGCCATTCCGGAGCTAATTTTGAGATCGCGCAAGCCGTTCGACCCAAGTGGAAAAGCTGCACTTTTTCTTAAGGCTGAGGCAGCGCCTCTAGCGACATCGAATAGACCCAAAGGTGCCTCTTCCTCATAAGAAGGGCCGGATCCTGTTGGCACATTCCGCCGTGCCATCACACGCTTTGTCTCAGCTACATCTGCTTCACGATCTTCAACACCAAATGCTCCTGGAAGCGATGCGTCGGCTTTCGCGTCAAAAGCTCGCTCCTCCTCCACAGCTTGTGTCTTCAGTCCGTCAAGCTCTTCTTCATAACGGCGCCAAGTTGCGAGGATGCCAGAAAGTGCTTCCCCAGACGGCGCCAGCATTAAGGCTCGTGAAAGGAGTTCCATCCGCTGTGCTAGACTATCAATGCGAGCATTCAAACTTTTTGGTGATGCATTAGGACGATATTTACCGGCTGCATACGCCGCACGCCATGATGTGTCATCGATGGACCCCGAGGCCGCAGATTGCTCTGCTGAGGTGTGCAAACGTGTTGTAATATAGGCATACGCAGTGTCGAAGTCATTCGTAGCAAGAGCTGCCATGATTGCTGCATATGTGACCCTTTGTTCAGCGAAGAGAATGCGAAGCTCAAGAGGCTCAGCATCGTCTGCCATATTTCCCCGGTTGGACAAGTGAGCGCGAACGAGGCTGCGCGCTATCTCCAAAAGGTCGTCTAGCTTGGTGTAAGCCCTTGCATCCTGTTCCAGAACTTTCTCCAGGAGCGTCAATGGATCTTTCTGCACACGTATAGCCACAGGCTTGAAGGGGACACCGTGTTGTAGGGTTAGCTGGTAGAACGAGAGGCTGTGTGTGGCTTTAATGAGATATTCAATGCCGGACAGAGTTGACGATTGAGGAAAACTAGGTCGGAATACTTTCAGAATCTCATTTGCACGTTTCATGCCGCCGCGGTCTCTGTTGCCGTTGCTGGCATTGTCATAAGCTTCGTAGATTGCAGCAACTACACGGCCTTCGACTTCGGAAGAGGACAATAGCGGAGAAGCGCTTGTAAGATAGATCTCTTGAACAAGGCTGTACTGGGAGGCCTTCAGCAAAGCGTCAAGGAGTTGTGTCTCCACGTAATTAGGAGATAGTCGTGACAGAAAAGCTGAGCGTCCGCAGCTCACATTCTGCTGTTTCGTAGACCAAGAATGAAGATACAGTATCTGCTGCCGTACAGACCGCCAGTCGATCACTCTTCGGGTGTGAAGGGGAATATGTTGAAGCAGTCGGCGAAGTTCATCTTTATGGCGTCGTTCTGAACCAAATACACAGGTGCGTGCCAGATCGCCTGTTGTCCATGCCAGTCCGTATCCTGATAAGATCTTTGCAGTGGTTAAAAGTCCAGCTAATAGCTGAACCGAAAATTCCGACGGCCGCGTGAATCCGTTCGTCTTTTTTGAGAGCGCATGCGATAGCAAGTCTGTCTCATTGAGCCCTTTTGTGGCGTTTTCGGGTAGTACGATCTCTGGCTCAGCCTGTGAAAGGTCGATTTGATGGAGCCCAACAAGCCCTGCGGCTTTGCCGAGTACTTGTCCGCAAATTACGTGGGCGTCGGTCGATGCCTCCGGGCATCCATAGATCATAGCTAAACCAGTCTGCGCATAACGAGCCGCCTCCCCTGCGGATTGTGAGCTCCTAACAGGACCATTCCACTCCACGTAGGCCTTCGCTGCGACATCGAACGTCTTCGTGCTCAAGGAAATCAGCCAATCGTACACTGGCTCCCACGATGTCTCCTCAATTGCACCATTTTCTGGTTGAGATTCCACTCTTCTCCTCTTCGCTCGGTTTGCTCCATGGACCCACGGAGATACCACCTGCTCGAGATCCCGCGCTAAAACAGAAGGGTTGTGCTGCCTTTCGGCATATTGTAGAAGTGTTCTTATGCCCCCAGCCCCAGAGAGGTTCTCGATACGCTCCAAGTCAATCACGTCGTAGGCGTCAGGGTAATAATCGTATTGCAATCGTAGCAACGGGACAAGGTATGTCTCGTACCACAGTCGCAAATCGGCGTCGTCTGCGATGAATTGCTCCACAAATCCCGCTGGTGGCTGGATAGCCCCATCGAGCTGCTCCAGCCTCTTTGCCCATTCGATGACGAAGTTTGCCAGGTCGCTCTGAGTACGGATAGATGTATGCTCAGGTATCGAACGCAGGTTCAGAATACGACATCGACGCAAAGCCTCGCTTCGTGACAGGCTGGATATTGACGGATCAAGACTCGGGTTCTCTATGGTCTCTGGGGTCTCTGAGGGCTCTCTAAGCGACTTCAAGAAGGCCACAATAGGTGAATGTTCGGAGGTTTCGGTAGGGTAGAAGGAGAGTAACAGTCGATATGTTAAGCCATGCGACAGCACATGAGGGCGCCATTTGACTAGTTTAAGTAATGTGTCCAAGTCGCCTTCGGAAGTTGCTTGGACAGCATGAAGGACGATGTGAGCTTCGGACGGCTCCCCTAAGCTCTTCATACTCGGGATTTTGCGTGCATGTCGCGACTCAAATCCAGCTTGCGCGACAATCATGTGTAGACAGCGTGGAAGAAACTGAATGCGTCACACCAGTGTCGGGACAACCTCGGGTGGGCCTGGTCTGCGGTGACCAGGCGTGACTTCGAAGCTCCAACATCACTCACTCGCTCCTCGGTCAAACACCCGGACTGCACCATTTGCACACCATATAACACCTGCGCTCTTTTATGGGCAGTGTCTGGGGATCGTCAACCACCCAAAGATGGCGTCTGGCTACGGTTTAACTGGAGGTGAGTTGCAGTGCTGCCGCATGTTCACAATTTCGTCCTCTGGTCACCCGCACCCAACCTCAGTCGAAGCTCGATGCTAATGGAGTTTCCGTCCATAGGCGTCTCCCGGTGCTTTCCCTTCTGGCAAGAGTACATGTCTTGCTACGTCATCAATCAGAACGATCCTGAAGCCAGAGCCAAAGGAGTTTGTGCCCCGCGACTGGAGGATTACTACGAATGCCTACATCACAGAAAAGAGGTAGGTCCTGCTTGCAGATGGAAGAATGATGCTTGGAATCTGACGATATGATCAGTTTGCAAGGACGGTAGCGATACAGAAGGCACTACAAAAGGCCGAGGCAGCAAGTCCTCGTGAGAATGCCCCTAAGCTGGGTCAGATACGAAGCCTTGGTCTGATAGGGAAGGAGGAGGACTCGAAAACTTTCCTGGGAACAACACCTGGAACTTATTCATGAGGGAAATAGGAATAGTCATCAGCCGTCCAGGCAACTACGGCTCCGAGACCATGTGGACGGGTGCGCGGACTGTACATATCACAGCAGCCCAAAAGAAGCTCAATTTCTACGGAAACTGTATCAAGCCCAGCCGGCAACGATTTTTGGCAGCCATCTTCAAGTCCGCCTGATGTGTTCGAGCTGCAAACAAGCAACGTCTGCTAGGTCATGGAAGCACGGACTATCAGCACAAATTCCAACGTAGCACAGTCGTGACAGTAATGCCGGGCCCGGTCAGCTACTCGAGTTGCTTTTGAATCCGTATTCAGTGCGAGAATGAAAGCACGGAAATGACGAGCAGTTCCTGATCCGTGATGGCCAGTAATTGATGTTCGCCGCGTTCAGAGTTGATTCATGAAAAGCTCTTTCCGAGGATGGCGTTTCCAGCACCTGCGTATGGAGATTTCTCGACGAGGTAGCTCTTTCACATGTCAACCCCGTAAAGATCAGAGAGGCGACTCTGCGATTTTCTTCTCTTCAGTCTTCGGCTGTGAATACGCTCACAAGTGATCGAATGGCTCACAGATGAAGATAAAGCACAGATGAGAAGTGCCAAGCGCACGCGTGAGAAGGGCTTCAGTGCCCAATTGGGCGTTAGCGTAGCCTAAGTGGTGAAGGTGGACACTTGGAAGGAGCAATCAGAGGCCAGGGGCTGATGCAGGCTGCACGGCAAGCGAGGATTTAAATGCCATTCCAGACCCTCTTAAGCCCACGCTGCGCCCCCGATTCCAACTCTCTGATCTGCCAGTCCCCTTCTCGGACGAAGTGCAAGGCTCTGCTCGCACCTCTTTGTCACAAACACTTCATTTTCAGTACAGAAAGAAATTCACCGCACCAACACGTCACAGCTCAATCACTACAAGAGCGGCGCACACTTTTTTTTAATCACGTTAATCATCATCTTCGCTTCACACTCTCTTCCATCCTTACAAAAGGCCCCTGACATCAAGGGATTGTGGCAAGTTTTGCAGTTGATGGCTTCTAGGTCGCGACCTGGCAGGAGTGTGGTTGAAAAGACAAAAGTTCGTAACGAATTCCTCAAATAATAATAATGGTCACCGGGACTTCAAGGTTTGAAACACTCGCCCCGATTACCTGCCAAGCCGAGCTAACTGTTTCGGCATAGACTCGATCGGCTAGTCACGTGAGTGCCCCAAGCATTTCCGTTCGCTTGCAATCAGGCAACGCCCTGCCCTTGCTCTTAAACTAACTTGGGATACAGGTTGCTGGACAAGGGCAGCACTCAGCTCATTCGAAATACCGCTGCACAGCAGCTTGCAGATGTTCAGAAACAGAATCCGGACAATCTCTTTGCACTACTTGGCCGAGTCCTTCCATACTTGCAGTCGAAATCATGGGATACCCGCACTGCAGCAGCAAAGGCTATAGGCGCTATCGTCGAGAACGCCGAAAAGTTCGACCCTAACGCAGACGATGCGGACACCAAGTTCGAGCAGCCTGCTAAGGTCGAAGATGGACCTCTGGAAGCGGAGGATCTCCTTCAGCTCAGCACCCTCGACATCAAACTGATTCTCAATCATGGTAAAAAGCTCCTGGGTAGTGCCGGCAAGGAATATGAATACTCTATGGCCGGGATGACAGCGGCTCAACGTCTTGCCCATCAGAAGCAGAGTCTCGCCGCGCGATTGGGTCTTGGCGGTGAGTACATTGAGGAGGATCTAGTCAACGAGCACGACTTTGCCAACAATTCGCAACACAAACTTGCCCCCACCCCCGGACTGCCGCGCGTCGATACTAAGGCGTCTGTAAAGCGGAATGATACTCTGGCTTCTCCATCTCCATACAGTGCAGTCTCCCCTTCGGAAAGCAATGGCCAGGCCCTGGCTGACGAGGCTGGACTCAGCAAAAGACAATTGAATCAACTCAAGCGCAAAAACAAATCAGCCGCCAAAACCGGAGCCAGCAAAATGCGGGTGGTCGATCTGTCTGGACGTCGTCCTTCCGAACCTGGCCAGACTCCGGTCACAGCGACTCCTCATCCCGTCAAGCTCAATGGTCACGAGGACGCGAATGGAGATGAGAAGACCGATTACTTCTCCATCAAACGGGAGGACTCTGACGACAACACTGCACTGATTACCGAGTTCAAAGGCGAAGCCGTCCCAGAGAAGCCGCTCATCCAGCCCGATGAAGACCACGCCCATGACTGGCCTTTTGACGTCATGTGTGATTTTCTGTCAAACGACCTCTTCGATCCAACCTGGGAGGTTCGACATGGAGCTGCCATGGGCCTACGAGAAGTCCTTCGTGTGCATGGACGTGGTGCCGGTCGACGATATGGCAGATCTAGGGCGGAGAATGATCTCGCGAACCGGCGATGGCTCGACGACATGGCTTGCAGACTCCTCTCCGTCCTAATGCTAGACCGTTTTGGAGATTACGTTTCCGATACAGTGGTAGCCCCAATCCGCGAATCAATCGGCCAGACCCTTGGGGCTCTGCTAAGCCAATTGCCTGACGACATAGCCATCTCAGTCTACAACTATCTGCAGGAGATGGTGAACCAGCGGAACACAGGTTTGAAGCAACCAATCTGGGAAGTATGTCATGGGGGGATGATTGGCCTACGCTATTTCGTTGCCGTTCGAAAGGATATCCTCCTGAGCCACAACAGCTTGCTTGATGGTGTCGTCGAAGCCGTCGTACAGGGACTTGCTCATCCTGACGACGACGTCAAATCAGTAAGCGCAGCGACATTGGTGCCTATCGCCCAAGAGCTAACCACCATGCGCCCCAATGCCCTGGGTCGGCTCATCAGCGTGGTGTGGGATTGTCTGCTGGATATGCAGGACGATCTGAGTGCCAGTACCGGCGCGATCATGGACCTGCTTGCAACTCTCTGTTCACATAAAGAGATCATTGAAGCAATGCGTATCAATGCCGCTAAAGATCCGGACCAGACCTTCGAGAAACTTGTTCCGCGCCTTTACCCATTCTTGAGACATACCATTACCAGTGTCCGAATGGCGGTCCTGAAGGCGTTGGTGACTTTCCTGAATCTGTCAGATGTAAGCAACTCCACGTGGCTGGGCGGTCTCGTGGCACGCTTAATATTCCAGAACATGCTAGTCGAGCGCAACGAAGGTGTTCTGTGGAAGTCCTTCGAGGTTTGGCAAGCTCTGGTCTCATCCATGGAGCGTCATGGATTCTCAATGTTTGGTCCCAGCTTGGAGCCGCACATCTCTCCAATGGTCCTCGCGGCTGTCCAGCCTATCGGCCAGATCCGAAGCCCTATACCTATGGACACATCGCTTCTGATCAAGCCAAACGGCACACCCATGGCACCTATCTCAACAAAGCATAGACAAAGTCCCGAGTCTGACTCGCAGGCGAAGAAACGGCGGAAGGTCGATAAGCCAGAGCCCAAGGAGCGTCTATCTCATAATACTGACGGCCATATCCTCCACGGCGAGGTAGACCTGGTCGGGTTCGAGGTCATGCTAAGGACAAGGATTGTCTGTGCACGGGCCTTGGGTTTACTACTAAGCAAACAGGGGGCATCTGCTATTAACACTTATTGGAGCCACCTTATTCCAGTAATCAACTCTCCTCATTCGAGTTCGAGGTTATTTGCCGGCATGCTTCTGGAAGAGCTCGCACATAACCAATCCACGAAACCCGCAAGCACAGCGGACTTTGTCTCCAAACTACAACAAGTTGTTGATGATGACGGCAGCAGCTGGTATGCGGACATCGTATCCTCCTTGCAGGCTGCTCGAGGTCAGTGCCAGTCCTTGGTCAGCGCCTTCCAAAATCAAGCACATGTCGCTCGGGATAGGCTACCAGCCATAGCTGTCGTCTGCCAGGGTGATAGCGGTGCCGGTCCCAAAGCCTTCTCACTAGCGGATGCGGAGAGAATTGTGACGACAGATTTCGACCGTCTCCTAAAGAGCTTGACCCCAGCCCAGCGGGTATCTGGAACTCAATATCTTAATGACGCTCGCGCAAACGCGAAGAGCGCTGTGGACGAGGCTAAGAAGGTGAAAGAAGCTCGCGACATCGCCGTCAAGGCTACAGTTGCGTCTGTGCTTGTCCGGCTGGGTGAGGTGCCCAAGAAACCCGGTCAGGTGATCAAATGCATCATGGACAGCATCAAATCAGAGGCGTTTGAAGAGCTCCAAGCTCGATCTGCGTCGGCGGTGGCAGGCTTAATCGACTTTTACACGAACAGCCCCAAGCGCGGCCCAGTGGACAAATTAGTGTCGAATTTGGTCAAATTCACCTGCATCGATACCTCGGAGACACCGGAGTTCACCCCCCACGCTACTTTCGAAGACATTGTATTGTCGTTGAGGAAAGAAGAGGATAGAAAGGATCACCCAGATGCGGCTCGATTTGAACAGGAAGCGAAAGAAGCCCGAATCATGCGGCGGGGGGCCAAACGAGCTCTCGACGAGATGGCGCAAGCATATGGTGCTGACCTTTTCAACAAGCTGCCTGTCCTGCGTTCTCTTATCGAGAATCCCATTCGTGAATTGATTGAGCCATCCGATCCAGCTACTTTGCAAGTCGATGAACAACAGGGTCAGGCACTGGTTGACGCGCTCTCAGTTCTACGTACGCTTACGCCCGCTCTTCACCCCTCGCTTCACGCCTGGGTCCTGTCGCTGAGTGCACTCACTGGCAAAGCAATGAGGAGCAGGCTGTCTGTGATCAGGTACAGCGCCGCCAAATGCTTTGCCACGATATGCAGCGTCATATCTATTGAAGGCATGACGAAGATGGTACAGGACGTCCTGCCTAACATCAGCAACCCACTTGATTTGAGAGATCGACAAGGTATCACGGAATGCGTCTATCATCTCATTCAAGCAATGGGTGACAAGATCTTGCCGTACGTCATCTTCCTGATCGTACCTGTTCTTGGCCGAATGAGCGACGCCAACAACGATATTCGCCTTCTTGCCACAACATCATTTGCTACGTTGGTCAAGCTGGTGCCCCTAGAAGCAGGCATACCCGATCCGCCAGGAATGCCGGATGCGCTGCTTCAAGGACGCGAAAGAGAACGCAAATTTATGGCGCAAATGCTTGACCCGAAAAAGGTCGAGCCTTTCCAGATTCCTGTGGCCATCAAAGCAGAACTGCGGTCGTACCAGCAAGAGGGAGTGAACTGGCTGGCCTTCCTCAACAGATACAACCTCCATGGCGTCCTTTGTGACGACATGGGACTGGGGAAGACTCTACAGACGCTTTGCATCGTCGCCAGCGATCATCACATGCGGGCGGAGGAGTACGCCAAGACTCAGGCTCCCGAGATGAAGCGTCTGCCATCTCTCATTGTTTGCCCTCCAACACTATCAGGTCATTGGCAGCAGGAGATCAAGCAGTATGCTCCATTTTTGAGCTGCGTGGCTTATGTCGGGCCGCCTACGGAGCGAAACAACCGCCGCTCCCAGCTGGACAAGGCAGATGTTGTGATCACATCCTACGATGTGTGCCGAAACGACAACGACATTCTCAGCGCCATGACCTGGAACTATTGTGTTCTTGATGAGGGCCATCTAATCAAGAACCCGAAAGCCAAAATCACTCAAGCGGTCAAAAAGATCGTTAGCAACCACAGACTGATTCTTTCCGGCACGCCAATCCAAAACAACGTCCTCGAGCTCTGGTCCCTATTCGACTTCCTCATGCCGGGATTCCTAGGCACGGAGAAGGTTTTCCAGGACCGATTCGCGAAGCCGATCGCTGCGAGCCGGAACGCAAAGTCTTCTTCCAAAGAACAAGAGACGGGGGCTCTAGCTGTCGAGGCACTTCACAAGCAAGTGCTCCCGTTCTTGCTCCGACGGCTGAAGGAGGAGGTCTTGAGTGACTTACCTCCCAAGATCCTTCAAAACTATTACTGTGATCTCAGCGATCTGCAGAAGCGGCTGTTCGAGGACTTTTTCAGAAAGGAGAAGAAGACGGTGGAGAACAGTGTGGGCTCGGGTGATCGAGAGGCCAAGCAACACATCTTCCAGGCTCTGCAATATATGCGGAAGCTCTGCAATTCCCCGGCACTCGTCGTCAAAGAAGGAAACAAACAGTATGATGCTATCCAGAAGCAGCTTGCCGGGTCGAAGTCTAATCTGCGAGATATTGCCCATGCGCCCAAGCTGGCCGCTCTGCGGGATTTGCTGGTCGACTGCGGCATTGGCGTCTCGAATGAGTCGAATGAGATGTCGGCGTCGAACTACGTGTCCCAGCACCGCGCATTGATTTTCTGCCAGATGAAAGAAATGCTCGACATGGTGCAGACCGAGGTCCTCGGCAAACTTCTCCCCTCTGTACAGTTTCTGCGACTTGATGGAAGCGTGGAGGCCACCAAGCGGCAGAACATCGTCAACCAGTTCAACAACGACCCCAGCTATGACTGTCTTCTCTTGACCACTAGCGTTGGTGGTCTCGGCTTGAACCTCACGGGTGCCGACACGGTTATATTCGTCGAACATGATTGGAACCCGCAGAAGGATATTCAGGCCATGGACCGAGCTCATCGGATCGGCCAGAAGAAGGTTGTCAATGTGTACCGTCTCATCACTCGCGGCACTTTGGAGGAGAAGATTCTGAGCCTTCAGCGATTCAAGATCGACGTGGCATCCACGGTGGTCAACCAGCAGAATGCAGGCTTAGGCAGTATGGAGACTGACCAAATCCTCGATCTGTTCAATCTGGGAGAGACCTCGGAGACGGGCGGTGACGCCGGGGCCACAAGGGACGAGGATATGGTTGATCTCGAGACCGGTGAAGTCAAGAAGAAGGGAGAAAAGGGCTGGCTGGACGATGTCGGCGAGCTATGGGACGAGCGGCAATACGAGGAAGAGTTCAACCTGGACTCGTTCGTGCAGAACCTGCAAAAATAGAGCTGGGCAGGATTGAGTGCTAATTTTGACGCGTTATGATTGACTTGGTCATGGGGAGGTTCCGATGCGCAAACTCGTCCCGGGAAGACCGCGACGGCTATCGAGGCCCAGATATTGGTATTGTTAGCAGGCGGTGACTCGCGGCGATTGGGAGCTGGAGGCTTCACCACTGCAGGAAGAACCTAGAACAATGGAATACCACGTGCTACAACACATACAGTAACATGCCGTATGCTCAAGTTTGTGGCTGAGTCACGCGCTCGCCATCTGGCCCAGCAATAATACGCGGAATTGGAAGCAGGTGTCTTCCATTTCCGCGCGTGCCGGACGATTCTTCGCCTTCTGCGAGAGAACAATGCCGGACAAACATTCTTCGGAGGAAGGAACGACGGCTGACATGATTCAATATCCTGGTACTCCGTAGCTGTTCAAGCAACACCGTGGCAGGCTGGGCTGGTTGCCGAGAACGGACTCAACATCTGGAATGATCACTCGGAAAAGAAAAGCCACTTCCCGCTTACTCTACCGCAACCAGGTCAATCCCAGGTTACAGGAGTATTACGACGTAGCTTCCATTTAGTAACATTCCAAGCTGCATGACACATCCAGCTGCCTGAAGCCCCAGGGAAAGGGCTACGTAAGGAGCGTGTCGCAGCCTCGTCCTTCAAGATGCCTGGGCCCGACAACGGCGACTTATCATGCGTTGTCTCCGTTGGATCATTAAGGTATGCGGATAGCAGATCAGGCGGGCGATGACCTGAAAACGTGGTCGCGAGGAGATCCCGGGTGAGAACGGGTTGGGAGCCTCCGTCGATCAGGCGGGATGGGGTGCGATGGGTGAATGCGATGTTGTGGTCGGTAGTACTTCTGTGGCTTCCCTGGTGCTTAGTGCATCGGTCGCGCAGGGCTCAGGAGCTGACAGTGCTGGAAGTGTCGGTCTGGCGGGCTACAGCCACGGAAGAAGACACCACAAAAGTACTGTGTACTTGTAGACGGTACCTTTGCCCCGTAGCGGCACGTGTGGGATTACACCTGCTGCTCCGTACTGGGTACGGTGTGGAAGTCCTGCACATCATCTGGAAGAGCGATGAATACGACAAAGCATCGTGCCTGGGCAACAGATCACAAATGGCAAGTGTCACAGAGGTCCCTTGGCGGGCTTGCTCGTATCTGCGGTCAGCACAGCCCAGCGCCGGCCAGCATTGGTGGGCATCGGATTGATAACGTGCCGGGGATTGGGGCTGGCCAATAGCTATACATAAACAGGACGCCAGCCTTTCCCTTTGTGGCTAGCGCGGGCCGCCGTCCAAGGCTTATCAAGATGGATACGAAAATAGAATAATCTTGCCGACTCGCTTCTCTCACCTTCCCGTCATCGCCTCATCGCCTCGCTGGCCGACAAACTCGCCTCCACAGACCTGGTCAACATCCCCGCCGCCGATGATGACTTAGTCACCGTCTTCCTCTTTTGCGCGCCCTCGGTGCAGTGCACCCAAGTGACGTGCCAAAACCGTGAGCACTAAGCCGGTTGCAGGCATGTCAAACGCCCAATACCAGCAATACCCTGAACCGAGAATAATGCGCAGCGACAGCTCTGGCTCGACCACTTGCCGACCGACTATCCTGGTTACGGCATTATGTTCTTGCCCGTCCTTTGATTCCAGAATCCCTGCTACACTCCACAGTAAGCAGCCGTCGCCAGGTACACACGGTGAGGAGGTGAGGAGGACAGATTCCATACCGGGCGCATCACAGACCATAACACATACATATATATGCCTCTGTCCCTCGCCTTCCTCACAGTTCATTCTCTCATTCACAACACAAACAAGCAAACCAAATCAGTCTTTCTTTTTCCTGATTTTTTATTTCCTACTTCTTCTTTCCTTTACCTGTTATCACACGCTCTTTAGCAAACCAGCTACAGCAAACCAACCAACTACATTACTTACTACATTAGTTCTAATCCAACAATCTTTGAACCCAATCCAATTCAAAAACCAATCAGAATGCATTCTACCTCACTTCTCGTTGCTGCTTTCGCCGCCGTCGCTGCCGCGACTCCCCTGGGAACTGGTAGCGGCTCGTACGGCGCCAGCTCCTCCTCCAACCCGCCTTACCCAACGACCACCTACGGCGGCGCCGCCAGCAGCGCCAGCCAAGCCTGGACGACCAGCTACGGCTCAGCCGCCGCGTCGACGGGCCTGCTCGGCAACCCGAACGCGACGCCCAACCCCAAACCGTCGGCGGGCACGATCGCCAAGCTCCTGACCGAGGACACACGCGTGGACCGGTTCACCGAGATCCAGGCCGAGGTGGCCGCGGGCAACTTCAACCTCAAGTTCGACTTCAACCCGACGGCGAACCCGCCCAACCCGAACGCGCTGCCGCTCGGCGGACAGGTCGACCTGGCCAACCGCAAGAACTTCCCGCTCCTGACCGGGCTGGGCATCTCCGCGGCCGGCATCTTCTTCGAGCCCTGCGGCCTGAACACGCCGCACATCCACCCGGACGCGACCGAGTTCTTCACCGTCGTCACCGACAGCAACATCACCACGGGCTTCGTGCTCGAGAACGGCTTCACCACAGAGCAGCGCACCGACCTGACCCTCTTCCAGGGCACCGCGTTCCCCATGGGCAGCATCCACTGGCAGCAGAACCTCGACTGCAAGCCCGCCGTCGCCATCGCCGGGCTCAACTCCGAGGACCCCGGCGCCAGCTCCATCGCCCAGAACTTCCTCATCAACACCAGCGGCGACATCGTCGACGCCGCCCTCGGCTTCCCCAAGCAGATCGACCAGAACAACTTCGCCGACTTCAAGAAGAACATCCCCGTCTCGCTGGCCCGCGGTGTCGAGGAGTGCCTCATCCGCTGCAACCTCAAGTACTAAGCGGCCGGGGTTTCCATGATCTGATGGCTTGATGGGACTTTATGTACAATTGGCGACGTGAAATCTGGGACTTCGGGACATGGGACGGAAAAGGGTGGTGGTGGTGGTTCACTGGGTACCATCAACATTTGGGGATTCATCAAACATAGCATAGCGACGGGCGTTCTCTCTTTCTGAGCGGAATTTTTAGCAGCGAGCATTGTCAATACCACGGCACGTAGATAGCATTATAAACACCTTTTTGGAATGGTACACTCCTTCGCCTCCAACCAGAACAGACTTGTTCGAATGATTCCTCTGTTCCCGTTCCTGCTCCTCCTCCTGCCCTTGCCCAAGGACGCTCCAACACGGAATGATTCACAGCTGACCAGAGTTGATGATATTCATCGTCGACCTCACCATACAGGCTCGAAACCATAGGTGCCGTGCCGGTGGACTGACGACGAAATCGCACCACAAGTACTTCCTCATAGTCGGGTAGAAAAGGTCCCAAGGAAGGTCGCGCGGGTCGCGGGCGAGAAGACCCACAAAGTAGGATTCGTGCTTCGTGCTGTCTGCCGCAATGGCGCCCATCATGGCGAGCCACAAGAGCAGGTCCGCAGGCAGGGCCGTCTCTGGCGCTCCTGTGCCGTACTGCTCTAGAGCATCGCGGAGTTGCCTGGCGAGACGGGGACGGGCGTGGGTCGAGGGAGGCAGTGGCCAGATGTTGAGGTCGGAGTAGATCAGCAGGGCGATCCGGCAGGCTTCGTAGATGTAGTCATTGTTGCAGAGGGCGGCGATTGGGGCGAGGCTGAGTAACCGATGCTGCACGTATCTGCGGTATTCCACGATGTCGACGAACAACGGTGGGTGGTTTTCATTGCGTTGGAAATGGTCTAACGCCGCGGTGAGTTCACACGCAGCCAGGACAGCTGTATACATCTCAAGGCATATGCCAACTATACCGGCCTGTTCGAAGCCTGTGCCCAAAGTGGTGTTGAATTCCAAGGCCCGGTGATCAAGCACATGCTTGCCCGAGGATACCAGTGACTCTGTGTCCCCGACAAACGGCAATCGCGGTTGGGTGCCTTTGATGGAAGCTTGCAGGACGTCTGTCAGGGACAACAGTCTTCGGAAACCGGGAAGGGTGATGTTATCGAGCCCGCCTTTCTGTTCCACGAGGGTTGTAATAGCCTGAGCATGAGCATCGGTAATGCGAAGTTTGGCGAAGATATCCACCCTGTTTGCGCGAGCCAACGGAGACTGGGCAGAAGGATACGAGGGCTGTCGGTCATCCTCGTCCACCACCTCACCGTGTCCGCTCATAGTCATAATGGATAGGAGTAACTCGTCTGGAGGCAGTCCATTGCTTCGAACAAGCTCCTTGCGCACGCACTTGATTGCCAAATTAGCGTGATATATCTGAGTTCTGTGAAGCTGAGCCTTGAGATCCGTCCACGTGCCTTGCGCCAGTGCTATGCCTATGGCACCAGAGATGTGTGCATGGACTAAGGCCGGACAGGTCAGGCCTGCCCGGCGCCAGCCATAGACGTCTGGGTGTATCAAGCCATCATGGCGGTGTGTGCGGAGTGTACACCAGGCGTTGGTCCAAGCATTGTCGACGAGGTCAAGGATCCAAGCTGGCAATCCCGGGACAGAATCTGAGTCGAACGGATCGACACGAACTCCTCCGATAGCTGGTTTTAGACTCCATTCTGAATTATTGTCGGGGTCGCTGTCACTGCTATCACTGCTATTACCAGTCGAACGGCTAGAGCTGGTGGTTATTATACTTGGTGACTTGGTGGCACCGCCAAGCGGCACTGGACTGTGGCTGACAGGCGTGTTCTTCTTCCGATATGAGATTCGGGCAGCATGCGTGCGGATTTCTGTCACCTCAAGTTCGCGTTCTTTGGCTGTCTTGGGATCATTGTTGACGAGCAGAAATTTGAACTTTGGACGTGAGGATGTCTGGGTGTCAGTGACAGCCATGCTAGAGAGTGGTGGCTGAACTCGACCGATCCTTATGAGGATCTGGAATCGTCCATCCTCAAGCCACGCATGTTGCTAGCATTCCGTAGTGTACTGGACAGTGGCGGTCAAAGATGGGCGCATTCACTGCTGCTTGATGGTGATTTCAGCTGAAGTCAAACGATAGAAGGACATAGTAAGGCTAGTCTGCAAACGGGTCAGGCAGTGCATCATGTTTGTTTCAGGTCCGTCAGGCCAAGGCATGAACTACCTCGTTCATATTGTGCGCAGGGCGATAAGGCGACCTGCCTAGGAGCTCGGCAGGACGGCGCTGAGACGCGATGCTGGACACAACAAGTACAACCAAAGTATTAGAATGCAGGAAGAGATCAGTTCGAGCTCGCATGTTATTTCCACATGGCGGCGCAGGCGATTTCCTTCAGCTACAAACGCCGCATGCGGAAGGTGCGCCGCCTCTCGAACCGGAAGGAGCATCGGGGGGTGGCGGGGCGCCATGGCCGAGAATGACGTGCCGGTGTCGACTAACGACTGACACGACGCGGCTTGGGCGAACTATTTGAGATACCGACATTGCATTGCTGGCTGGGGGTCGAGATTGAGATTGAAATAATCTGTGCTGGAGAGGGCTGTGCGGGAAACTGGCGTGTGGAGGCCACCGAGCACATGTATATAGAGGCCGATGTGGCTGTGGGCGCGAAGGTAGAGTGTACTTACTGTGTAGGAATCGAACAAACATTCGATCTCCTAAGGCATTTGAGCATCGTTCGACCACGATACAGTAGAGCAGAACAGAACAGAACAGAACAGAATCGGACATCATCTCACCCTTGAACAGCACAAACACAGACACCATGTCAGTCCCAAGTAAGGAGAGGCCTGCATTTCTCATTGATGGGGTCTGGTCTGATTCTGGTTGGAGTAGTAGGAATCACGATACCCAAAATTCTCCCCGTGACTGGCACATTTCTACCGGGTGAGTCTCCTGTCTCAATGCCGACCGGGAGTCTGTCTATTGTACGATAGCTAACAACCGGTCCAAGCATTCGCTGCTTACTATGTTCTGCTCAACTTGCGCGTCAGCCTTTCCCGCGTCGCGACCGACACGATGATCGGCACCGACACTTCGAAGAGAGCATCGTCTTCGGATTCGAAGCCTAAGAGCAGCAGCCACTCGGGCGAGCATGCCCTGATCGTGAATGCGAGATGCCACGGGAATTTCGTCGAGAATGTCCCCCTCGCCCTCTTGGTGGCATCTATCGTCGAGATGAACGGTGGAGATGGACAGGTCTTGACAGGATCGCTGGCGGCACTGCTCTTCTTCCGCATTGCCCATGTCGAGTTCGGCTTGAGAGCGGAGCGTTCCCTGGGTTGGGGAAGGTCAGTGGGCTACTTCGGCACCTTGCTCTGGGTGCTTGGCATGAGCACGTACGCCGCGTGGTTGGCGAGGAGTTACTGGAGCTCATAGAGGAGCGTCTAGGTCGTGCGGCGATGCGGGGGGTGTACATTAATGTCTCGAGTGGCGACTGGCGAGGCGATGTCGCAAGGTTGAATTCGGCTTGGAAACCAAAGGAAGGCGCAACTCCGTGGGCGTGTGACCCCCAAGCAAATGATCCGATTTTCAACTTGACCTCAGTTTGTCTCTCCCTCTCCCTCTCCGGCGTCGTCGAGCAACGCGCACATTCATTTGAGCTGCATCACTTTCGTTTCATGGCGTACTCACAATACACCGGCGCTCCCGGGCGGACTCTATCCAATCCCGACATATCAGTATCGTCGTTCCAGACCATCTTCGGCGCAATCGCCACTCCTCCGCCGCCTCTTCCCCTGCCGCCTCCCAGGCCGAAACCCTAGGGAGAACCGGAGCGGGAGGCAGCATGCTACCCGTTCCTTTGCACGGTTTGCTGGACGGAACAGAAGAACTCGCAACCGCATACCTTTGGGCTGGAGGGCCGCGTTGTTTGCACTGAGTGTTGGAAATGGATATACAGTGTCAGTATCTGCTGGCGATGCGGAGAGGTCGTCTTCCGCAAAACAGATGCTGTAAACTTCGGATGGTGCTAGTGGCATTGGAGCTGCTTCTCATGTCTCATCTGCGCGGTAAGGAAGACATCCTGATATGCACGAGCGTCCCGGACGTGGACTGACGACTGCAAAGTCTCCCTTACGGCCACCCCCCTACTTCACCGAGGATGGGGAGCCCCATAAACAAGGCATGATTGTTCAGGAACCGCCAGTATGTTCTCGTTGCGCCAATGAGCCAGGATCTGTGGCAAAACTCGAGCAGCACGTCAGGAGACCCAGCAAGAATTCAGGTGCCGCAAGAACTCCCAAAGGATTGTTAGACGGAACTTCCGAGAGGGTGTCACTGACAGACCCTCTGAATCCAAACGCCAACAAGATTGGGAGGTCGAGCCATGGGCAGAGAATGCCTCCAGCGTGGATGACATTGCTGCCTTCGAACCGGTCTTGCATGCCAGTTGCGCCCGAAATGGCAGATCCTCTGAAAAAAAAGGCTCCTTCAGCCGGGCAAGGTAAAGCACCTTCGACGTCCTTTGTTACGCCACCGCAGTCACCCAAGACGAAACTCAGAGACCCTCCGCTGAGGACTCCACCCTCACTATCTCTCGACGACATAGCGACCCATACGCCACAACACTCGCCAAATTCAACCACGAGGCGCCATATTCACACAATCGAGGAGGCTCCGGTGGCCTCATCAGACCAGGAAGGGCTAGGTATGACAGCTTCGAGACAGTCGAGCGCCTCCCACCCTCAAAAGCCGTCGACCCGGGCGTCCAGTGGCTCGAAAGCGTCCCAACCAGGGCCTATCAGCCGAATACGGAGGAGCTTTTCGATTTCCAGAGGAATCAACAGTTTGAGAAGGTCTTCCACCAGCAAAATCATTGCATCTCCTCCGTGCACAGCAGCGCCTGCACCTGACATGGCGCCTGGACAGACTGCCTTTTTCAAAGAGCTCTCAGATTTTTTCACTCCGCGTGCAAAGAGGGGAAAGCTGATACTGCCGAGTCGAGTCGGTGGCGGGCTCAGTAGCGCCAAGATCAATGAAAGCGCAACAAGCACGCCTGGTAAAGGTGGGTTGGACATGATTTGTGGGAGGTGCGGAGTGGACATGTCGGATTGGTGGGTAAGGAGGGAGTCGAATGTGCACAGCCAAGATGACCACGGAGGGAATGGCCATCGGATTTGCGAGTCCTGCAAAGTCGCCGAAACAATGCCTGGGGCGATGCCAGGTGGTTGGGACTAGTCGCGATTGTCAAGCTTGTCGACCCATATCCTTCTGGTAATACCAAGGAATAATCCTGAAACATGGCCATATTTTTCATTGCGGCTGACAAGCATCCGTTCATCCCTTCCGTGGGTCGAGCTGACGAGAGCTACGTACATACATGGCGTTTGTTTCCAAATCCTCCTTCTTGGCCACCGGGTCATATCGTAGGCCGATCCTTGTGAGTCAGCCACCAATCCGCAGATTGTGGCAAATACGCCGGCTGCTGCTCGAAGCGCTTGATTTCGCTGCGAAGTCTTCGCAGCCCGATCCACGTCTGCCGGTGTTGGTAGTTCCGCATTTTATGCCCTGTTGTCAGGATCGTCGCGTCTCCATGCTTTCTGACTTCCCAGAACATGGTGTCGACGTTTACGAACGACGGGATCGCGGCGATGGAAAGCAGTTGCAGAGAGGGGCATTCGTTGCGTAAATGCTCGAAGATCCTCACTGCTTGGTAGTCTGCGACCGGAGGGCGATGGGACAGCCTCCGACTGTCGCGGGGAGAACCTCTTGCGACGAATGGCGGAAATAGGCGGAGGAATTTGAGGCGGCGAAACTTGGAGATTGCGTTGAGGAAAGCGTATTGTCCGACATCGACATCCACGCCCGGGATCGCGACCGACTGCCAGAGGTTCTCGATGTAGCCGACGTCGAGTTCCAAGTGCTCGAGGTCCGGGCATAGTTGGGCAGCGAGCAGGATGTCCCTGTGGCATCGTTGGCTCTCCACGCTGTGCACTGAAAACAGGCTGTCCTCGCGATGTAGACGGAGGGAACGGAGGCTTCTCCCTACCAGGTGGGGAATGGCGATATGGTTGCATATTCCGTCGATTGCCAGCTCTTGGAGGTGCGGAACCTTGTCGTATTCGATTCTCAAAAGGTGGGAATCGGGGGGGTCATCGAATATCCTGATGGGAGGCGCTTCGTAGGGGCAGGCTGGGTGATACTTCCGCTGCCGCTCCGCGCGTAGATGCAAAGCACGAAGATTGGGGAGGTGGTGAAGCATCCAATGCATGGCGTCACCCATGGGCAAGCCGTGTCGCCAGTCAATGGAGAGTCTCTGGAGCTTGGTCCATGGAACTAGCGACATATCGAGGTCACATAGCGAGTGGTGGAAAGTCCCGCCTGCATGATCGATGACGAATCCCAACTCGGTGCACGCAAGTTGCTGTTTGAACCGGGGTCTCGCAGAGACATCTTCGGCATCCTCTTCTGGAGCAACTCTGGCACTCAACAGCCAGGTCACATGTAGGTTAAGCGCCGCGGCCTCTGAGATGATGTCGAAGACCGCCTGGGTAGGGCAAGAGTAGCCGACGGCGGGTGCAACAAACGCTCCCAGCCCAAGGCGATGGCGATGAGCTCTCGAACAAATTCCAGTGGTGATTTGCAGCAGATCGGGCCCGGGCGATGATGTGCAGAGAGGGTCAAGGATGATTTCGTACTGTCGATCGTCGGGAAGCATCTCAAGTATCCGCTTTGCGCAATCAGGGGAACAATCCAATCTAAATCAAGGTTAGCAGTCATCCTAGGTAAGACGATCCAGAGTGAGGAGACATAGCCCTCAAGCAGTTCGAGGGGTCACACGTATTTGTAGAAGCATACCTGATGCGACGGAGTCGATGCATGAGTGGCAAACTGTCCCGTAACAGCTGCAGGTCGAACGACCTGTCCTCGCGGCGTATGTCTTCCGCAGCTCGAGGATTGAGCGGCGATAGATCAGGCCGAATTCCTGACGGTCGCCTAGTTCGAAGACGGGGCATCATCACATCTTCCTGAACTTCCACTGGTCGCAGCACGTGCAAAGTGTGGGCATATTCGACGAGGCCCGAACTTGCAGCAAGGCGACGGAGCAGTCCATGCTCCCCATGACACAGTTGATCACGGACAACGTGCGAGAGGGTGCCGAAAAGGTATGGCAGCGTCGACTTTCTGAAATGCTTTGAGACGAGTGCAAAGGCAAATAATGAGTCAGGCCGGCGATAGCTACCCTCGTAGAGAAGCCCTGCAATAATGTCGAGGACTTCTGATGGAAGTTCAGCGTGAGTCGCGTGCTCGCTATTTGATAGCGGCAGCTTCATCGTTTTGAGGGCCAGCATGGTGGATGCTGCATCGATTCATCTACAAGGCCATTGGTAAGCTGGACTGGACGATCTTCACACCTCATGTTGATGGGAAGGGAGCAAGGTTGGCCATGTTAGTGTGGGCTGAACAGTCGTTGAAGTCACCATGTCCGAATCTGCGCCACCGACCTCGGGAGGGAGGGGTTCCTCTCGGATCATCATTTTTCCGGACTGCGGTATCGCTCAGGCGCCTTCGCCGCACCGTCCATCTTCAGGAGGTCGAGGGAGACCCAGAGGGGGACGTGGTCGCTATGCCCTCGTTCCTGAGCGGAATCACAGATGTCGGTACCTGTAACCGCATTCAGGTCGTCGATCAAAGCTCGACTCGCGACAATGAGGTCCACCCGGTCACAGCTTTCTCCCCAGGGCCTCCCCCGTGGATGGTAGGTGAACTTTTTGGCATCTCCATGGAAATGTCTGAATACATCAATGCCGCGCATTCCATGTTCGTCTGTGAAGAATTTGGAATTGAAATCTGCACGGTTATTGACGTGTTGGAGAGGCGACGTCCGCAAATTGGGATGACCATCAATTCGACCCCGGGCGATGTTCATGTCGCCCATTAGTACGACCTGACACCCGTTCCTCTCGAGCTGAAGGGTTTCGTCCAACATGTGCTGATGAAAACGTAGTTTATGATCATGTCGCGTACCAGTAATTGTGCCCGTAGCAGGATGTCGATATGGATTCGATGTACCGTTGACCCAGTACCCATTTATTACGACAAGGCCTATCTCGTGTTCGTGAATTAGCACCCGCCCCTCAAGATCCCAGTCAGGCTTCCTTGTGACACGAATACCGGGGACAAAGTCGTCCCGGATTAAAGAGGCGACCCCGTGGACTTTGCCCCCGAATCCAGTGGCATTGTACTTGTCTCTTGGTAAAGAGAAGTGAACACTGTAGGTCGGCTCCTCGGGGGCATTGCCCTGGTTGGCGGCATGCTGCAGCTGTCTCTGAGTTGCATTGTCTTTTGCGCTGATTTTGACCTCTTGCAAGCACAGCAGATGCGGCCACTGATGTCGTTTGAGAAAGGCCCTCAGCGGAGACACGGAGCCAGGCTCAAAAGAGAGACGTTTCTGAAGCAGTGGCCCGATGCCATTGACATTCCAGCTGAACAGTCGGATCTGGCCTGACCGTGTGTCCGCCACGTGTTCCAACTCTGTCGTACGTGAAAGCTTTCTCCTCAAGGCAGGGGGGGAAATCGACCGGTCTGTGCTACTCAGAGATCGCTTCGACACGGGGGACATTATGCGGAGTTCGGCGACGCTTCTTATCCAGCTCGTGTCATGGCACTTGGTCGATGAGATTGGAATAGCGTTCGATCTCATGTGAAGGCAAGGCTGCTGAGCATTGAACAGGAAGGCGAGGTCCAGTAGGAGGAAGGCAGTTTCAAACCCGATAGGTGGAACGGTAGGTGTTCCTCAAGGGATTTTGAGTGTCTGTTTGGGCGTCCCTTGAGCGCGGACCGAGCCGCGAAAGGGGAGCCTTTCAGCTGCGCTCTACCGACTTGAGTGGCTGCCTGCGGTGCTTCGGGCTTCAGCCCACCAGTCACTGTCGCTTTGGGCAACACCAGAGGGCGGGATCACCAAATCTTGAGCTCTGGGGGGTGATGGCTAAGGGCGATACGGGTCTCAGGAGTCCGTAATAGGCAGTTGAGCTGCCACCGGCACTGCTCCGAGTCGCCTGTTCCTTCATTTTAGCCTCTCCACCTAGCAGGATCGGCGCACCTTTGGTGGAGGTGATAGACACGGTTGGAGGTAAATAGGAGATGAGGCGCGCCTCAATTACGAGTACTGCAAGACATCGGTTCTCACATCTCTACCGCCGCCAACACCTCGTCGCTGACAGTCGTTCCTTCAGGCGCACAGCTGAGTCTGGACATACGAGCACATGCGCGTTCGCTTTCCCGACGTGAAAGTTTTCGAAAACAGAACATTGTGAGGGTTGAAAACTGCAAGCATCCCTCGCTATCTCTAAAGACCATCGCAGCTTCGCACGAACGGACTTGCGCACCTGGTAGATGCCGTATCAGTCGACTGTCCCCATCTGTCTAAAGCTGATTTGAAGTGAGCTCCCTCCCATATCAAGCCTGATCCTGCGGCTAACGGACTCCCCAGTTTGCGACGCAAAGCCTCTCGACCACCTTCTCAGCCATGGCTCCTCAGCCAGAGCACTACCCTGCCCTACATCGAGTGCGCGACGTTGAGAGCGCAGGGATTCAGGACCTGCAGCAGATCATCCAAACCTTCCCTGTGATTGACAACCATGCTCACAACATGCTCACGGAGGACAATGCATATGGCAGCGCGGAACATCCCTTCGAATCTATCACCTCCGAAGCACAAGGCGCTGCGCTGACAGATCATGTCCATGCAAGCCTTGCTCACATCCGCGGCATCAAACACCTGGCAGAGTTTTATCAGTGTCCTGAAACCCTCCAAGACGTCAAAGCGGCGCGATACGAATGGGTGCGGCGCGACTACCCCGGCCTGATCAAGAAGTGCTTCGAGGGAACACATGCAATCATGATGGATGACGGCCTTTCGCCGGAGGTCATCCACACCTTCAAATGGCACCGGCAGTTCGTGCCCACGGTGTCGAGGATTGTAAGAATCGAAGCTGTTGCCGCAGAATTGCTTGAACATCTGGCTCATGCCGCAGGCTTCATGAGAGTTGGTCTTGATGCGGACTGGGACATTAGCCAGACCGAAAGCTTCTTGGTCCGCTTCAACACTGTCTTTAGGAATCAGGTGCGCACGCTGGCCAACGACCCAGATGTGCGCGGCTTCAAGTCGGTTGTCTGCTATCGATCAGGCCTTGACATCAGCCTCGAAAGCAGGAAGAACTTCCGCCCTCACCAGTCGCTGACCGAGTCAACCCTGTTGCAATCATTCCACAGCTTTCTGCAGAAGGCGGTTCGTGACCATAAATACCGCATTCAGCAAAAAGAAGTCAACGACTACCTCGTCGTGGCCGTGTGTGACGTGCTAGAGAAGCTGGTTGACACCGAGGGTGAATCACTGCCGTTCCAGTTCCACACCGGACTGGGAGATACGGACATCAACCTGGTCAAGGCGAATCCGGCATATATGCAACCCTTGATTGAAGCTTTCCCTCAAGTTGACTTTGTCATATTGCACTCTTCGTACCCTTATACAAGGGAAGCTGGCTACCTCGCTGCTAATTACTCCAATGCGTGGCTCGATATTGGCGAAGCTTTCCCCATGCTTTCCCGAGATGGTGAAGAGGCCATCTTACGCCAGGCGCTTGAATTAACCCCGAGTACAAAGATCCTGTGGAGCACTGATGGCCACTTCTTTCCTGAGACATATTGGCTTGCCAACAAACACTTCCGAGAAGCCCTGGAGAGGCTCCTGACGTCTTATATTGCCGCAGGGGACATCACCGTCTCCCAAGCCATCGACATGGCTGTTGATATCATGTTCTGGAACTCAAACGCACTTTACAAGCTCGACGAGGAGCGGAAGTATCCGGAACTTCTCCGAGCCTGTGGCAGGGAGGTGGCAGACAGTATGCGCACCCTTGTCAACGGCGGTTCGAAAGCTCCATCTTTCAGGTCTTATGCGAGCACCGCAGTCGCAATGCCTGGAGGACCCTCAACCCGGCCTGGGGGGTCCTCGTCCACGGTCAATCTCCCAATAGCGAACCATTCTCTCCCTCTTCGCGCAGGGAGTGCAAGTGCTCCATCGGGGCAAAGCTCCACTGCAGTCCTCGCCCAGAATGTCACGACTTTCGATACGTTCCTACAGGCGAACGCGGGCGTCAAGTATATCTGGGTTCAATATCTCGACTACACTGGCACTTTGCGAAATCGAATGCTCACGACTCAGCAATTCCGCAAGCAATTGTCGACCGGCAAGTCACTTGTGTGCACATCCGCTCTGACTCGGTTATTGCAAGATGACAACCCTGCGAGCGGATGCTCGGCGACAGGGCAATTCCTGCTGGCCCCGGATCTCTCGACGCTCACACTCAACAAGGGAATCGACTCTCCATCTGCGACTGTGCAGACTTGGTGGATGGCGGATTCGGAGCGGGTTCCCGCGGTCGAGCACTACGATCGCTGCCCCCGCTGGCTGCTTCAATCTCAGTGCGACGCGCTCAAATCAGAGTTCAACATCTCGATGTTGATGGGTTTCGAAGTAGAAATCATTTTTATGCAGCCTGTCCTGAACGAGCGCAAAACCGACTTTGTCGAGTTCGAACCCTTGCATATGGTCCATTCTTGGGCGAATATGACCTGGCAGCAGCTGGAAATGCTTCCGATCATCGAGGAAATTGTGGACAACCTGGCAGAAATTGACATCCACCTACCCCAGTTTCACTCAGAAGCTGCGCCTGGCCAGTGGGAATTCCCACTCCCCCCACTCGAGCCGGTACAGGCAGTCGACATTCTTTACAGAACGAAGGATGTGATCCGAAATGTGGCTAAGAAATATGGCCTGAAAGCAACCTGCTATCCTCGTCCTTACTCATTCACGTGCGGCAGCGCAAATCATGCTCATTTCAGCATCAACGGACCAGGTGACACGGTCGAGAAGTACGAGGCTCCCTTCCTTGCAGGTGTATTGGAACATCTCCCCGGCTTGCTGGCATTCACACTTCCCGTTGAAGAGTCGTACCAGCGTGTCAATGCCGGAATCTGGGCCGGAGGTGAGTATGTATGCTGGGGCACGCAGAACAAAGAAGTCCCGTTACGCAAATGTGGGCCTGGGCATTTCGAGCTCAAAACTATCGACGGAATGGGCAACGCTTATCTGTCCATGGCCGCCCTGCTTGTGGCAGGCCTTCACGGTCTACGACAAGACCTCAAGCTGGAACACCAAGACTGCACGGGTGACCCGACCGGGGTTGGCGAGGAGGAGAGGCAGAAACTCGGCATCACGACGCAACTGCCGAACACGCTGGAAAAGAGTCTCAAAGCCCTTGATAGGGACAAGGTCTTGAGACGAGGACTTGGGTACGCAGTTGTTGATGACTACCTGGCTGTTGGCGAGAGTCTAACGGCGAAGCTGAGAGGGTTTGGTGACGTGAAGAGACGAATCTGGCTTATGGCGCGGTATTGAGCACTGTGTGTGATGTGCTAATGGTTTCTGAGCGAGCGAGTCTCGGGAGCGAAGAGGACACAATGAAGGCGTCTGGCACAGTAATAGGGAGAACTGTACGTGATAGGCAGTCTAGGTGGCTTTTCGGCAGGGTCCATGTTCTGGTGCCCTGTTGGGATTCCCTGTGGGATCTGGTTGTGGAAAGGGCCCAAGTGCCCGTCTAGTCTTGCGCTCCTCCACCGCTCGAGTAATAGAGGAATCGGAAACAGTCGCGCGAGGAGTGTCGTTGTCTATGTTCTCTTGTCCATCGTGCCTTGTCTAGTCTTGTGCCGTCGTGCGTTGTCGTGCGCTTCTGTCAAAGCGCCGCACAATACATTCACTTTTCATACGGCGTTGCTATTCAAGCGCCGCATGGTATATTCACTTATTAAGCCGTTATACCAGTATAACACTAAAGTAGCCCTGCTTGTAGGTACACTCCATCAAAGTGCCGTACAGTATATTCACTTTTTCAACGGCGCTTCTGTTAAATTGCCGTATAGTGTATTCACTTCCTTAACAGCGCTTTAGTAGAAGCGCTGTATGTTATATTCACCTATCAAGCTATAGTACGGTATTTAGTACAACGCCAAGTTAAATCCCGCTTGGCAGGCACACTTCTATTAAAGCGCCGCACATAATATTCACTTGTTCAACGGCGCTTCTGTTCAAGTACCGTATAAGATATTCACTTCTTCAACAGCGCTTCCATTAGAGCGTCGTACAGTATATTCACTTCTTTCACGCCGCCAAGCTAAATCCCGCTTGGCAGGTGCGCTTCTATGAAAGCGCCGTACAGGGCGATAGAATATTCACCTCTTTAACGGCGCTTCTGTTCAGGCGCCGTATGGTTTCTTCACTGATCCATCCTGTAAGTACAGTAGCGCGCCACAACGCCAAGTCAAACCCCGCTTGGCAGGAATCGGCATCGCAGGCCGCATGAATAGTAAAGTCACACTCACGACACTTTGATGAAAGCGCCGCACACTCCGCTTGGCAGAAATCGGCAACGGGTCTAGAAGTGAAGTGTCTTGTACGGAGTACCTACTACTTACTTGATTGTGTACATCAGGGTGCGATTTAGGTCCCTCCTCAGCACGCACGATCGACCCAGCACGATCAGTGGACGGTGGTAGATTGAAGGTTCATGCAAGTAGGTTGAGGGATCATCACGTACATCTTCTTCACTTGTTAGTTTTGGCCTTTACTTTTGGCTTGGCGCAGTATTAACAGATGGGGATTTCATTGAGCCGTCTAAGTCAGGAGAACTTGCTGCTGGCTAATAGGTAGGTATGGAGAATGCATGTATGTAAGGTAGGTATCCGGTATGTATGGATGCTACATATCCCACACCAGTCAGTCAGTCAGCAGTCAGTCGCCTTGTGGTCTGCTTTTTTTCAGCTCCCTCGGTCACTAGCTAACTTTCCTACAATCGTGGTGGTAGCTGGTACCGTAGTCATTGGCTTAACTAAACTTACACAGTACAGTCAGAGTGCTTTGCCATTGAGAGAAGGAACATTGTACTGTCCCAATCAAGCTTTGTTCACACTTTGTTCAGTCCACTCTCCCGGCCATACACAGTCCCACGCACGGTCCGCAGTCACAGTATCATCCTCCATGCCAGTCAGACGTGCGGGACAAAGACTAGTACTGCCCGTCGATTGTGAGCGTTCCAGTCTTGGAGATCAGGTACTCATTGACTGCAACGTCCTTGCCAGATTCCTTGCCATAGCCACTTTCCTTGATGCCACCGAACGGCGACTCGGCAGCGGAAGAGTTGCCGGTATTCTATCATGGGACAAGTCAGCGAACGGGCTCCTACGCTCATCACGATGGATCTAAAATAAATTGGGCAACAAGGAAAAGAACGGGTTACTCACCAAGCCAATCATGCCGGCCTCCAGATTCTCCAACATCCGCCAGATCCGATCCACGTTCTTGGTAAAGGCATAGCTCGCCAACCCCATACTCGTATCGTTGGCCCACTTGACCGCCTCCTCCTCCTTCTCGAACTTGAACAGTCCCGTGACGGGCGCAAAGGTCTCTTCCTTCGCAATGAGCATCTGATCATTCATATCCGTGAGGATGGTCGGGTCCATGAAATATCCCGACTTTCCCTTTCCGGAGCCGGCGCCTTCGTCAGCGGTCGCGTTCTTGTACGCCTTGCCGGTGCCGAGTTGCAGTTTTGCGCCGTGCTTGATTGCATCGGCGGCTTGTTCTTCGGCCTTGGCGAGACCGCGCGGGGTGGTTACGGGGCCCATTGTCGTGCCCTTCTCGGCGCCATGTCCAACCTTGAGGGTCTTGGTCTTTTCTACGAGCATCTGCGTGAATTTGTCGTATACTCCGGATTGTACGTACACTCGGTTGGCGGAGATGCATGCCTGTCCCGCGTGACGCCATTTCAGGGCCATGAACTGTCCAAGAGCTTGCTCGAGATCTGCGTCGTCGAAGATGATGAATGGGCAGTTTCCGCCGAGTTCCAGGGTGCATTTCTTGAGGTTCTTGGCACACAGCCCGGCGACGATCTTTCCGACACGCGTGGAACCTGTAAAGGTGACTTTTTTCACCAAGGGGTGTACGCACATAGCCTCGCTTAGCGACGGGGTATTTTCTAGACTTGTCGTCAGGACGTTGAATACCCCCGGCGCGAAGCCTGCCTTGGTGGCCAAGTAAGCGAGCGAAAGACACGTTAGTGGAGTCTCTGGCGATGGTTTAACCACCATGGGGCATCCTGCTGCGAAGGCCGCGCCGGCTTTTCGGAGGATCATGGCGATGGGGAAATTCCAGGGCACGAGAGCGACGGCCACGCCTATGGGCTGCTTCACGACGAATGTGCGGCGGTTGGGTGCAGAGGGGGTGAACACCGAGCCGTGGATGCGTTCGGCTTCACCGGCGAACCACCATGTGAATCCTAGAGAGTAGTCGAGCTCACCGATCGACTCGGCGATAGGCTTTCCTGTCTCGTAGGTGAGAATCTTGGCGAGGTCTTCTTTCGCGTTGCTGATGAGTTCGTGCCATTTGTAAAGGAGTTGAGCACGCTTGCGCGGGTTGAGAATCTTGTAGTCCTGAAATGCTTTGTAGGAGGACTGAATTGCAGCGTCGACATCCTCAACCGCATTATCGGGGCAGCTAGCGAACACTTTGTCGGAACCCGGGTCGATGATGTCGAACCGTTTGCCGGATTTCGCTTGCACCCATTCGCCGTGGACGTAGGACTCCTGCTTGAGAAGGTCCGGGTCTTTTAGTTCGAAGGGGAGGTTGGAGGTTGAGCCCATGGTGAACGGTTATTTCGTTATTAACTCAAAGAGGAGCTTAAGCAGGCAGGACAACGTCAGATGTTCCCCTATAAGAAAGGAAAGCGGTGGACAGGAGCAGTGAGAGAGCCGACGTCGAGGACAAGAAGACTTTGTAATATCTAGAGATCATCCGAGGGAAGACGACGTGAATCGAGTGCGCATCATTGGCCTTACCCCGCAGTCTCCCTTCCCTGTGGCCTTCGCATTTAATCTCACCTGTTCAAGCTCGAAGCTCCGATCAACGACCCCTCTTGGGAAGGAGCTGTGGCGGGCTGCGTCTCGAAATCGGAACCATAGTCAAGAGTTGGAGACGATTGTTATCTGCGAGACTTCGCGGCCTCGAGATGCGGGCAACGATGTGGGTGGTCGAAGGGTTTCCGAGTTCACGCCGAGCCGATGCCGGACCGGAGTCAACTGCGATCATTCCCGTGGGATTCTTTTCCCTCGTCAAGAAAGATTGCTGGAGTCAAAAGACCAGGACCTGCTAGCAGGTTCGGTTAGTCTGTATTGGTTCTACTTCGTCCGTAGACGCCACCAGCAAGCACAGGTTTGGCCGGATCCCAGGGCCCTATGACCACGTTTTTGTAACGCTGCAAACCGATCAACCACCATGAACAACCTCCCATCACAAACGCTGTGCTGAGACCTCCCACCACAAAACCGATGGTACTCCGCAGGATGACATGCCAGATCCAACCCCAGCATAGTCCGCAATTCCCGTAGGTGTGTGTATATGACTTTGACAGAATCAGGCCCAGTCCGCAGGTCGACATTGTAACAAGAGTGAAGGTGAGGAGGAGATGCAGCTTGGCGGACTTGTAGTGCAGGTGGCGACGGAAGACAGGAAAAAGCCCGAATACTTGAATCGAGAAGAGCGTCAGGCTGAACACGGCCGTGGTTGTCATCAGACGCGAGGCGAGGACCGTGCTGGCCATCAACGCTGCGTTGGTCGACAGAGAAGATGGAAAAGGAGGTGCACGGAAAGTATCGCTCATTTGCGGCGGGGATGGGTCCGCTGTTGCGACACTGGACAGCTCTGCGGGTCGAGCCACGTTCTGCGGCTTTCGGGGTACATAGAGAGACCCGTAGTCGAAAAAGAAGATGTTGATGATCAAAAGCCACGTCGCCAGTGCCCAGATAGAATCGGAGGATGTCGACCTCGTGAGGGATTTGAGTATAGGTGAGAGTCCCAAAAGAGCAAAGTAGATCAGACATGCAGATTTGAGTGTCTTAAGTCGGGCCTGATTGCGAGTTGACATGGTTGCGGGCAAGGTCGTGGGGGTATAGACTATGCTTGGTGACTGAGGTACCTGCGGTCGGGAGGTGGTGCGTTGAAGGCCTGGGAACGGCTCTGCAGAACCATCTCCTAGCGGATCAATCGGCGAAATCGATTGGAAGGATGACTTGGACAGCGACTGGCCGTGTTTGGCGGCGAACCTGGACTCATCGTCCTTGACACCAAGATTGGCAGTCGAAAGTTTCAGCCCAACGCCCCGCCCATTCAATGTACCATTCGCATGGCCGTTGACATGCCCATTACCGATATGACCGTTCCCATTCATGAGAAGCTTAGAAGATGCGCCCGAGCTCGTGCTTGAGCCGTCATCAAGCTCAATAGACAGCCTGTTCGCTTTGTGGAAGGCTGCCAATTCTTTGGCTTCCTGCTGGCCCATCCAATTGTCCCACACGACCCAACCGGCGAGCGTAAGGATCGAACCGCATGTCACGACCGAGACTGGAGACAGGCGATCTTGGTAGATGGCAGCGTAAGCACAAACGAAGATTGCCACAGAACAGACGTGCTGCACAATGACCGCCGAGTCCGCAACCAGTGACCAGAAATCGTAGGGTCTCAGTCGTGGATTCCTCTGCAGATGATCCAGAAACGTCTCGGTGTCAGTGTAATTGTCTGGAAACCCGTGCTGTTTGATCCACAGCAACTTCTTCCATACATGCGGTTGCTTTCGCCTTTTGCTCGCTGCTCTCCGTCTTTCCTCGGCTAAGCGCGCAGCCACAGGGGGGATGGCGGGTGGTGCTCGAAGAGAGGCCACAGCAGGTCGGAGAGCGGCAGCAGCGGCGTTTGCTGCAGCAGAACCACCGACCTCAGGCACTGGCCGTAGTCGCGGCGGAGAGAATGACTTGTATGCATCTTCTGGAGCAAGCCGACTAGGGTCTGCGGCTACTCTGTTCGCCTGCGGCTTCCCTCGATTCGGGTGAGTCTCGACAGGGATCGGAGGAGGGATCGGGGAAGGCGCTGGGGAGGGAGTGGGCGTGGAGGCAGCGCTCGACGTCGCCGAGGATTCTGGAGGCGGCGCCATTGTGCGCCCCAAAATGTTACCTCTCAATCATTGCGGGTGATCTCGACCAGGGCGCATGAATTTGTGTTGGTTCTGGCTCAAACTCGCCGCGCGGAGCAAGAAGTCGGTCTCCTGCCAAGAAATATAGGGTTGAGTACATGTACACCATGGTCGTATCGTACGGTGGAGCAAGAAGCCACAGATACGCGGGAGCGCTAGAAGTTGCGTCCGCGCTACCTTCCTCGCTAGACCATTGTACATAGTAGATACTTGACTTCCTCCTCATCTCTATCCATTTGATACACCCGCCAGTCTACGGTTCGTTCATGTAGTGATCTGACTAATATACACATTGCTTAAAGCTCAATGCCGTTTCGCAGACATCTACCGTCCTCTCACGAGGCAGTCTCAACAGTCCGATTACAACAATCACGTCTGCTTGGCCGAAGTCGACCACTGACTCCATTTGGAAATCGAACGGCCGCCAATGAGAACCTCCTATTCGTTGCATCCATAGCGAACTGAGGCATTATCAAATCTAAACATTCAGGCTATTTCGACCAGGTGGCTGCAGTCACTTACAGGACCAAGGTCGAAATGGATTGTTTCTCATCCGTGCCATGTCATCAGCCATGAATCGATTAAGTACCTCAGAGGACCAAGCTCTATATCTGGAAAGCTTCTGCTTCCAGTGCTAGATGGTCTATACGCCCACGGTGAGATGATGAATGGAAAGAGACTCAAATGCATCTCAAATGCAAGGCCATGCGAAAAACCTGCGCGGATGTTGTGTAAGAATATATATGAGCTCCTGTCGCGTGTGCGGAAGACAATCACTTCCTGAGCATTGCAACTCAATAGACAGTCGAACACAAACACGCCTTGAAAAAGCCCCAGTCCTTTCAATTATTCGACAACGTCCATAGTCAGCAACGTCGTTCTCGAGCTGCAACATGCCTTTCACAACCACAGTCCTCATCACCGGCTCGAAATCCGGTATCGGCAAAGGATTGCTATCCACATATGCTTCTCGTCCGAACACGCTCGCCATTACAGCTATCCGAGATGGATCACATTCTGGAGCGGCCAGGGCATTGACCTCGTTACCAGTTGGTCCAGGCAGTAAGGTTGTGGTCGCCGAATACGACGCTTCTTCAAGGACAGCGGCTCTCGAGCTTGTCAGTTTCCTCAAATCTAGCCTCAATGTCGAGTCTCTAGACGTTGTCGTCGCCAACGCCGGCATCTTGAAGCACTTTGGGCCAGCCAAAGAAGCATCAGCAGAGACCATCAGTGAGCACTTTGAAATCAATTCTTTGGCGCCAATCCTGCTGTACCAGGCCACCCAAGAGCTCCTGAGCGCCTCGAAACAGACACCCAAGTTCTTCTTTATCTCTTCCAACATCGGCAGCAACAGTCTCCAGGACCACTATCCACTGCCAGTGCTCGCGTACGGGATATCAAAATCAGCCCTCAATTGGGCGGCGAGTCGCATCCACCGAGAGGAGGATCGGATCGTCGTGGTCGCCATGCAACCCGGTTGGGTCCAGACAGGTACGTGACACGCGACTACCTTCTCAATAGGTATACAAAGAAACTGACTTTGGTGAAATAGCAATGGGGAACGCCGCGGCGGCACACGCCGGAATGAGTCCAGAAGACGTCCCGGTAAAATTAGAGGACTCTGTGAATGGCTTGATTACGGTCTTCGACAAAGCAGACAAGGCCACTTACAGCGGGAAGTTTTGGGATCAAAATGACGTTCAGCAGCCTTGGTGAACTGAAGCGTGGGTAGATAGATAGAAATGTCGAAGTCAATTTCCATCACGACCTCGCACTCTCGGCGCGCTGACGCTCGAGCGAGCGAGCGGGTCTAGAATAGACAATCGTATGCCATCTCGCGGTTCCGTGCAGTGAGCGCCGATTCAAAACTGTGCTGCCTGGGGCCTTGGCAGTCGGTCGTTTACGCACCGGCTCCTCAGGCCACTTCAACGACGTCTCGCGGCTTGGGACTTTCTCAGGGGCCTCGGCGCCGTTCTTTTGCTTCTCTCCGAATGCGGCCGTGGAGTGGGAACGTATTCGTGTAGAATGTCCTTGGAGGGAATAGCATCAGGCTGATTAAGTTCCGCTCCAGCGGTTCTGTTCGGCCAGTGAAAACCAGCGTTGGCGTCATTTCTGCCTCAGCCACGAAACGCGCACGATATCTCGGGAATCCCGCTTGATTCCCATCCCTTTCCATCACCCACTCTGCAGTCTATTTAGCGGAAGAATATGCTTCAGGTTTCACGAAGATACGAGACAATACGTAGTGAGAACTGTGGGCTTCATCTTAGACAGGAGACGAGTCTCACAGCCACTACGCCAAGGCGGAGCAAGACTTATCTCCTCCCATCCCTGCAGCGACCATCATTCAACTCTAACTTAGGCCCGCCAGAAGCCAGCAGTGATTATTTGTGATTATTATGCTGTAGGGCTTCGACATAAAGGCCGCAGTCCTCTGACAGATTGTACCTGCCTCGTGAACG
This sequence comes from Phialophora tarda, assembly GCA_016109495.1. Lineage (NCBI taxonomy): Eukaryota > Fungi > Ascomycota > Eurotiomycetes > Chaetothyriales > Herpotrichiellaceae > Phialophora > Phialophora tarda. The sequence continues at coordinate 176,323 of JADWPL010000006.1, read as the reverse complement.
CACGCGCGGGTATATGGTTGACGTCGGATACTGTATGTGGATTAACTAGAGAGAAATACCAGCTGTCTTTCAATGCCATCGACATCGAACTATCCAAGTCTTGTAGAGCATTGCCGGCTGTCCCACTAATCTTTCAACATGGTGTACAAAGGACCGAGTCGAGGGTGTCATATGTGCCGGAAACGGCGCGTCAAGGTCATTCTGCTCTCACTCTCATCTCAGCCATTGCTAACCTGCTGAAAGTGCGATGAAAAACGACCACAGTGTGGCAACTGCATCAAACGACACCAACAATGTCCAGGGTATCGAGACTTCTTCGACGCCGTCCACAAGGACGAGACCTTTGTCATTTCGCACAGGAGTGCCCCCAAACGACAGAAGAGAACACATACTCCTGCCGAGGAGGACCTCGACGGCACTCTCGAGCCATCCCTTTCCAAAGAATGCACCGACGATAACGCCGACTCTACCAGATTCCCTATTCCAGATGACGCCAGCTCAAGTCTTGTTCTTCTGGCGCAGCCATCGCGGAATGTGGCGATCGACTCCATCGGCTACTTCTTCACCAATTATGTCAACACGCCACGAGATCCCAGCACCAATATCTTCATCGAGCACATCCTTCCCATGTACTTGAACACTTCGCCGCACTCTGCTCTTTATGAGGCCATTCATGGAGTTGCCATCAACGTCACGTCCATGTGGATGGCAAGACATATGGACTCCTACCTCGCTCGAGAAGCTTACGGTAAAGCCGTGACCCGTCTGAAGACTTTACTGGAAGATCCAGTCCAATGTAGAACAGACGAGACGCTCGCTACTGTCTTTATGCTCGATTTCTACGATTCGCTCAACCAGCGCTTCGTCAAGTTTGTCGACACAGGCACCCACCAACAAGGCGCAGTGGCTTTGCTCAAACACAGGGGAGAAGATAACTTCAAGACCCCACTCTCTCAACGTCTTTTCAATGCCATGAGAAGCCGGCATATTAATTATTCGTTGCAAGCGGGGAAGGACGTACAGCTGGATCCCTCTCTTCTTGCAGACGAGACGGCAGTGCTTCCGTCCGCGAAACTTGACCTCCTAAACGTCGAGCTCGCGAATTTGCACATGTTGGCTCGGAGTGGGCATGAGGCACTCAACCTGAGCATGGCCGAGTTCTATCGGCTTGTCCTGGATAAAGCGCTGTTCCTGGAGAAGAAGCTTCAAGCGTGGACAGATTCGCTGCCGAAGTCATGGCAACCAGTGTCAGTTTCGGCAGCGGACCTGCATCCTTCTATCCGTGAAGCCGGACTCTACGAGAACATGTGCGACGTATATTCTTCACTCACCGTCTCCCACGTCAACAACGCCGCCAGATCTTCGCACGTGGGAGCATTGCGTCTGATTGCGCTCTGCGTGAACGGGCTTCAGGATCTGGGCGTCGCCGCCGACCCACACGTCGAGTTTCATGTGAACGACCGGATCCAATCCATCGTCGACAAGTTCTGCGCTTCGATCCCTTTCCATCTGGGAAACAGGACGGGGATCACATTCCCCCATGAGCGAAGGGAGTATCCTCATATTCCCGCAGAACTTCGTCGGCTGGCAAACTACGTCGACCCCTTTGGCAAAGAGGTTGAGATGACCATGGACGACCATGCGCGGGCCGCGGCAGCAATAGGGGGCTGGTTCATCATGACACCTCTTGCTGGCTTTCTGAAGGCTCCAGCACTTCGGTCGCCCAATGCCAGGCCAGGGCCACTGATGCGCAAACTGCGCCCCGGCCAGCTGGAATGGATCGGTGGTCAAATGGGTCGGATTCAGAAGATCTACTTGTTCCCGACCGACGGGTCTCAACAATACCACGACTGGACGTGGGTCCTGAGGCGACATGGCTACGGACAATGCAAAAACATCCCGTCAACTATATCTACGCTCGACCATCGTTTATGGGCGGTCTGATAGGCGAGGATGACCGACAGTTAGTGTAGCGGGACAAGTCCTGGATGCGCAATTTCTCCTTTTCCTCGTATCCCCTTTTGATGGAAATCATACCAACTGTGCACGACGGTATGGTGTCAGCTTCGGTTACACAGTATTCGCCCGGCTATGTGGTACTGTAGCAAGGCCAGCACTGCTGGGAATACGCATCTTCACCTGGGCCGGGCGTCCACTGGTCCGGGAAATCTTTCCCTGCATGTGCTTCTGAGATTCAAGCACACCTCCACACGTACTCACTCATGTCGCATCCGAGGCTATCGAGAGACCATGTCGAGTGCGGGATTTCCATTGGCAAACGACAAGAAGCTTGCATGGGAAAGGAACAATAAAGGTTGGGGCTAATGTTCTTACATGCATGTGTTGGTTGATGAAGTCAAGGGTCGCATTACTCTTTCAGGCCACCTGCAAGCCTGTTTGGGAAACCCACCGACGAAAAGGGCTTGGTATGAGTTCATGGGTGATGGGAGGCTTGCGTTAGCCACCACGGGTATGCCCACGGTTGCATTCTGGTGCATCATGTGGCTGATTCCTGACGCCATCGCGGTTATGCTGTGGATTAGAGAAGGTAACTTTTGCCGCAGGACTGTTGTTGGGATCACAGTGAAACGAACGAGCCTAGCGTCAAGATCGGAGTGATGGCTCGAAGACATACAGGACATGCACCATGGATACAACCTGCGCTGACAGGACGATGTCCTTGGTTTGAAGTCGCGTACCAGAGAGGCAGCGATCATCTTGAATAGATCCGCCATCAACTCTTGCACGTCAGGCCCACTCTCAGCGCCTCTTACTTCGTCACGGTAGAATCAGCCCGTCAGTTCGGAATAGCGGTGCGGTCGCGCATTTGCGGCCAGTCGCTGTCCTGCTGCATGACCTATTCGGAGGCATTTCGCAGAAGAGAGCGAAGGAAAGGTGGTGGGAAGTGCACTTCATCAGTAAGCAGGACCGCAAGCCGCTCGATTCACCATCCTTCTCGTATCTGTATCAGTATTACTATTCGGATGCTGCATGTTATACAAGATCCAAGTCCGCTGCGGAATTGAGGTGACTTGACTTGTCCCTGCACAGTACGGAGTACTGCCTCGTAGCCCGGGGTGCCATATCTAATAATATACATATTACTAGGCGCACAGTAGGAGTAGCCTTGGACGAACGAGCGCCACGTGTGGGGTGGATTGCCTTGTGGTCGGTCGCAGAATTGTGGGGGGCTTAAAAGGTGCTTCAGAGGCATGCAGGTTCGCTTGGTGCATCGTTTCACACGAGGGTCATGCAGAGTTCGGATCGTGCATATGTCGGATGCATCGAATTCGTGGCGTTCGTAATCTGCCTGTTTGCTCGATTGGTCGGTCAGAAACGGAAATGTGTCTGTTGTGCTTGTCAACTTCTGATCTGAGGAAGCGTGATGCACGGATTCTGAGGACTTGAGTTATGGGGAGAGAAGAGCTGAGCAAACAGTAGCTACGACATCTTTTGCCTCTGTGTCTGCCGCTGGTGAAGTGAATTCAGTCGTGAATTTTCTCGACTTGGTTTACGGAGGATCAGATCAGCGTTTGTGTAGTTTGCTCCGCCGCAGGAGCTGTAGTTTCCATACCCATGCTTCCTTCATTTTTCCAAACGCGAAGCCATATCAAGACAGCCATATCCGCGCCCGCCGAAGCCACAGTGCAGCCAGAATGTCGTGGTTTTCTTCCCTCTTCTCCTCTTCCAAGCCGCCAGCAACATCTGTAGCAGCGCAGTCTCCAGCTTCCGAGAATCGGATCCTAGAAGAACCAGCCCGGCTGCCCGAGCCCGAACCAGTCGTTGAATCTGCCAAACCCTCGCCTGTACCCTCCACACAGACCGACCGGCCGAACAGGAATGCTGTCATCTTCGGAGCGGGCGCCGCCTTCTTCGTCTTTTCGCTCGTGATCACGCGGAGAGCCTTTGCACGGAAGCGGTTTGCTTCGAGCCCCGCCTTCTATGCCAATGCCCCGGGCCACCAAGCAGAACAGGCGAAGAATGTCAACGGTGCCATGGAAGCTCTGGAGGCGTTGAATCTTGCGACGATCAACGTGCTCAGCCTGTCCATGATGGCGACGGGTGGCACGCTGTGGTATCTCAACATCAACAGCGTTGCGGACGCGAAGAGGATGATCCGAGGAGGACTGGGCGTGGATGGGACGGGCAGGTCTGAGAACGAGGCGGAGGAAGACTTTGAGGAATGGCTGGCGACAACACTAGCAAGGAAAGAAGCAAAGGGCGCGCAGGAGACGCAGAAAAATGAGCGAGGTCAACAGCGCTAAGCACGGCTATCCACATTGCGTGTACAAGATTGACACATCATACCGCGAAGGGCTGTTGACAGTTGGCAACGCTGAGGTTGTTCCTCATCCTGATCGTCCGCTCTATGTACAAATGGCACGGCATGTACAAATTCTTCTGTTGCACATATCTCCGTCAACAGCACAAATCTCTCAGCTCACAGAGCCACTCCGCCCGAAACAGCGCCTACACATCCTATCTGAAGGTCGGAACCGATACAGGACGATCGGAACATTGGACAAAGCGACTTGTACCTACACGACGCAGTTTGTCTGGCCTCGACGCCCACTTTACAAGTATCCGCAGCCATGCTTCGCCCCTCGCCAACCGTTTGAGGTTGAGAAATCGCGCTTGGACCTCGCGAGTCGGGAGGCCAGGGTGGCTCCAGCGGCCATCCTTCGACAGAGACGGCGTCCTGGTAGGTGCTATGCCGGAGCCCGTAATAACATATCCGGTTGCAAATACCGTGGCAGTACACGCCTTAATCAACGACGGTGGTTGAGATAGTTTGAAGTGGCCAGCCGCGCCAGAGAACAAGCTGTGAAGAGTTTATAGGGAAAGGCGCCTCGCCATCTGTAAAAGATGTTGCCAGTGTTACTGGCGCAGGTACCGGTTGCACTTGGAATCCACCGTAAATTGTTCTGCAGCTATCACGTCGTAGTCAAGAGGATGCTTAAACCCTCACGAGCATCGACGGCGAAGTATTTGTTGTTGTAACCATCATTTCGAGTTGTCGCGCGTGGCTGAATCTTGGGCGTGGAAAAGCAATGGGCCGGGATCGAGGTCCGCGTCGTCAGGGCGCGACAAAGCGACTGCGTGTGGTCGTCATAGATCCGGACAGCATCGCCCATCTCGCATCTGACCACGTGAACCTTGTTTCTATCCCAGCTGCGAGCCCATTTCATGCTCACAATGTCTGACCTCCCAGCAGCCGAGTCGTCGTGCTAACAATTAAGTGGCAGTACGCTTCAGCAGACCAGCCACAGCAATGCCTCCGCACGACCGCCGTCACGGGGATGACGAACAACAACCCCTCCTCCACGCTGACGGCGATGCAGCAAGCCAATACAGCCATGAAACGCTCCAAGTTCAGTTCGCGCCCGACGATGAAGAGAATCCGCGAGCATGGGCCCGTCGCAAGAAAATCGTCAACGTCGCCATCATCGCGCTGATGGCTATCTTGACGCCTCTCGCCTCATCCATGTTTACGCCCGGAATCAAACAGATCGCCGACGACTTGCACACAAGTGAGCAGAAAGTCATTGCCACGACTACCGGATTCGTCATCATGATGGGATTCGGGCCACTGATCTGGGCGCCCCTGTCGGAGGACTTTGGCAGGCGGACGCTCTACATCTTCTGTTTTGCCGTGTTTACGGTGCTGCAGGCGGCGAGTGCCCTGAGCCCCAACATCAACTCGCTCATCGCAATGAGGACCGTCAGCGGCTTCTTCGGCAGTGTCGGTCTGGGAAACGGAGGAGGCACCATCAACGACATGTACGAGCCGTCGGAACGGGCAGGAGTCTTTGGCTGGTATCTCCTTGGCCCGCTTCTGGGGCCGACGCTTGGTCCGCTATTCGGCGGTGTCATCGTCACCCGTCTGGGCTGGAGATGGATATATTGGATCCTCACCATTATCTGCGCCATCAACACCGGAATCGGGTATATGTTCCTGAAGGAGTCGTACGCGCCCGTGCTCCTTGCGCGGCGCAAGGCAGAGCTCACGCAACAACAAGATGACGCGGGCGGGAAGAAGATGAGGTACTACTTCGAGGGCGAGGACGAACGGCCCTTGTCCAAGAAACTCGTCGCGAGCATGAAGCGGCCGTTTGTCATCTTCGTGCAACCCATCGTGTTGACCATGAGCTTGTATCAAGCACTCATTTTCGGCACCACCTACAGCATCTACACGAACATGCAAAACATCTACTCAGAGGCCCCTTACAGCTTCAGCTCGGAGAAGATCGGTTTGCTCTACCTGGGTCCAGGCCTCGGCTTCCTCACGTCCGTTCGTTTCCTGGTGCCACACATCGACACGGTCTTTAACAGACTCACGGAGAAGAACAGCGGCAGGGCCCTGCCCGAATTCCGCTTGCCGCTCGCCAATGTGGGCAGCGTCCTCATACCGGCCAGTCTCTTCTGGTTCGCTTGGACTGTCCAATATCGGGTGCACTGGCTGGCATCCATCGCCGCCACGTACTTCTATGGCATCGGCCAAGTGGTCGTCTTCAACAGCGTGCAGAACTACTACATCGACTCGTTCTCGACATATGCTGCCTCTGCAATTGCTGGCGGATCTGTCTTTCGAAGCGTAGTCGGCGGAGTGGTGCCTCTGTTTGCGCCCAAGTTGTTCGACAAGCTGGGCTACGGCTGGGGGATCAGCTGCTTTGGGTTTGTAGCGGTCTTGATAGCGCCGAGCCCGCTACTGTTTTATTACTTCGGGGAGCGGGTTCGGGAGAGGTTCCAGATTACTGTTTGAGCGGTTGGAGGTCCAAATCTGCTGGAGCAACTGCACTTGCGAGACCCCGGCACGAGTGGCATTGGGGTTCCTGGCGTGAGTCGCATGACCGAACAAAGAAAGACGCACTCTGAAAGCAGACAGCCATGTCTCAAGGGTGAGGAGCCACCAATCTCTTCCCCATACCTACGTGTGACGCCAAAGACCCTCATTACCAACAAGGCGAAGCTTTAGGTTGGAGGTCTGGCAACCAGCGACTGGCACCAACTCGTTCAGCTGTCCGTTGCTATGTGGCTTTGATCTTTCCAGTTGATCCATCCCCTGCCACAACTCTCACCTTTCAATATTCTGAGCTTGACCTCGCCAACTCGATCATTCATTGCAGGAATACACCTCGGCAGAAGGATATCGGTTCTCGTAAGATGAATACAATGAGGCCTTGGCCGTCGGGTGCAGATGAGATGCGATGGGAAATCGCCAGGGACGAGTACGACGCTTCCATCCGGACGGTAAATACATCTGGCATCGAGATTTGCTCACCATGCGTGAGTGACGGACAGCGTATTCGGAGGTTGCGGCCCGGACGAAGACAAGAATCAAGATTTGACTTCTAGTAGAAGCTTATCACACCTGCCAACGGACATCTGTTAGTTATGTACAAGAACTCGCCCAGCTGCCTCGAAGGAGTGAGGCTGGATAGCGTGTTTTGATATCCTTCCAACTTGCGTCATCCAGAAAGAACATGATTGTCAAAGATGCTCAGAAGCTTTGGCAAAACGCCGAGCGAGGGTGGCCAGTGCGAGCAGACTTGAGAGCATGTTACGTTCAGAGTGAGACACGAAAAATGAGCAACCAGATCTCATGCGCCGCCTATGCCAAACCGAGAGATCACAAGAAGGGCGTCGCTCCGAAAGTGTTTAGGGTGTTCCGTAAGGAATGATTACAACATTGACAACGGAGAAGTCATGCAGTCGGAGAATCGTCACATCGCAGGAGATGACAGTGATGGCGAGAGTGATGCGCCGGCTTGCTTCGAACCTTCAGCGCATCCCCGGTCCACTCTCAATCGCCCTGAACACGAATAGTTAGACGCTTGACCGTCGTGTGCTGCGCTGAACTCTGCTGGGCTGCACTGCGCTTCCCTAGCCATATTGTCTAGGGCCGTCCTCGTCCGGCTTACTGAATACATACAGCTTCTTGCGCGGTTTGTGTTCGCCTTGCCACCCTGAGGGACCACTCAGCGTCGGATGGGACTCCTTGGACCTGGAGGAGAAATGCAAGATTCAAGTTAGAGCAGTAGCTCCGAAGAACAGACTCGGTATGCAGAATAACAACCAGTTCGGATCTCAAGATTTGCATTATCCAACGCCATCGTCGGTTCGACTTGGAGGTATCTGCTTGCTGAATGACTGTACAATCGTATCCAATCTGAACTCCATCGCTGATGCTTGAACTGATTTTCAGAACTCGCTAATGTCGCTCGGACTCTCGAAACAGAACATTGACCGATCATATCAAACACTGTGCAGAGAGCTTTTGCATGCCAACGCATGACCACGCAGCTGGACACGTTCTTCCAGCAGTTTTCCGTCCACCTACGCGTAGCCTAAATTCTCCAGTATGGCCTTTCCTTCATTCATCGGCATGCCCGCCACGCCTAAGGCGCGAACCTGTGAGCCGCGTCGTAACTTCTGCAGGCCAACAGCCACCTTCCACCCTTCACTCTGGGACAAGATGAAGACGTATTTCTTGCCTTCTTGATCGCGTATGCTGGCACGGAGGACGTGCAGGCCGGATAATTCGCAGCTCTGTTTGACGGTACAGTCAGTATCAGAAGAGTGGGTAGAATGTGAGCTTGTAGTGCCATCAAGTGAGGAGCAAGAAGAGGAAGGCCGGGAGCTGCGCATTGAGGACCGAGCCTGGGCACGAGACGACTCCTTACACTCCCCTCCACACGATTTAAGCAGCTTGACAACGAAAGCGGAAGATTCGCTCTCCGAGGGCGAAGGGGTTCTTCGCCTCGAGTCGGCATTCAATCCAAGTCCAAGGGAGAAGTTGAGTTTCCGGGGAGAAGTCTTCACATCATTTCCTGGGGGAGAAACATTGGGACACCATACCTCTGCCGATTTCATAGTCCAAGCCTTGACATCCCATTCTCGTTGGCCTACGCCCCGTACGTCGTCGTCGATGAAGAGACCTTCGGTGGTGATTCGGAGAATTAGTCCATCGGTAACATTACCTTGGCCAGACACAAGCTGAGCAATCGGAGTGCGCGTGAATGCATTGTTGAAGGAGTAGACCCCCTTGATCACGATTTTCTCCGGGTCCTTCGTCGAGTATGGTCCACGCATCGACGGAGGTGGCGTGATTTTAGCGGTACTCGCTGACGGGGCATATGAGGACTCCGAGTACATGGAAGCCGCCGAGTTGGCTTTATGCGTTCGCTTAGGTCGATCGTAGGGTCTGAACGAGTATGCGTCGTCGTCCCGTTCTGTCGCTGCAGTCGGCATGGGAGGACGTTGTGTAGCATTTCGGGCAGCCTGCTCTTGCCTCAGCTTCTCCTTCTCCTTCTCTAGCCTCTCCCGTTCCCTCTCCCTCACAGCGGCCTCAGCAGCAGCTTTCTCAGCCGCGGCCTTCTCTTCTGCTGCAGCTTTGGCGGCGGCCTCTTTCGCCAGACGATCTTTCTCTTCCCGTTCTCGTTTCTCCTTCAGCTCGCGCTCGAGCCTCTCTCGTAATTCCTTCTCCCGGGCTTTCAGCCGTTGTTTCTCCAGTTCCTCTTTCTGTCGTTGCCTTTCTTTCTCCAATTCTTCTCTTCGCTTTCTCAGTTCTTCGGCTCTTTTTCGTTCTTCTTCCCTCTTCCTCGTCTCTTCTCTTGCCTTTTCCCAACTTGACTTCGCATTTGTGGTATTTGCTTTTGTGTTGGCCTGCGGCGGTGCTCTCTGCCATGATGACTGAGGAGGGCTGTTGGTCGGGGGTGGTTGAGGTGGAGCTTGCTTGCCATGATGAGGTGGTGGTGGTGGCGGTGGTGGAGCTTGCGATTGAGACTGTGGTTGAGGGCCTGTGTGAGAGTACGAGCCAGTGTTGCCATAGCCTGCATGGCCTTGACCTTGGCTACCAGTACCATGGCTGGGACTCGGACGACTGGACGAACCCGGCTGCTGCCATTCACCCTGAGTCTTGCCGAGCGCCCAAGCCAGTACTGCAACACCGCAGATCAGGGTAAAGACGCCAGTTCCGCCACTGTTAAGGGTGCTAGACAGCCATTCCTTGACCACGGGCACAGCAGTATAGTAGATGAAGAAAGCGGACGCTGTGCACAACACCCCAGCCAAGAAAGAATTGCGCTGGGTCTGGAGTGAAGGGAGGTACAAGAAGCCCGCGCCTGCAGAGTGTGGAGGGATGACAAAAATGTCATATTTCCCGTCAGGAAGACCACCTGACCTGCCGCCGTCTTGGGGATTGGAACCGTGCGGCGGCGGCGGGGGCGGAGGTGGCTCCATGAGAGCAAAGCTCTCTGTGGAATGTAGACCCTGTTATCTCCCCAGGCAGATGTGAACCGTCCGTCGCAGCTGCGTTAAGGTCTTCTTTCTCATATTAGCAGCCAGACTGCGCTGATGGCAGTCCGAGGATGCCAGCTGCTGCGATCAGTCGCTTGACACGGGGAAGGCGCCGATGCGTTGACCGAAGTTTGTGGTTGTCGCCCAGGTTGTGTCTTTGTTGGTGTTTACGAAGGGATCGAGCTCGGGTCGTCAAGGTCGGTCAATGTACTCGGTGCGGGTGAGGAAGGTTTGGGTTTGCGGAGGTGGGTGTTTGGTTTGGTGCAGGGAAAAGTCTGGAAAACAGGCAGGAGAAAAGAGGGTCGGAGACTAGACGCCGACCGACTCGTGAGGATGTTTTTCCGCTGTGAGTGACTCAGGACTCGAGCAACAGGGAACCAGGGCGTTGTTTCCGAAATGACTTGGGTTGAAGTGTGACGGCGCTAAGCGGGAGGAAGGGACCGCCTCGGACGACGTCAGGATTCACTTGCCAGGATCTTGGTCAAGATGTGGTGGGTGGATGGACTGATGGGCTGACCCAAACTCTTTCCTGGCGAGATTGGTGGAACCTCAAAGGACTCGAAAAAGCAACAATCCAAGCAAGCCGACGATTTCAAAGCCACGGCGAACACAGCACAGCGATCTCACTGCCGGGCCTGCAACCTGGCTGCCTGCCTGACCGCCTATGTACCTTGATTTCAGAGAGAGAATTCTAGTTACTACACCCGAGAGCACGTTCGGAAAATAAATATGGTTTTCTTTTGATCCTCTACGCGGCCTTTGCCACTGTTGAAGAAGCGATATGCAAAACAATGCGAACGAATACCCAATCGACCCGGCTGTCAGCAGCTAGATGATACGATGGGTGCGAACAAATTGTGCTAGGCTGGCAAATCACGGTTGCAGTTCATGAGCCCAGCACGCTGATAGGCAGACTCCCTGGAGAAATGAACGCGCTTGGGAGTTTAGCATGCACAAAGACCGCTTCCATCAACGTCCAGCACGAAATGGTGAGCGACGGCTCAGGTCACTTGACGCATCAGAGAAGACCACGTCGTGTCTCCCTGCAAGCGGTGAGACGATGTGATGGATTCCTTGGTCCAAGCCTGCAACAAGAAGTGTGATTTGGAGCTCCGTCTGATGATAAACAACGCGCGACCGTTGGTTGCGCTGGGAAACACGGGGTTAGCCGCAGGTAGAGAAACCTAATCTATCGCTAACACGAACCACGCCGGGGGTCGACGGCTGTTGAACCCTGTGAACGAGCCTCGGGGCCAGCCCGCCGGGAAGCTAGAGCTCCTCCGGCTGCGCCCACATCCAACCATGTGCTCTGAGTCCCTACGGAGTGCTTATGCATGATGACTTCACCGTAAAGCGAGTCAGACTGGCCTGCGAATAATCCTACAACTCTCAGCAGCGAGGATTTTCATATCTGTGCACTTCGCATTCGCCTGAAGCGCTAATGATCCATGTGTATCGTAGCCAGCCAGAGCTAAGTGTGTCGGGCCTTTCCTGGCTCTTGACTTTCCGCCGGACTGTCTGCCCCTGCCTCAAGGGCTTTCTGGAACCAAGGAAGAACTAAAAATCTTGGTAAAATATCAACTGTTCATGTAAAACGCCAGCCGATGCGTTTCCATATTCGATTCACCCTATGTCAACATCTTTCCATATTCATTGCCCCTACTAAATTTCGCTCGCGAGACACCAAAGCTCCTCAGGCTTCTCTGCTTGGAATTGATTATCAAAATGTAACGTGGAAAGCAACAGCCTCCCTCCGTCATGACTTGCATGAGTCGAAGGAGAACAAGAGATACCCCCAAAAGCGGGGAAGAACTGAAGCAAAATTGAAGAGCCAGTCGAAACCGACGCTGGGGTGCGATGCCCGGGGCAGTCAGGCGCGAAATCCCTTAGATGTTGAATCTGCGAGGAACGTGTTTGGAAGGTTTCCAGGTGGAGACGTAGTCAGTGGTCCGAGGACTGTCCGATAATTAGCAGACTGCAGCAGTGACTCGGTTGACGATCTACCTAGGATCTCAACAGTCTGCTTCCAGTGCGTGACTCACGTATGGCATTGGCCGGTAGCCCCAGACGGATGAGAAATATAGATCGGCGACCGAGGTCATCTGAAGCGCAGGGTTATGGTGAGGCTGTAACAGTCGAATTGCTTGAACTTCTAGCTGACAAGCAAGCTTGATAGCGTGTCCAGTTGGTCTGCATGGCTTTCATGGCCACCCGCCACTATATGACGTCTTGAATCTCAAGAACCGACAGCTTGTACACTTCGACACCATGTCCTTCGGCGACCGACCCATCCAAGTTCTCGGGCTTGGTAAGCTTCAGGACGATTTTCATTGATCGGTAGGCCTGGTTATTGATGCACGAAATGAGCAAGGCCTCCTTCTCAACATCCCAGCCCCTCAGCGCTCCAGACCGAGTCCTCCCTTGCAGAGTCCTTGCGAAGCGATTCCACCCCGTAAGCTTCCAAATCCTCATCGCTGTGCCATCAGGTTGCAAATGAGCAAACCATGCACAGAATGGCCAGTACATGTAGCGTGTGTACAGCTTGATCTCAACAAGAGAGTGAAGCATAGTCTTGAACCGGGTGACGACTGTGACCAAAGCCTTCATCTCTGCGAATTCTGGGGACCCTTTGCCAGAGGAATTTGCCTCATATTCAATCTTGCGGATATGCCGTAATTTGTAGTGGCTCGACGTCTTCAGGTAAAGGTTGCCAAAATCGAACGGCTGGTTAGGCGACTCCCGACAACGGTTGTGGAGCCTGTTTAGAATCAGCTGATTTTTCTTTCAAGCAAAAGACATGCTTCGTAAGGTCGAGGGACTTTTGCCGATATGCCCACGGAGACGTACGGTAGAAGAAAGGTATCCATTCCTCACTGACTTGGCGACACACACTCATGAGCGATTTCCTTCCCTTTTCAAGTCTGAACAGCTCCGAGGAATTGTCGGACGGTGACGGTAGATTGACGAGGTAAAAGTAGATCTGCCATCTTATCTCGACGGGAAGCTTAAGGAAAGGTGAGTCTTGTTGACCGATGTTTGGCTGTACTGGAGGGACTTGTGCAGTGACCTTTTTGGTTGGGGGCTTCTTGGATGGTCCTGCGCTTGGTTTACGCCTAGGTCTTTTGATCGGCGGCATTTTCAAGATTGTGAAGCACTGAAGTCTAAGAAATGCATCCCTTTGTTAGCGAGAGGTGAGTATGAGTGTGGGTGTGAGAAGAATGACTTACCGATTGTCACGATGAAGGTGAATATTACCATGTGACCTCGAGCACCACTTGACAGGCAGCTCACCCAGAGCAAGGCGGTCAGTAACTGTACCTTTTGCTTGCATGAGCGTCATCAGCAATAAATCTCATACTTTTTTTCCGCTTTCGTTCCCTGGAGCTAAAGATAGTTGTTACACTTACAACGATTTGTAGGTCAACGCCAGCTTCGAGTTTAACCAAGTTAACGTTGGATGGCAATTGCAGAAGCTCAAAGTCGACCGCCCCAGAGAGCTATGAGTAGCAAACTGGTGAAATGAGACTACAAGTCAAGAAGATTCCTTTTCAAACCAGGGCATCCGACAGCCGAGATTCCCTCCAGCTCATCGACATCCGCTCTTCTCGAAGCTCAGGACCAGGGCTCGACAACGGTAGTGACCTTAAGTGTCTCCAGAAGCTTCATTCGTACGGTACTTGTATCTCAAGTTGAAATCCTTGAAACCGACCGGCTCTCATTCCCTGATATAGGGATCGGGCTTTCCTCTTTTGCCCTGTCTTGGTGCTGTCTTCGTCACGGCGTTGGTCAGAAGCAAGGTGGGACCCGGGCAAACAGATGGCTTCTCCAGAGACCAGGCATAGGGTCGTTGTGATGGGAAAAAGGTAGCCACTCTTCGCCTGCCCGACGACATAGGGCTAAGAGGAATTCCTCGTTTCTTTGCTTGGTCGTGCTCATTGTGGAGGTACGTCAGCAAAGACAGGATGGGCGTGAACCCTGGTATCGAGGGGAGAAGAAGAGATCGCGAACTGTTAAATGCTGTGGTATCAAAAAGGCTTCGACCAAGTTGAGCGGAGCAGTTGCGGATTTCGACTTCCACAAGTTGTATAAAGGCAGCGCTATGTAGAGCTCCTCATATTAAACTTCAAATGCCAGACAGCGATGCGCCTAGACATTGCATTCCTTCCCATCCTGAGATAGCGAATGGGCAACCTCTCTGGTGGATGCTGAGCGTCAGCATTTCAAGATCTTGTGCTGGTACCCGTAGAGCAAGGAACCATTGCTTGACCAGCAGTCCTTGAGTAGGCATATAGTTACGAGATACGGGCCGGGCATCAGTGACCTTGCCATGACGTTTGCAGGTGCTGGACACGACGGGTGGCCTTATTTCAGGAGCAGGGAATAGAGAAGATGGATGGACGAAAGGCATGGGTCTTATCCGCCTATCAACACTTGTATTCCGTAACATGCCGGGGGTCGCATGGAGCTGTAACCACTTGCGGAAGCTCACAGTAAGGCGCAGGCGGGACACGGGGACGGGGACGCTGAGTGCTGGGCTCTTGTTTGGTGTCTGCCTGCGATTTGATCGGCACCATGGCATCAATCATCCTCAGCTCGAATTCGCTCTGAGATATGGATGATAGTTCAAGGTAAAAGAATCCAATCCGATAAACTTTTCAAGAACAAACTGTACTTTCTTCGACATTTCCTTGAACATAGGCACTTTTCACACTCTTACTGGCATCCATGCGCTGCCTTGTACCCCGCATTGATTGATATTGGTGAATTCCGGTGATATTGGTTCAAGATGACTGTTCACAAACAGTATCCCACTCGCAACTACGAGACCTTCGGAGATAGCGAAGATTCACCCAATCAGTCTCCCACCTCATATCGTCGAGGAGGCGACGCTGACAAGTCTCGCTCGGCAGCAGTCGAAGCTCGGAGACTGGCGTCTCAAGGCTCATGGGCCGACAACTTTACAGGCGGCACACCTGCAACAGACAGGACGCCATTAGCCTCAACGGTTGACGGCGATGAAGAGCGGGATGTTGAATACCCAGATATCGCACAAGATGGCGATCCGTCCGATCCTCCCCCAGTCTATACTCCCTCCGCCAGTACGCAGGCGGCGTCGCAATCGCCCGCAGCACCTGCCTCGCCAGTGACTGCGAGATCAATCCCTACTACGGTCCCCGGGCCAGTAAGCGCTCCCAGCACACAATCCCTTTCAAACACACGTTCTACCCAAAGCCCGTATCGACCAAATGATGAAGAGGTGGGTCCATCGACCCTACCCGAGACCGTCCGGCAGCCGCACGAAGAACATCCCAACCATGACGGCCAAGGCCATGATGAAGAAGCAGACTCCGACTCCGACGCTTTGCCGGTCTTTTTGCAGCAGCGACAGCATCAACGACAGAAGAGAAAGTGGTGCCGGGGTCCTCCAAAGTCTCGATCGTGTGGTAGTCGGCGACGCGGATTCGGACACCATAGAGACGGCAAACATCGAGCCCATCGTGTCAAGAAGATAATCTTCTTCCTGCTGGCACTCCTAGCTTGCCTATGGCTCCTGATTCCAGGGCTTTGCAAGTCCCTCAAGAATGTACAGGAGCCATCTCTTACCTTGTTCTCAAGCACAGTCAATTGTTCCCATGTATCTTTGCTGACATGAGCTTTTCTCAACAGAACGGTCGGTATGATCTTCCGAGCTTTGGAAAACAGCCATCACAGACACCATGGCCAGAGGAGAAGCGCGAACATCGCGAACACGAGACGTTTCGGTCTATTACCGGCACATACCAATTGTACGATCTACTTGATTTGTCTACAACGAGCGGCAGCATCTCAGTTACGATCGAAGTCCAGCCTGGCGACAAGCCGGCTGTGCTCCGTCTCGCAAGTACAGCGGGAAGCATAAATGTGAAGATGACCTCCGGAGGTGGCTTGTTCAAGAAACGACTTGTCCCCGAGGCGGCAAGGGCGAGGGTCCTGCAGACTGAGATATCTGTTAGCGCAGGTAGTGTCTCCGGCAACATTGTTCACGGAAATGGCGGCTCGGCCTTGGTCTCTACGAATACAGGCTCTATCAACTTGGATGTCTACGCAGTTGGCGTTTCGGAGATGGATGCGCATTCAAGTCTTTCGACTGTTTCAAACCACGGGAGCCAGCATATCAAGGTGTACTCCGACGTTAGCAACACTGAGCCAATCCGTGCTCTCCAGGCATCCCATCAAGTGCGTGGTAGTGGGAGTATGACGATCGAGTATCCTACAGAGTGGGAGGGCATGGTGCACATGACTTCCTATGGCTCCGGCAGTATCGGTGCCAGTGGCCGCGGCTTGATAGTCCGCAAGGAGAGCAGTCATGAGCTGTATGGTTACAAGGGACCCAAGGAGGGGACAAAGGTCGAGATATCGGAGCTTGGGAGTGGTAGTGTGAGGTTTTCATGTTGAGTCTGGGACAATTTGAACCTTAGGCCTGTGTGGACTGTTACGGGTTATGACTATACAATCTCGGGGGGACATTTTTCACTATCTACGGATGATGTGTGAGGATTTATTGGCACACATGGATGTATTCAAAACAGTAACGTGCTTCTATGCGACGGGTAAAACGCTATGTACTGTAACATTTGGACCTCGGTTAACCACACGCTTCCGGCTCCATCTGTCCAACTCAACAACTTCTTCTATATCGTTAGGTCGGAGACGCCTACCTTCCATCCTTGTTGTCTACTCGAATATCAGGCGGCGCTTCAGGTTCTGTTCTGACAAGCGGGTGTACTCCTCTCCCACCACATCGGCACCACACGCTGCATCATGAAAGCGATACACATAACAAAATTTGTCCAGGCCAATTCGGAGCTGCGCGTCACAGAGATCCCAGCCCCTGTGCCTGGGGCGGACCAAGTCGTCGTCAACATCACTCACAGCGCATTAAACCACGTCGACCTCCTCTATGCGCGGGGCAAGCACCAGAACAATCACATCGGCCTGGTCAAGCCGCCATTCATCCTCGGTCTAGAGTTTGCCGGCACGGTCGCTTCGGCGCCAGCAGGGTGTCAATTCCAGGTCGGCAACCACGTTTGGGGAGCCAGCGTAGGTGGATTTGCGGAGCAAATCGCCGTTCCTGCTTCGGCTCTCTTCCGGCTACCTACGGGCTGGACGCTCCATGATGCCGCAGGGCTAGGCGCGGGGACCGCTCCCGTGAGTTATGGTGCCTTGATCAGAACCGCGGGAGTCAAGGCGGGCCAGACGGTCCTTGTACACGCTGCGGCAGGCGGGTTGGGAGTCGTTGCTGTGCAGATCGCTCATGCGGTCGGAGCGCAGGTCATTGGGACGGTGGGCAGTGAGGAGAAGGCCGACGTTGTGCGGAAGCTGGGTGTGCTAGGAGTGGTAAGGTACGATAGAGAAGGGTGGGAAAAGGAGGTGCTGAAGCTCACGAATGGCGCCGGCGTCGACTCCGTGTATGATACTGTCGGCCTGGTCCAGAAGAGCATCCGATGCTTGAAGTTTGGAGGCAATATCGTCGTCGCCGGCTTCGCTGGCCTGGGCGGGAAAATGGAAACCCTTGCCATGAATAGGGTTCTGCTCAAGGGCGCCAGGTTATTAGGATACGTGAGTATTCTTACTTGAGTTTGTGTCGTGCAGTGGCTGACTCTCGCAACAGCGATTTGGCGAAACGGGGAGACGACTCCCCGGGGAGAACGATGAAGTCTGGAGGGGCCTTAACGAAATGCTCGAGGGCGGAAAGATCAAGCCGGTCGTCTATGCCACGTATTCCGGTCTAGAAAGCGTCCCAAAGGCCCTCGACGACCTTGCTTCCCGAAAAGTCTGGGGCAAAGCTGTGGTCGAGATTCACACTCCCAGTGCACAGCTACAGGCCATGTTATAACAACTCCTCAGCTCGCCCCAACACGATGAAAACCTCGGAATCAGTTCATGACGAGCCCTCCATCTACTACAATCTGCTGTCCCGTCACCGCGGCGGCCCACGGACTAGCGAAGAACAACACCGCCCCAGCCATATCTTCCGGCGTGGTGACCTTCCTGAGTGGCGTCACGGCCTTGATATGGTCGAACACGGCCTGTGGAGTACTGGCACTCGCGTCCGTCGTTTGCAGGAGGCCCCCGGATACCATGTTCACCGTGATACCTTTTGGACCCAGATCAGCGGCGCAAGTCCTGGTAAAGGCCAACAATGCTCCCTTGGCAGCTGTGTAATCGTGGTACGGCACAACTGGGTTCTGGAACAGGTTGGAACCAATGTTGATGATACGACCAAATCCCGCCTTCTCGAAACCAGGCAGCGCAGCCTGCGTGGTGTTTAGTGTGCCACAAAGAAACCCCTCTAGCTGGGCGTTGAGATCTGACCACCTCAACTCCGCGACTTTTGGTCTCGCATCTCCGTTGAAAGCAAACTTGCCCACCATGGCATTGTTTACAACAGTCGTGATGGGATTTCCGAAATGCCGCTTCGCAGCCTCGAACAGAGCCTTTACTTCGTCGGAATGTGTGACATCGGCACGGAAAGCGAAGGCATCAAGCTCCTTTGCCAGCCCGGACACGACACCCTCTTCGGAGCTGTAGTAGTTTAGAACGACTTTTGCGCCTTCTGCATGGAACGCCCGTGCGATGGCGAGTCCGAGTCCGCGGGAAGACCCTGTAATAGCGCGAATGAGTATAGATTATAGACTTATGCTGTCGATACTGCGTCTTGCGATTGCCAGTAGGGATGCCTCCCGAGAGCTGCTCCGGGACTTACCAGTAACGAGGACGATTTGATCTTCAAGCTTCATCGCCTCTGCTCTTTTCCACATACGTCAATAGGATATCTTATTGTACTAATACTCGTGAGCTCGGAAGCGAACGCCCTAAAAGCCGACAGCCTCCTGAATACAGATCAACGCAAGGTTGCAGGGAAACTCCCCGCCGAATTTGATGGTCGGTGCCGCCGCTTTCGGAGGGGTTCTTCCGCCGATGCTACATAGTAGCCAGGTTCGCTGTCCCTGGTCCCTTTCCACATCAGCCTTCAGATTTTCCTTCCCTGACTATTTTGCTGGTATAGGATATGACTCACCGTACAATCCAGAGGAAACAATTAACCGTACATTTTGATGATCGCCGTGCCTCACATCCCTCAAGAGCACTGGGACACTCCTTGAAATGCGCGCCTATGCATCTACTAATGACGCTAGATCGTGTTTACTTTTCAGCCACCGATCAGCCTATGGGGAGGGTTGGGCGCACCCTCTCTCACGTGGACGACTACTCAACCGCGAGAACAAAACCCGTTAGGACTCCGGGGGTCGAAAGAGGGCCATTGAAATTACAGGGATACCCTGTCAACACCAACGTCTGGGTTTATCAGGTGTGGCGCTCAGACAATTCTTCCACCGCGCAACCTCTAAAAAAAAGGTGAATTCAAACCGAATACCCCGATGTTGCAAAGTCCAAAGCTCGACTAGCCACCTCTGGGAACAGGTAGGCATCTCGAGAGCTTTACCAATCGGTAGCCTGCTGCATCGAAGGCATCTCGCCAGCATAACATTGGCGCCGCGCGCTGGCGGTGGCTGTGCTGTCCTCGCCGTTCTTCCACTATGCAGCCTGACTGATTGTATTTCCATTGACCTCTCCTGTCCTGTCCAAGACGCTGTGTTCCTGAAAGCATTCGACAGCAATGGCCTCTTCTGACGTCGTGTATGAGCAACCATCGTCCGCGGAGCCACGGTTTAAGTACGAGCCACTGGACCTCTCGACATCGTCGATACGTGTTTTCCGCATCCTTCCTGAGCGGCGAGATGGGCATATACAATTACGCCTTTTCCAAATCCCAACAACTACCACTGTCGACTATGTCGCCGTATCTTATGCGTGGGGTCCGGTTTCTCCGACCCGTCGCATTATGATCAACGGCAGTCTGTACAGTGTCCGGGACAATCTCTGGACCTTTTTGGATGAGCTCCAGCGCCGCCGGCCCGATGCCGAGTCGTTGTGGGTTGATGCGATCTCCATTGACCAGGCAAACATTCCGGAGCGCAATCACCAAGTCCAGCAAATGGAAACCATCTACAGAAGTGCGAAGAAGGTCTATTCCTGGCTAGGCGTTGCCGACCGCTCCTCAGATCAGTTTTTCGACGGTATGGCAGACCTTCTGAGGATGATAAACGTCGACCACGGAATTGACGACACGACTCACCACGGAGTTGATTATATGAGTTTCGAAGGCGTGGTCGAGCATTTGCAGGAATGCGGTGATGATTTCGAACTCCTGTCATGGTACTTCCTGCCTTTTGTATCCCTGTGCCACAGGCCGTATTGGAGTAGGGTCTGGATCATCCAAGAATTCCTCTTGAACCCAAGCCTGCAGGTCATGTGTGGATCTCGCGAAATCTCAGCTGAGGATCTTTCGAGCTTTGCGTCTGCCTGCGTCAATGCATCCTCGCAGCTTCTCAGCGAGTTTGTGAGAGATGAACGCATTCGCGCCCTGCCAGCTGTGCAAATTCTGCTGTCCTTCGACGAAGGCTTTGACGACGACGAGTTTCCAAGGGGTGCGGGAGGTTTGAGCGAGCTCCTAGAGTTAAGCCGACGTGGAGGTTGCTCTGACGCCAGAGATCGCATATACTCGATACGAGCACTGTCTCGCTTGGATATCCCAGTCGACTATGGGGAGCCTGCTATTACTCTCTTCTGGAGAGTTTTGGTAACCTTGGGACGGACAACCGACCTTCCTTTTGTCCAGCAACTTAAAGAAGCGCTTGGGGTCAGCAAAGACGACGTCAAAGCCAGTCTGCCATCCGAATTGCGAAATCTTCGTACGCCATTCTCGACTAAGCTTGGAGTGATGTTTCCCTCTGAGGTCTTTTTCTGGAACGGCATTGAGGGTCCGTGGAGCTGCGGCTTTCTCGGAAATAACTCAAATGGATGCAGATGTCTGCGTTTGATGCTCCACTGGACCGGGGCTCGCAGCGTCGAGTTCTGCCGCTGCTCTTCGTGTCTCATACCGAAGCAATTCAGCAGGCTGCCAAGGGAGCAGACTTACATGTCAATGTCATTCCTCGATCTCGGCGCAGATGTCGTTTTAGTGATCTGCAAGGCTGCCAAAGGTGTAACAGGATTGCTTGGTCTGGCTAAGCTGGAACAAGAGCCCAGCCGGCGTTGGGACCTATTGGTCTCGTCGCCTCCCGCACTGAATTATCTTCGCAATCCAAACCGACCGATATGGTTAAATTTGGGAGGGAGCTCGGCAGGGGAATACTCATGGGATCCCGACCCAGAACTCCTCTTCTCTGCCAGCGCAGCCATGTATGCGTGCGAGTCCTTTGACTGGACTCACGCGCCTCCCCCTGCAGTCGACATCCTGAAGCTGAACGACAGATATTTCGACCAGCATCAGGTCCGTGGCGGTCCACATTGGGAGCCACGTCGGAGGACTGGTGCTCGATGCCCCTCGTGTGAAAGGCGAGGGTAGATCGGTGTGGTCAGCGTCAGGTACAACACAGCAAGTCAGCATATGAAGATATAATGGCGATACCGGTACGTGTCACCACCTTTCTGGACCCGTCGTCGTTAAGCAAATACGACAAGTAGCGAAGGCACGACACTTGCACCACAGCGGTTCTTGGAGTTCTTACCGGATCCAGACCTGGTTGGCTGGAGTTGGCAAGAGTGGGACGCGACTGCCTCCTTCGGGCCTTGCCAGGGCAGTCACGTCCCAGGTCACAGGTCATAAATAAACTGAGAGCTGGCCTCCGAGCAGATAGAGAATGACAGAACTATTGCACAAGCTTGAGTTGTGCCCACCACAGCCAGCATCTTGCTCGTCGACCACCGCTCAAGCTTCATCTTTAGCCTTCATTGTGTACCCCCTAGATTCGCTAGGCTTAACGCGAGAATATCGCGAACCGAACGGCGCTTCTAGGGTCCGTTATAGACATAGGTAGACAGCTGTCACGGAGTAACAGTTATTGTAAAGAGCTGAAGCGTTCTGTGATTGATTCATCCGCGTGTGTGCTATGAAGAGTACAGTTTGAAATGAGAGAATGCGCTAAATACCAGCTAACCACTTGTGCCCCTCGTGCCTTCCGTGCGCAACCGCGCCACCGCGCCTTCCGTATCAGTTGTGAACTACGGATTGAGCGCGGCGCCTAAACCGCCGGCGGAGTTCCCGGCAACAAACTTTTACAGGCCGAGTACGGAGGAACTGCTGTGTGTGTGTGTGCGCAGCTCGGTCACTGACTTCACTTCTCTCGGCCTTCTCCCCTATCCACGCCAGTCAAGCCATCTAGCCTTGCAGGGCCCCGCTTAAGATTTCGTGGATCATAACCGCAAGGGGTCAAAATTGACCCCAAAATCGAAGTCGAGATTGTCGACTTTTCACAAATCTTGGACAACAGCTCCAATGGCGCAATGTATAAAACACCGAAACGGGGGTGCGATTTTAGCTAACAATCCCTACAGGGTAGCGCGCCAGACTTCTAGCCTTCAAGGGCTGTCATCTGGAGGGTGAGCCACATCCTCCATCACGCGCTGTGTCGATTGCAAACATCTAACAACAACAATAGTTGTGGGTTCGAGTCCCACTTGGAGTGCAAACTTCCCTTTCCTTTTTGCGAATCTTGGAGAATAGGGGCGAGATACGCTGTGAGTAGATGTCAAGGTTAGGCCGGCCCGGGTCTTTCGTGATACATGTACCGCACACACATACGTCGTGGGGATAGCACGTGCGACTCAGGGCATCTTTTCCCATGTCCTCATTGACAGCGTGGGGGTGCTTTAGGACGTACTCTTAGTGTGCGACCGCCCGATATGCCTGAGCCTATGTGGGATGGCATGAACCATGTAATACCCTTACAGCAGCCCCTACAACTGAACTTCTACCGACCTAGCCTATTATAGTCGTGAGGGAGACCACCGTACCTAACACGAAGGCATTACGTAGACCTCTAGACCTAATATACGTACGTCGACCTCTAGACCTAACACGAGGACATCATATGTAGATCATAATATGAGATCCCTACCTTCCGAAAGCAACACGAGTCCCCAGTAACACGTTCCTCGCCTAATCCGTAAAGGTAAAAGGGGCGGTCTCCGGGGACCATAATAAGACCGCCTCCGCCTAGCACAATAACGAACATAACCTGTTCAAGAAGTGGAAGGGTAGTGTAGTTAGTCCTACGACGATGGTTATCATAGAGAACGTTGTCATAGCGGTTACACTTCTTGAGAATATCCTCCATATAGTGGTGTATAAACTGATCGGATAGTGAGATTAGATCGAGAAGCAGGGTTCGCCATCATGTACTATCTTCTTTCTTTCATTAGGGGTTCCAGTACACGAGGGGCTTATAAGTAATAAATAGAATTGCCTCCTTAACACCGATTCTTACGAGTCACGGCGGCGGCCGACCTCCTCCCTCTCCTCGAACAACACCTATATACCGTTCCTACACTCCGCACAGTCCTCCACGCATAAGCTACAATGCATGAAAGAACAATCAAAACAAAGATCCTCCTTGTCCTCATCTCACCAGAGCTCATTACTTCGAGGCTTGGCTTTGCTAGACTACATCTGCGGCGCGGATGGCCTCTACTCACCATCTCGATAGCTCGGACCCGCGGTGTTGGTTGAAAGTGGTTCGAGAGCGCGCCGACTTGACTTGATGGTGTTGTCTACGACACTACTGGAGCGTCGCCGCTTGGGCAAATGGTTCAGCCCGGCGATTTCCTCCGAGGCTCCTGACGGAAGGACATTCTCCTGATCGTTGGCTGAGAGCGAGTCGGTGAAGTTTTCAGCGTCCCCCTCTCCTATTAGCGCCCCTCCCTCTCCCATCAGCGCCCTCCCTCTGCCATCAGCGCCCCTCCCTCTCCCATCGGCGCCCGCCCTCATGAAGGTGTGCTTCATTCCGGTTCGTTCCCAGCGGAGATCTTCGATCTTCCTGCGGCATCCTCCCAGCCCTCGATCGGAGCCAAACCGGCGCATTAGCTCTTGCTGCAGCCGGAAATTGAGCGTCTTTGCTCCAATGTTGAGGTATGCCTTTTCAACCTTCATGGCAATTTCTACTTCTCATGACTTCCATTGCCAGGTTGGTTCCGTCGGCTCCTCTTTTGAGGGGTCGCCTTCTATTTCGTCATCTTCTTGCTCGGTTCCCATTTCGTTGCTGTGATTGGGCACGTGTCCTGTTCGGTCTGCGTACATTTCGTCGAGTCTCCTCGTGCATGCCTCATAAGATCTCTCGGAAGCGCAGTGCTCCTCCAGCACCCGCTGCAAACGTATCGCTTGTGCTTCGTATGGGACTGAAGTATTGATGACCTCAATGTCCCTAGCAATCTGGATCTCGTTTGTCGACCATTGGAGTTGGGACGTCTCGCCCTCAACGTCTGCCGTGCGCTCCGCGTACATTGCCTCCAATTTTCTGCTGCAAGCGTCAATAGATCGCTCGGAACCGCAGTGTTCTCTCAGCACTCGCTGTAAGCGTACAGCTAGTGCTGTGTGGGTGACAAAAGGGTTAAGCGCCTCAATATGCCTGGCAAACTCGATCTCCTCTTCTGACCATGGGCGATATAACGACTCCCCTGGCCACACCTCCGCAAAATAGCTGATGCACTGGGGAAACGTATAGTGCAGACCGACGAGCCTTGTTTCCGCACGAAGCT
Organism: Phialophora tarda; assembly: GCA_016109495.1. Taxonomy (NCBI): domain Eukaryota; kingdom Fungi; phylum Ascomycota; class Eurotiomycetes; order Chaetothyriales; family Herpotrichiellaceae; genus Phialophora; species Phialophora tarda. Next base: position 151,384 of record JADWPL010000006.1, on the reverse strand, counting down.
CTCCCGTGCCATGAGGGATCGTATAGTGTAGATTGATGAGCCTTGCTTCCTCACGAAGCTCTCCCGTGCCATGAGGGATCGTATAGTGTAGATTGATGAGCCTTGCTTCCTCACGAAGCGCTCCCGTGCCATAAGCGAACGGTTCGGCATCGCACCGTGCCGTCGCCGGACTTCATGCGCCATTCTCACCGCTGCCTCGTTGTCTCGGATGGGGTCGAAATTTGGGCGCCGTTCCACGCTGTAGGCTGGGAATAGCTCTGAAACTAGTTCCCGGCATCTTGTTAGCGTTCTTTCGACTCCGAATTCCGCCAGGACATCCATAAACTCCTCGGCCTGTTCGGCTCTTGTCAGGAAGGGAAATTTTCCATAGAGACGGGAGACCAGAGCGCCTTCCACCAAATTCCAACAAGCACTCTCCTTCAGCCTTGTGTCCGCTCTACTGTGAAGGTCCATTGCTGCCCGCTTGCGACTGATAGAATATGTTGATCTATCAAACCCCCTTGTCCGCGAGCTTTGCTTGGATCACAGTATTCATCTTACCTGCTTCGTAAGCGGGCACGTTCGTGTGGAGAATGGCGGCTTCCCCAGCACGGAGCAAGTCGCTCCAGTAGCTCCAGCTAATTTTGTCTTCGGCGGTGTTCAGGGTCATCTGTACTTTCGATAAGGTCGTCTATCTTGCACTGGTTGAAGAAGTTGACCACTTAGCCGGAGGGGTCACCGGCTCATTCACTAACCGACCTTGGTGCTTGCGTTTAGCCGTTGACCACTTGGCTTCAGGAGTCACCAGCTCATTCAGCAACCGACCTTGTTGCTTTAGTTTAGCCGCTTTGCGCCGAAGGGCCTTCATGTACAGTAGACTGCAGTTGGGACTCTCTGCTCCTTAGTAGAGACGCTGACGGACGTTGGCATTTAGAAGTGTGGTTCGTCGGCGGCAAGCTGGAGGAGACCCACGGGGTCTTTCAGACTCATCTTCCTCTCTAAGTCTGACTTCCCTTCTTCCGCAGCGAGCAAGGCGTCGTTGAGATCAAGATCCTCTTCGGTGTTCAAGTCGTTATGCCCATCACTCGTGGTGTCTGTCGACTGATTGTCGTGCTTCTTCGATGCTTTGGAGCTAGCGCTGCGACAGCGGTAGGGATATATAGGATGGCGCTGAAGACCTCTGTGAGAAAAGCGGCCGACAGTTCATCGAGGCGTTCGTGAAGCTCTTCGGTTGCATCATAGTGCAACAGATTCAGTCGCCAGGGGGCGCTTTCAACCACAATGTCTGTTGTACAACGGCCTGCAACTTCTTCAGATGATTGCAGAGGGTAACCCCTGACTGCAAGGTGGGTGACTCGCACCACTTACAGCACTCGCCACCCAATGTGGCAACCGGGCTCAGCTGACCTCCAGCCATGAAAACCACTTGTCGCAAGCCTCGCCATTCAGCCGTGCTTTTTGCCTGTTCAAACAGTCCGCATAATACTCGTCCTGTGGTCCATAGATCTTCAGGGCTAAGTCCAGCTCCTGCTGTGCCCAATAGTCGCTCCTGGCGAGGTCGCCTCTTCGACAATTCAGAAGGGATAGGTTCTGGCACGTAAAGACACTGGTCTCGTCCGTCGGTCCGTGGTAACGATTGGCCTCGGAATCAAGGGCAATGATATTCTCAAAGACGCTTTCGGCATCGTCCCAGCGCTGCTGTTCGACGTACAGATTGCCCAGTCGACGGAGACAGTTTCGGCGCGCCAGACTAGCGTGGCCGTAGGTCGCCGTGCTGGATTCGCAGGCCTCAAGTATCGTGGCCTCGCTCGCGTCAAAGTCGCCATCGCGCATCAGCTCCACGGATAGACCTTGTTTGAGGAGCAACACTTCGGGATGCCCTGGCTCGAGCGTCTTTGAGTAGGTATCGAGGATGAGTCTCATTGCGGGCTGGGCGACCACACGCATCATCTCCCAGCTTCGCATGTTATTCATGATGCAGGCGAGAGGGTGTCGGGCCCCGAGCGTCTTCGAGGACATGGAGGCCATGAACCGCACAACGGACATCCATGCCTGCTGATATCGGCTCCAGCGGCGGTTTCCCATTACAGCCAATAGGCTCATGAGGACTTGTCTCGTCGGGCGGAGCAGATATCCTTCAGCCATCGCGCAGCCTCTTTGCAGGTCTTCAAAGGCACTGGGGACGTTTGCCTGCTCTAAAAGAGTCAGGCCATGCTGAAACTGGTGCCAGATATAATTCTTTCGCCGTCGGAACGGCTTAATCCGCTTGATGGACTGCTCTGACGGCATGGGCGTCGGGACGGTAAGGTCAGGGCTGGTGGTTATGAAAGCCTGTGTGGCCATGACGATGGAATTGGTAGTATCACTGAAGTCGTCCTTGAGGATGAAAGTAGGTATCGAGGTTGCGTCGTCCGGTTGTCGCTTCACTATCGCTCGTCTATTGTGCAGTGGTGTTGAGATTCCCACATGAAGCCCATCTGGCTGCTGAGGACTCTCTTCTGACTTGACAGGCACAGGGGAGGACGCCCTAGACGGGGCTATGACTGCGTCATTGTCTTCGTCCTTGACATGGCCGGGAGAGAATATGCCGCTGAAAGAAGACAGGGATGTAAGCTCCGGGTTGAACAAGATACCCGGCGACCGCGTCCGGCTCCCTAGCCCATAATGCTTGCGAATGCCCCATCCTCTAAGTTTATTCTTGTAAGACCGCAACCTGTATGAGGTCAGGAGGGAATGAAACCTGGAAACAGAATCGGATCGGGAACCCACGAAGATCTGAAGTGATATTTCTGGCAAAGGATGTGCTGGACTTCAGACAAATTTCGATCTTCCTCCACATACAGCCTTGTAATGGCGGCGCGATGGTCTTCCCAGTCGGCCAGGGAAGGCGGATACGCAGGTTTAAGAATGAAAGACATGAAGTTTGGGTGACGGGTATGTGCCGGAGATAACTGCAAACTCAACACGCCGATGAAGAAGGGCAGAAGCCGTGAGAGCAGTGAGATCTAGCTTAGGTTTGGAAACCAGGACAACCATGTGGAAGTGCCAAGGCCCATTAGAACAGCATCGAGGATTTGAAATTTTGTTTGTGGTGGAAGTGAATAATATGTGAAGAACGATCCGGGAAGCTTTTCGGCCAGACTTGGTAGCCGCCAGCCTCGTCGCGCCTTCCTAACCGGCTGCCGCCACAAGAACGAGGCTGCACTTTCCTCAAACAGTAAGTGCTGCAGCTATGTTTCTTCGTCCATATGAAGGCTGGTAACTTGAAGCATTATTATTTCATTTCATATCAGTCAAATCGCTCCCAGGCGCGTTCCGCTCTCAAGCATCTGGCCGCCGGATGAAACGCCTCGCTAATGTGCTCAATCATCGTCAAGCCAGATCCGATTCTCATCTCTCCGTCACAGCTGTGCCGTACCTTCATTCGTCGGCATCAAAGATCTGGAAGGTATTGTCCAAGATGGTCTCAACAACTTTAGCCTGCCATCCCGAATCTGCAATATCCGCACTTCCGGGTCCGTTCCCATTGACACCGCCTCGCTGACCCATCAAGGTCGGCGCAAAAACAATTGCTAAATTGTTGTGGGTCATCTTGTTCCGGTCGCTGTGCTGTGCGATCTTGTGGAGATGGATCGCCAGAAGCCTAAGAGTGGCGTAATTAGGATCGGGCAGCGCGTTGACAAGTGCGTGTATTGCATCCCTTCGCTGTATAGCATCGTCCAATTTGGCAGCTTGGATAAAGTCTCGATATTGCGCCCCGGTAAGCAACGGATCGGGGAGGTCTCGAAGGAAGTGTTTGAGCAAAGTGGTGACTGAGGCAATGTCATCCGCGGCACGAGTGCGGAGATCCACTGAATTGGCGTCTGAGAGTACGTTAGCGAGCATTCGTCGGACGTCAAGGAAGTCTTACCATGATCGAATTGCTGCCTCAATTCCATAATGTTATTCGCCGAGCCAGAGGTTCGGTAGATGCCTTCAACGCTGAGCCCGTACATGTCGACCGCTTGGACACATTGCATAACAATGATGGGAACTGCGGACCCTTCACGCTGGAACAGCTCGTCCAGAGAGACCCCAAACACTGGACGAACAGGCGGACCAGCTCTTTGGACGGCCTGCCTCGACGGAAGTGCATTGACACCTCCTGGCCGCGGTGCGCCGTTTGGAGGTCCGCCAGGTCCGGGTCCTGCCATGCCACGACCGGCGCCTTGAGGTGGCATACCTTGTTGCTGTGGCTGACCCATGCCGCCTGGAGCTTGAGGTGCTTGTCCTCGTGCCCTCCCTTGTGGCGGCTGACCTCGTCCCATACCAGCTTGCGGCGCTCCCAGTCCCATTCCACCCGGTGGTGGTTGTCCACGTCCCATGGCGCCTTGCGGCGCGGGACCTGGTCCGCTTGGTGCACCTTGGCCTTGAGGCATTTGTGCTTGGGGTGCTTGGCCTCGGCCCATACCGCCCTGAGGCGGTTGACCTTGGTTCATCCCGCCTGGCGGGCCTTGCCCTTGGTTCAATCCGCCTGGCGGACCTTGGCCTGCATTCATGCCACCTTGTGGAGCTTGGCCTCTACCCACTCCACCTGGAGGCGCTGTACCTCGTCCCATACCCTGTGGTTGGCCTCTACCCATTCCTTGTGGTGCTCCTCTACCCATGCCCGGCGGCGCCTGTCCGCGACCCATTGGTGCTTGACCTCGTTCCATCGGCCCTCCCGGCCCAGCTTGAGTGCCGGGCCCACCTGGTTGCGGTGACGGGCTTCGCATCGGTTGAGGCTGCTGACCTGGAGCACCCAGCGAGGTAATGGAAGACACGTTACGCGCATGACCGGGACCTGCGGCGGAAGGCTGGCCAGGTCCGTCAGGTCCGATGGGGGATACAGCGCCTGCGTCGCCGCCGAAACTGCCACCAGTGGATGCGTTGATCTGCGGTAATTGCGGTGGTCCAGCAGGATTCGCCTGCTGAGGCCTATTCGGTCCGGGGCCCCCAGGATTTCCCACCTGTTGAATCTGCGACTGTGGTTGGGGACCACCGTAGTTCTGGTACTGCGATTCATCGCCATATTCTTCGCCCGGATAAGGAGTAACACCAGATACTTGCCTTGAATGTGTTTGCGGATAATTCTGTCCATACGAGTCTTCATCATAGTATTGGTCTGAATAATCCGGTTGCTGTTGTTTCGGCGACAACGACGGATGTTTCTCGTACTTGATCTCGTTCGCTCTCGGCGGAGCTTTGTTGCCGAAACTGAGCACATGATCAATAAAATCTCGCTCGTTATTGATACTCAAAGCCGCTTCACGAAGACTCTTTGACGGCTGGCCCGGAATCGGTGATTGTCCCTTCATGGGCGTCACACAGAGGCCAAATCCCAGCATCAGTTTCTCGGTCAGGTTGGCGAACTTCTGCACCTGCACGCTCAGACCTGCGTCGATCTCCCTCGTCAACTCTTGAAGAGCATTGACAGTCTGTGGTCTGTAAGTGCTCATCAAGTCATTCCGCATGGTCTGCGCGGCATCGACTTTGGCCGAGTAGTCGGCATCAGCAGCATCAAGTTTGTGTCGCAAGTCTTCCTCGGCCTGGGCGGCGGATTTTTTCAAGCCAAACTTGCCCGACTGTCTCTCCCCGGTCCTTGCTCGATCGTACTGCTCGGCCAACGAGTTATACCGGTGTTTGGCCTTCTCCATCGCTGCCTCTGCATCCTGGACTCGCTTTTCCGCATTCAAGCCTGTCTGTTTCCAGTGTTTGCGGCCTCTTTCAGTATTGGCTGCCAGCTCGTATAGTTCCTCCGACATCCCGTGGAGTGTTTGGCAGTATTGAAGGCCATGGTCGGCCATTCTCTCGTGGATGCTTGTAAGCTCTTTATAGTTTTCGGCGAAGGAGCCTTGCCTGCTCTCGGGTCGGGCGATCGAGTCATGTGTGGTCCGGCTGAGCCTCTTCAAACCCTGCGAATGCTTCTCTTCGAGGGCGGATCTTTCTTTTAGGAAGGCTGCAAAGTCCTGTTGCCCTGTCAGCAAGCCCGATTGCGGGAGGCACAAGGCGTGTGTACCCTCGTTGAGCTGGTGCTTTGTTTCAGTCTGTTCAACAGCGTCGTCACGCCGATCTAAGGAGCCTGTTAACATCGTCCGCATTCGAACACAATGTAGCTGTGCTTACGTCCGAAGAGAGAACACTGTGCAGTCTATCCCTGTAAGAGGGATCCAACTCGTCTCGAGGCCCTTCCCCAGCAGGCACAGGGGGTAAGGGTGCTCCATTGTCGCGCTGAGGTCCTGGTGTCATAGGACGAGAGCCGCCGTTCATGGGCGCATTGGACTCTACCGCGGCTGCCATGTTTGATAACCTGCAGCCTGGGCAAGTTCCACTGCGACGACGGTATGCGGGGAGAGCGACGAGAGATCGATAGGCGAGGGAACCAACATGCGACAGCTTCCGGAAACGAGGGACACCTAAGGGACAAACGGCCCGCGATGCTGACAAGAGGGTGAAGGTGAACTTGTTCACAAGATACCTTAGGTATCGGATTAAAATGTTACGAATACCTCACCTTTGTGCTTCCCGCCACGCGAGTTTCCCAGCTTTCTGACTTCTCCAACCAAGGCGTCACCAAAACTCCGATCCAAGCCCCCAGCCCTAGGCGGCTCTAAGCTTTGGCGGCGTCATCCCACTTAAGCTGCGCACCCGCTGCGCCACAGCCTGCAGCACTCCCCTCCACCACTCGGTGACCGCCAACCCTACCTCGTGCTTAGCTTGCCACGAAAAGCGGGCATTTCCAGGCGGTACGCGCCCTTTTGAACCAAGGGCGACGCAAAATAGTCGCTTGAACCGCTTAGATGCCACTAGTCAAAACATGCCCATAAGCTGACGTGTCGCTTTGAATAGTACTACGCATGTACCGAGTACAAGTACGCACATAGTACATACTCCGGACCGCCCCTTGCGCAGTCAGAGGCATGCTTGATACCTCGAAGCATCGACTACAGACAATCTGTACTTTGTACCACCAGTAGCGCATTCACAGCTTGCCCTGTCGCCTATCCTCGGCAATCTTGAGAATGGGTTTAAGATTCTCCTTCTGGACCCGATCCCAAAGACTCCCAAGCCCTAATTTACGCCCTCGCTCATCTTCACGTCTGAAGAACTCTTCTGCGCTCTTGATCCTGTTGGGATGAATCTCGTCCAACAGCTTGTAATCCCGACGAATGACGCCCTTGTTGCCGCCGGAATGTTTCCACATGTTGAAGAAACCCGTGAAGTTCTGTCTGTAGGTCATGAAGGACGGGTCGCTGGGATCTGAGTTGTAACCTCCTCCGGTATTGGCGAGCTGCTTGTTGCGCCCGGTATTCCAGAACGTGTCAAGGTCGACGTCGACGTACCTGGCCGGCTTACCGGTCACTTTCTGGAATGCCGCCGCCAGATCGGCGTAGTGGATGTGATCGATCGCGACCTCGAGATCCATGCCGTTCGATCTCTCTGGGTGATCAAAGATCCACCTAACGTAGTGCTCACAGTCGTCGAGGGAGACGTGCACGACAGCCCCGTCTCCGAGGGGGAACCGCCATGTGACAACACCGTCGATGACCGTAGGGGTGAAGGCAGCCAGACCCGCTATCGCCATCTCGATATAAGGGCCGGTGGTGAATACAGACGCCCCCATGCGAGAGCTGTTGACCTGGTTTTGTGCTAGCACCCACTCCCCTATCCTGCCTTTCCCGTCATAATGCCCAGTCCGGAACTTCGGGTCGTACCCCGACTTCTTGTAGACATAGTCGAGGTTCCCGTAGACGTAGAACTTGATGCCGGCCTCAAGCGCAAGCTCATAAGTCCTGATTGCCCAGAAGATCTCCGTCTTTTCTCCGCAGTTGAAGCCGTCAATGTTGACGAACGCTCCGTCACAGCCTTTGTAAAGCTTGCGGAGATCCGATTCACTCGCGAAGGTGCCTTCCATCAGCTCAACGTTTCCCAGCGCCACGAGGTCTTTGGCCCGCTGGGACTCCAGGTTCCGTGTCAGGACCCGACATTTGTACTTCTTGTCCTGGACCAGACCGCGGACGACGGGTATGCCTTGAGCGCCAGTGCCGCCTATCACGGCGATATAGGATGTTTGGTGGTTGGAGGACATCTTGCTGCTGATGTTCTACAACGAAGTAACGGGGAGCATCCGAGAAAGAGGAACGAAAGACCTACCTTTCTGAAGCTGGTCGTACGGAATGCTTAAAAGCTTCCAACATGCCCATTTTAGCTGTCGTGATTGATTAGTCTTCCCAGCCGTCTGGTGATATTTCCCGCTTCCATTTCGAGCTGTTTAGTAAACTCCACCGTTCAAGGTACTCTTTGAAGATGTACGAATTTCCCCGAATGCCACTTTTCGTACATGACAAGAAGCTCAAGGCGTTGGCATCGGCCACGAGCTGGAAGACTTATTAACTTCTGAGAGCCAAATCTGCAATGGGAAGTATGGGTAAGCTCGAGCTCGAGATGAAGCAGCGAGTAATCGAAGGCTGGCGGCACCGAGATCGGCCCTTTACGCGAGGCTTAGTTAACACGCGTTATTCAATACCGAGGCATCGTCCAGCATCTTCTCAGCGACATACTTGGCCAGTGCCGACATGCTCATTCCGATGGTAGACATCAAGTTGCCTGAGGGACAGACAGAAGTCCACGAAGGAACACGAACGGTCAGCTGAGTGAAGTTCTCAGAACGATCGACATCTTCACAGCCGTCGAAGGGGCCATCAGCAACAAGGGCTCGTCAATGATGACCTATCTCAAGCTGGAGGGAACGTGTCTTGAACCGAACAGCGACAAGATCATCGGAGGATGCATGGTCACGCCCACCTGTTCGCGATATGCGGTAATGATTCACTGCATGATGTTGTGGTCGTCAACGCCCTGAAACACCTTGTCAGCGCCCAATTTCCTAGGATCGCGCTTCCGTGCCATCATTAGGCTGACAAGGCTTCTGTCCTCATGAATCCTCCTGCCTTCGTATCGACGATGGGTGAGTTGAGACAAGTAATATAAGTACATACGTCGACCGCATAGCCCGCATTGCTTCTGAGCAGGTAGATTCATTCACGCTTACTGTACACCTTTCAGCCGATCATCAATATGCGGTTCTTCGCCGAATCCCTCATCTCAGCCTTGGTTCTGTCATCGGCAGCCGCGCAGACATTCAACACTGCCAATGTCCGCATCACCTTCTACAGCTTCGTGGACAACACGGACAACCTGGACGGCGACTGCAACGCCAATTGCGACGCCGGTGGGGAAGCGGGCACTCTCCAGCTAGCCATGCAATGCCCGGGTCGCTCTGGTCTTGCTGGCGGCATCGGCACCCAAGACAGTCCCATCAGTGCTGCGAGTGCTGGTGACGGCCTCCCGGTCCAACCATGCGGCTCCTTCTATGTCCCATACCTGCAGAAATGGTTCATTTATGAGGATTTCTGTACGGACTGTCAGGCTGATCCTCCTCACTTTGATCTCTACGCGGGCGGTTCTCCGGACGACAACTTGTGCCCAAACATTTGCTCGTGTGAAAACCAGCTGACGCCGGAGGGAGACACGTAAGGTCCATTCCCCCAGTTTATGTGTACGGTTCTGACCCCTTTCAGTTGCATTTACACAGACATCAGTGACGGCGGTTCACTCACTGTATCAGGCTCGGCTTTGTACGATGGGGCCAACTGTAACTTTGCAGGGTCTTCGGCGACGTCTTGCTGAAGATAAAGGCTGTCGGTGGACCAGAGTGATCCTTGTGGCCAATACGTCGATGTCTCTCAATGGATGGGCGGTGGCCGTTGATATCATATACTTCATTGGATCTCCAGTATCCTGCCAAAATCCAATGGTTCTTCCCCACGTTGCATTCTCCATGTGTTCGTGGAGTTCTGTACGTTGATTGCTCCTCGTATTAGAACCGGCCACTTGCGCGCAAAGCACTCTGTCATCTCCCATCCCTGGGGATCCCAAGGTTCGCCCCACACGATCAATCCGTTCGTCTGCTGAGTGTCGAGATCACCCAAGCCGGTGTAGTTGCCATCACCGACCATGTCAAGACATAACTGCAGGTCGTCGATCTTCTCTTCTCCGTACCGGAGGATATTATCCCGGATCTCGGGGTCGGGGAAGATATCCCACATCGGATGATGTGCCATGGTCTTTTGCAGCTCCGTCGGCTGGAGCGTGGGAGGTAGATGCCGGATTTTGGAGGTCGCGCTCGGCGAAAGCGGCAGGAAGGGGGAGGGATAATCGTCGCTGTACATCAAGTTCAGATCCAGTCCAAGGAGGTGTACGTTTGAAATCAGCGCGCGGTAGACGTTATAATAGACCAACGAGATCAGGTGGTCGGCCGGCAGCTTATACAGGTTGGCATTATCTGGGTCCTGCGCCGACTTCCCCGCCAGGGCCAGGGCCTTGATGCTGACCACACGACCCTCAAGTAGCACCTCATACCACCGCTGGCACGAGTTTTTGCTTCGGATGGACGCGAATGGCGACTGGGTGACGAGTTTGAGCGTCTCCGCGGCAGCCTGCCATTCGCTACCTCTGACTTGCTTCGTCCGCAGCTGCACCACGTCCCTGAGATCTATCCGTTCATGCAGGGGAACGTCTTTGAGCCCTGCAGCGCGGGAAGAGCTAGGTTTCGTCGAGGGCCCGGCTCCAGCCTTCTGCTCAGCCTTGCGGCGTCCTATTCGACGTGTCAGCGGGTTGCCTACCATGACCTCCGATACGGGGAACGCACTTGCGGCTCGTTGATTCAACCGATTCTGCAGCTTCCGACGGATCACTGGATCTGTTATGCCCGACCACTCGTCATCCAACGACTGAACATCCTTATGGAGTTTCAGCTCGGCACGGAGACCAGGAATGAGTGGCATGGTTTGGTGATTGAGTCCTCTGTCTTGCCTTTACTTTGCAATGCGCAAGAGGCACGTCTGGGTGTGGAAAACCAAAGTCATCGCAATTTATGGTCTGCAACCTGCTTACACCGAGTTGGGGCGCCAAGTGCCTCAACTGCGGTTGACACAGCATTCGAGTCGTGCGTGTAACGACTGATTGGCTGTGTCAACCGGAGATATGCAACTCGCTGACAGGCGGGTCTTCAGGCCTTCACATTAGACCCGAGTTTCGTAGAAATACGAGATACATAGGCACATTCGGTCGCATTCTTCCAGCGTCCGCCCATACTCCGGGGAGAGGAGTCTGGACACCGTGTAGACTGGGCTGGGGATCGACTGCGATCGCAGATTTTGAGCCTCTGCATCTATTTTCTTGATGGTCCACGGCACTAAGAATGACATAATAATGGTAGGTGAACGGCGCTTCACAGGCCACGATGCAGCGGATTGTCAGCTCTCCATCCTTCACACCAAGCCAGCTGGTAATGCAAGAACAAGGCTGTAGTGTCCCTTGTCAAAATGTCATCTACCTGCATAGCACCAGTTCCCGCTACCGTTCCCAAGCACCACGCCACACCGGCATCTCTAATTCCCAGCAATCCAACAAGACCTGAGGGGGATATAAGGAGGCTACGATGTCCTGGGAAAGCCAACATGTCCACGACAACAATCTCAGCGTCAACAGACTTCTCTCGCAAACCATCGCACAAAGCCTCTTCTGTATGTAATATCTTCAGGTCCCACCGATGTCTCCCCAATTGAACTGGTCACCAGAATGCCTCCCTTCGCTTGAGGGACGCACCTACGTAGTGACGGGAGGCAACACGGGTATAGGCTGGTGGACAGTCCATCATCTGGCATTGCATGGCGCGACCGTGTACCTGACATCCCGCTCGTCAGAGAAGGGCAGCTCGGCGCTCGCATCGATCACGGCCGCAGTCAAGCAGACCAAACCAGAGCTTGTACCCAGCATCCACTTGGTTCTGATGGACCACATGTCCCTGCAGTCGGTCATGGCAGCAGCTAAGCGCATTCGCTCGGAATGCACCAGCTTACACGGCATTGTCAACTCCGCGGGCATCATGGCCACACCGTTCCAACTCAGCGAGGATGGCTATGAGGCACAATGGCAAACCAATTACCTCGCTCACTGGCTACTCACGTACCATCTGCTACCGCTGTTGACGTCGACCGCTCGCAGTTCCCCTGAGGGGACCGTGCGCATAGTTAACGTCAGCTCCATGGGCCACGCGGCAACGTTGAAAGAAGGCATTAATTTCGACGATACGAGCCTGAAGAACAACTTTACCTTCCGCCGCTATGCGCAGAGCAAGTTGGCCAACATTCTGCATGCGAAAGCTCTGCATACCCGATACAACTCCTCCCCGGCCACAGAAGGCAACACACACATTTGGGCCATCTCTTTGCATCCAGGCAATATTGATACGCAATTGAACAACAGATCCTGGGGTGGGTCGACTTTGGTGCCAATTCTGAGATGTATGGGCGCGTACATCGCGCCAGAGCAAGGGAGCTTCAATTCTTTGTGGGCAGTCGCAGGAAAGGAGATGACGGCAGAGATGTCGGGCTGTTATTTCGTGCCCGTCCGTGAACGAAAGGCGCCGAGTAAACAGGCGCAGAACTCGGACTTGGCCGACAAACTTTGGAACTGGACTGAGCGAGAGATGAGGGAGAAGGGCTTGTTAGAGATGAACTAGAGGACAAACTCGGCGGCATATTCATTTGGTTCAGAGATTGGCTTCCGTATTGGCTTCCGTATTGGCTTCGGGGAATTCGAATCGGATTTGGGAGGAGACGATCGTGGTTGACGACCTAGATATTCGTCACAATGTTATTTGGGATAGTATCTTTGCTTACCATGCGAAAGCCTCAGAACAGTATGACGCGGGACTAGTGACGCTCTCAATTCATCTGCTGTCGAACCTTGAGAGCCTCAGTAAGACCGCTGGGTATTGTCATTCGGTGCTTCATAGTCCAGACTCAGCACTCCTTATGCTGCATGTCCAATTCGCACTTCGTTATGACAGCGATCGAGCATGTTCTCTGGAAGATTGAGAAGCCACTTGTGGTGTGATTTCGGCAACAAAGAGCTGTGCGACGGATAGAAATGAGTCCCTCGAGATTAGTATCTGCTCAGCAAAGCGACGTTCAACTCAGAAGAACATTCGCCGGTCTCGCAGGGCCATAGAGAACTCGATAGATTTTGACCTTGTCTCATTTTTCCACCTCGTCTATGCTTGCCATTGTAGTATGTACAGTCGGGCTCATTCGAAGCTCCTCCATGATCGACACACGGGTGTGGAGCCTTCCCGCAGCTTCCCTCATCAATTGGCACTCGCAAAGGACTCTCAATGACCGCCTGGCGCATCAGGTTTCTTCGCACGGGGATTCCGGGGATCGTTCTTGTATTCGTCCGCTATTCATAACCAGATGGTCAGCCAATGCGCGTTCACCAACCAGCCTCCGGATGTCAGATATGGTACGGCTTGCGACTCACAGTCCATCATGGCATTGGCGCCCTTATTGACTCCGTAAAAGACGATGAGACCGGCAATGTAGAAAGGGAGCATGGGCTCGGCTGTCGCACGTGTCAATGTGGTGGCCGAGTGATATCTCCAGTTCTGGAATACATACCAAGCTTGCCGGGGAACTTTTTGGGAATGAAGCCAGGCATCTTGACGGAAAGGCTGGTGGTGGGATAAGGGTGGTTTGCGTGAAGGTGCAGTTGTCGTCAATGAGCTACCGGAGAACTCAGGTGTCTGCAAGCTCCGGTCGAATTGGACTAGACCCAATTCGGATTTCACTTGGCAAGTTTGAGCACTTTGCTTCGTGCGTGACGCGCATTGATCGTCACGATTGATTGTTGATTTGAATGGACAAAAGGTACCGAGTACTCGGTACAGATGGAAGAGTAAGTCCAAATACTTAAATGACTCTGCAATAAGCTGTAATGGCGACTCTTGGCCCGGCAGTCTCTTCCCTGCGCTCGTCCCTCTCCCTCCTCGAATCCAGTATCTCCGTACTCGACGAAGGTGTATCCGACTTTCCCAGGCTATGCAAGGTTCTTCAGACACAACAGCACTTTGAACTTCTTCCCGAACCTACACTTCGCGAAGCACAGCAGTCGCTGGTAGACGAAATTGTCCCAGCTATCAACCAGCTCCTCTCAACTGCGGAGAACTACATCAACCAACTTGGCCGGAAGGAAGAGAACTTGAAGGCCCGGTCAGAATTGCTTGAGGGCAGATTGAACAACAACAGACGGAGGACGTCCAGTTTCGGAACCAGCACGGGACTTCTACGACCTAGCAATTCAGCGCAATCTACAGCACCCCTAAGTGACGCTAGGATGCTGGAGATGAAACGCCTTCAGCAGAAGAAAGAGAGGCTACAATACGCCATTGAGAGATTAGAGTTGCAGAGCAAGCAGAGAGAGCGCGAACTGAGGAAGAGCATGGCTTTTGTAAGGGAGTGATTTGGCAGCAACCCATGCTGCAATCGTCATTGTATTCCTGCTGCAATTGCAAGATTCTCTCATGGACAAAGCTGCATGAACAACACTATGGCTCGAGCATCAACGGAGGAAACACCGGAATAAAGCTGAGGAAAAGATGACTCTTTGTCAAAAGCATGGTTTATTGCTATAATACGCGTGGCAAGGCTTGCTCGGCCTGTCTTGTTCACTGCGCCAATGCTTCCGGGATGCTCAGATCGAGCTCTGATTGACGCCTTGCCGGAAGCCAGGAGCCGATGTTGCACAAGGATAATTCGCTTTTCAGAGCAGGCAGCGCTCAGGGTGGGCCAAGTCAGCAGGCTAAAAAAAGGGGTAGCAATGCAGAGGGGGTATCTTATCTCACAACGAGAAATGCATATCCGAGGGGCTGCAGTTGGAAAAGGCGTATGGAGGCAATTTCAAATCGAGGCCCCCGTCCAGCTTCTCCGCTGATTGACTGTCACCGCCACGGTCCTCTCAAATCACCATGATCTATGGGGCGCAGATCAGCAGCTTCGAGAAGACCGGCGACTCGTCGGAATATCGAAGCTTTGTCTTCTTGTCGGTTCAAATGGATTTCCTGAGTGCGGGTTGTCAACCTCTCTTTCTCTGAAGTCGATCCAGTCCCAGGATTGTCGTTGCGGTTCTTCCTAAGCAGGCACCGACACACTCTTTCTTTCACCAGTGGCTGTGTTGACCTCGTAGACTTGACTGGTATCGATGTGGTGCATCTCTGGCAGGAATTTGCACAGCGAAATGTTGCATGTTCCGTTACGGGGACACATATGACCAAGCGGGCATTGTGGGTCCATGCAGAAGGCATTTCGACAGGCGGAAGTTCTGGCTTTATGTCGAAGTGTGTCCAGTTGAAGCTGATTGAGCACCTGCGAATGATCCCACTCACAACTCGCGCCATAGTTGCAGTGACCTTTGAGGTAGAAATTGTTGCAGAGCTTTGAATTGTAGTCGTACAGATGCTGCAGATATTTCCGATCGAAGTTCAACGGCGGGTCAAGCCGCTGCCCGTACTGATTCTGGAAAATGATCGGCGACTGGATTGGTGGCAATGGAAGCTGTTGTGCAGTAGGAAGCGGCTGTGCCTTTGCAGCCGTGGAAAGTGAAGTGGGCAACGGGGCTGGTTGTCGTTCTCGAACAGCAGCCAAAGGCTCAGCAGCTGGTCTTTTGATCCCAGCCGTGACAGCAACCGTACCGTTCGGGATCACTTGTAGCTTGACTGTTCTGAAGATATCCGGAAAGGATGTCTGTCGGAATCCCTGCGCAACCTTCTTGAGATCGCTTGGGAAGGCTGGGCCTTCGAGTAGTGTGATACGATCATTGACCGCAGTGGGAGAGGCGAACGGACTCAGAAAGCCGGCATAGCTGCTGTCTGCGGATCCGCCAAAGACAAGATGCTGGCAGTGGAAGTTCCGGTAGAAAAGCTCGAAGTTGGCTTCAAGAAGTCAAATCACTCTGTGGCATAGGTACGGGGGCGACGCACCTTTCAGTTTAGAGTCCGCAGCTTCTTTGCGACCGCCTGCATCGATATAGTCGGAGAGCGGATGGCTGTTGTTGAAACCAACCATGAAGAACTCGAAAACGCTTTCGTCGGGAATGACTTTTGCTGCTCTGTAAGTTTTAGCCAGACCACGACAGTTGGCATAAACACGAATAATGATCCGATCATCGGCGTGGTATTTGGGGGTTTTCTTCAGATAATCCAGGAGAGCTGAGCGAAGATGCTTAGCTGCATCCTCACCGCCTTGCATGCCTTTCGACACGAAAGCATCGACAAACTGGAAATGTCAGTCATGAAGATCGTTCCCGGTCGATCTGCTCTCTGGGAGGTTTGGCCTCAAGTCAACCTTACCGGCATACTGTCGCCATCTATCAACACGAGAATGAATCTGTCACAGTCCTCCTGCGAGCTGTCAGCCACGTGAACTGAAGATGAATGAAATCGAATCGCCACCATAGATGTCTTTATCCGCGATGTCTCCGCCTCCGCTTGCACCATTTTCTGGTAGTAGGTCCTGGCAGTATCCCGAGCCATTTCAAGTTCGTTTTTGGCCGCATCACGTTGCTGCATGAGCTGTTCGACGTTCGACAGCATCTCCTGACAAGAGTTAGCGCCAACAGATCGACATTGTGGGGCGACATGCCTCAAGCAGCGCATTCTTTGCTGCATCTCCTCGAACAACCTCTTCCACACGCGCTCTTAGAGCCGCCATTGTGGGAAATGAGCCGCCAGGACAAAGTTGGATCTGAATGTGATGGAGAGGAAGTGTTGCGTAAAAAAGGTGACGGAGTGGTCACTGTCGCCTGGGACATGGCGCTAAACTTGCCAAGGCTCTTGGCATGTTTTGTGAGTTGCATCTCACTGAAAGATGAGTTTCGACTAAATCTTTTGCTCAGATACATTCCACTAGATTATTTCAACTCTGCGATTATCCAGCCCTCATTTCTGCCTCGGCGGCAAACTCCGCCCAGGTAAACTCAAGGAATACAAGCAACGCGTTTCTCGGTTTACACTCAAACGGTGATGAAGCCGGTTATCTTGGTGTCAACTCTGTGCATCTCGTCACCAAACCAACATTTTGATCCTTTCTCACAGTTCGCCCCCTGCATACATCGATGCCCGGCAACACAGTCGGGATCTTCACAATATAGAGTTTGGCAAGGACTCAGGCGTGCAATGAAGCGGAGAGCATCGATCTCGGCCGGAGTCAACTTGCTTTCGTGGTTGTGGGTACAAGGGTTATAATAGCATTTGGTAAGGAAGTGGCGGTTGCAGAGCTTCAGTGGTTTCAATCTGTTGGCAAGAATTCTGTCCACTTTGATCTGCTGATCCACCCTCTGGCCTTTGCTGTTCTGGAAGATCCTCCTTCCTGCCTTGACTAGTCCGCCGTCTGTGCTAGGGGACTTTGGTATTGGAAGCGCTTGCTTCTCCAGCGATCCGTTCAGCTGCTTCACGGTGAAAGCATAAGTCGCTGGTGGCGTTTCCCCTGGTGGAACGGTCTTATCTTCGTGGAATGACAGAGCTTTCCTCTCTATTTTACTGCCGCGGAAAAGACCTTGGAGGTGTGTATTCTGGAACTTGACCGCGAGGTCATCGAGTTGACTGGCGAAGGGGATCGATTCGATCAGCACGACCCGGGAGGAGACCCGATCGGTCAGGCTGTACTGTCGCAGAAAGCCTGCGTAGCTGTTATCGCCGGACGCAGCTAACATGATGTGCTTGCAGTGCACGTTATTATAGAACAATGCCATCTCCGCTGGCATGTGATCAGCATTGTTCCTCACAGGTTTGGCAGCCTAAAATACCTTTCACCTTGTTGTCCGCCGCTTCCTTATCATCTCCTGCATCGGTAAAGTGGCATAGAGGGTGCTCTTTGTTGAATCCTTGAACAAACTGACGAAACATCATGGGATCGTGCAGCAACTTGGCATCATAGTACGTTCTGGCCAGCCCTGCTATGTTGGCGAAAACATGAATAACAATCTTGGTGTCAGGCAGGAAAGCGTCATCTTTCGTCCGGAAATATTCGTACACGGCCTCCCTCAGATCACGAGCGACATCATGCCCCCCCAGAGAAGCACGTTGCACATAATCGTCGGAGAACTAAACGACCCATTAGTTTTTGGCGGTCGAGCCTAGAGGGAATAGGCATATCACCGTTGCGATGTCCCCGTCAATCAAAACAAGAACGAACGGATTGGAACCCTAGGCGGACGGTCAGAGGCTGCGAGCCACGGCTGGGAAACCCGTGTCCCTACCATCAGTTGCTGCATGCTGGCTTTCTGCTGCTTCAGGCTATTCAGATCGTCGTCCATCTTCTGGCAGGTATATTGAGACATGCCAAGCTGTTTTTTCAGCTTATCATTTTCGTCGCTCAAGCCCTTGATCAGTTTCACGAAGCCCTTTACAGTTTGTCAATCGACCACGGGCTTCCACAATCGCTTGGTTTCCTTACCTGGATAAACTCGGCCTTTTCGTCATCCTGTTTAGCGAACTTTTGGAGTTTCTCCTCGATGCCGTCCATTCTGAAGTGCCGCCAGGCGAGCAAAGGAGTTTCTTGACAAGCTGAAAGACAGCATGAAGAATATATACTCGGGCGAAAGAACGTGGTCGAATGGCAGGGAGCATCAGCCCCCGTCAGCCTGACGGTAGGCTGCCTCTTCAAGGCGGGCGCTTAATGCACTACCCCACCACCGACTGACCAATTACCAGAGACCACGGCATCTGCTTCGTAACAAAGCACGCACGATACTGGCGACCTGGCTGGTCACGCAGGGCTGATAGAACCAGATCCAAAACAAAGTGAAATCGGCCAGGGCGTTCTTGGCCTCGCAAGTGGCCGACGACCCGTGAAGCGTTTACTGGCCTTTACTGGCAGCTCTTCTTTCACCTCCCCACTGCAGAAGCTTGCTAGCAGCCTCGACTTGGGCATCATCGACTGCTTCAACCTCAGGCTAGTGGCTACCGGGACTTGGTATGGGTGACAAGGCTCCATTAGTCAGGAACGTTGTCGAACCTGTCCGCCATTCGACCATGCTGGTGACCTTCTTGCTGCGACACACCCTGCATACCAGGGGACAAAGCAGACGCCTTGCTCCACGTTGATACGAGCCGTTCTGGACTTCCCACAGTCGCGTCAATCAGGTCTTTAGGCTGAAGCACCTGTGGTATTGGTCCCGGCGAAAGTTCCACTGAGCAAACAGATCAATTAAAGCCAGGTAGGCTCCTTTGTGACTCGTCACATATGTTGCAGTATGCGGAACCCGACATGACTTAGGACATCTCACGACTCTGCACTCGAATGGCAGATTGGCAGTCCAGCGACGACCTGGGGCCATGAGCATCCGCGACCGTCTCTCTCATTTTCCGACAACCGGAAACACACGAGGAATGACCTTGAAGATCAATGGTATGTTACCGATTCAGTTACCGACGTCCATGCGGCGGCCACCACAGATCCTAACCGGTCACCTCTTCCCTCTTTGTCTGGACACCATCGAATCCAATGTCCGCTGTTGCTTGCCCTTCTTGGGAGACCGTTTCTTCACAACCATTCTCTCTCCTGCACAATCATCGAGACTCTCACCACCAATCTGGAACTCCTTGCTCGTATCATCTTCACTAGCACCCTTGCTATCTTCTCTGCACCGCTTCTCGCCTCTGGCTATGTCACCATTGGCCTCTTCCCTCCACGCCCCACCTTCATCGTCTCGATCAAATAACCTCCTCCACTCACCACTAACAACCCTCTCGTCGTCACCATACAATCCTACGTCATAAGCCTTCTTCATCTGATCGATGCAGAACTGCCTCCTCTCGTTGAAATCAAACATCGGTTTCGGATAGACGTTGTACTCCCCATCCGGCGGCGCCTCACCACCACCGCCATCATCACCCTTAACCACACAGCCCCAGGCCTTCTGATCCGCGATCGGCGCTTTATGCGGCTCGTAGATATACTTCTTGTCGAACCTCGCGAGCTCCGGGACGTACTTCCTCACGAACTCCCCTTCGGGATCCCACTTCTTCGGGAACGCCACGGGGCTATAACACCGATAGAACTGGCTAAAGAAGGCCGTGCATGACAACCACATCCAGTTCCCGGCGTTGCACGCGACTTCATGGTCGACAAGCCACTCTTCGAACACCTCGGCGCCGCGCTCCCAGGAGACGTAGCAGCCGCCTCTGGTGAGGAAGCAAGCCACGGCGTGGCGGCCGAGATGGTGGATCCAGCCTTCCAGCTTGAGCTGGCGCATGAGGGCGTCGATCCAGGGGAAGCCCGTGCGCCCGTGTTTCCACCGCTGGAAGTATTCCTCCGCCTTGGGGTCGTCGACGACATACGTCCCGTCCGTGACGGGTTTGGCGTCCGGGCCGCTCCGGTAGCGGGACTGCAAGTGCCAGGGGACGAACCGCGCGACCGGGTTGCCGACCAGCTGCCCGAAGGGGACCCCAACCTGACAATGAGCCGCGAAGTACATGTCGCGAAAGAGCAACTGGCCTGGGATGTTGACCGGTTGGTGACTGACTGGTTTGTTGTCCTCGCGCCGCTTTTCAATCACGGCTTGGACGTCCCACCAGAACTTGCGACACGAGAGGCTCCCGAAGTGCATGTGCGGGCTCAGGGCCGTCGTGGCCGGAGGGTCGAACGCCGTCGGCGCCGTCGCGGGCTTCTCGAACGTGGCGATGTATTCCCCGTTCGCGACGTGTCTGGCCAGGAGCTCCAACGCGGCGGTCTCGCCTCCTCGGTGCGGCGTCGTCACGCTCGCTGCATCGATCCCCATCTCCTGCAGTGTCGGGACGCCAAAGTCGCGACCGGGCCCCATCAGACCGCACGAATACTGGGTTTCCCGATCCACGCCCCCAAGCGTCCTCTGCACGGCATTATAGTCGTCCAGACCCTCGACACTCGGCCAGCAATGTTGCTGGTCCCGTGTCTGGCCCTTCATCTCCACAACCGCGAGCTCCTCCTCTTCCTCCAGGGCCGTCAAATCCATGATGTCGCCGTCCAGCGGATCCGGCAACACAGTCGGCGCGGCCACCGGCATCGCAGGCACCCCACCGTCGATCTTCTCCACCGCCTTCAAAAGCTGCGCCATACTCATCGTCGGCCTCCCTGCATTCAAGCGGACGACCTCGCGCGGATCGAACAGCGTCCGTCCTCCCGGCACCGAAACCACCCGCACGCCACATCGCTCCGCCACCTTCGTGACCTCCTCGTCCCTCAGGGCGGCGAACGGGTCGGTATCCTGCTCGAACACGAGGACATCGACCCCCCACCGCTCGAACAAATGCCGCATGACTTTTTGCGGGGCCGCTCGGACGACAAACAACTTCTGCCTCGCGTTCAGGCCCGTCATCCGGCGCGACACGTCCCGCATGCACTCGGTCAGAAAGGCCCAGCGGTTCGCGCCCCCACGCTGGCGATACACGTAGTGCGGATCCCATGTCCAGAGGGGGATCAAGGCCGAGGGCTCGAGGGACAAGGCGTGCGTGAGAGCCGGGGAGTCGTGGACGCGCAGGTCCGTGCGGAACCAGTACAGCACTCGAGGACCAGAGTGGACGGCGGGTTTCGATGACCCGGACGGCATGGTATGGCCGGTAATATCGGACGCGGCGGCGGCGGCGGCGTGCCTTTTGTCCGTCAAAGTGTCCTCTCGAGGTAACTATGTACGCTATGTGCTGTGTGTGTAGAAAGTGTTCGTTGATGTCGGTATGAGGGATACGAACGAATCAAGGGTGTCCGATTTTGTTGATGTGAGTATAAGGGATACGAACGAAGTGAACGGTGTCCGATCCCTCGCGTCCAGTACCGTTGCACTTGTCCCGTCCCGTCTGGTCGATCGGTGCTCAAGCACGTAACGGTGAGTAGTAGTACAATAGTACGTAGAACCTTAGTAAATAATTTATTCCTCACTCGTCGCACGCAGTACATTCCAACGCTGAAACTTCGCGCTGGGGACGTCGAGAACGTATACACATACCTAACCGTAAATCTAATCCTCGCAGCACCTACTCATATGTACTGTAACGTGGAGGAGAAGAACAAATAATGACGCCACGACTCTCTGCTCCCCCCGCCGAGATCTGAGTTCCATCTGAGCCGATCCGATCTGATCTGGTTGATCGGTGGAAAACCTTATTGCAAACTTTATCCCTCACACGGCGTGACGGGCGTGACGGGCTACGTATTACTATGGATGCGTGAGGCTACTGATCTTCACAGTGCTGTAGATTACAGAGTACGTATACAGACTCCTCTTTCTTCGCAGCCTTGTGTCCTTCAAGCTTGTTGTTGTCGGTGTTCTATTCTAACATTGTTGGCATCACAACGGGCCACAGTTTTGATACAGTAACGTCCGAGACGGCCACGCCCACAAGATAATTACAGGATCAATCAGGATAAATTTCATATCACTGCTGTACTCTTCTTGTGCGCTATGATCATCATTCATTCACCTCATCTATGTGCAATCAAGATGCGTCTTTGCGTTCTTATGGACCAAGGGAAGACGCTGGTTCGTGGTCAACAATCATCCCTGCCTTGAGTTGGAGCCATTAAACATCTTCCAAACTGTTCCTTTTCGAGTACCCTATCGACACTAATGGGCTCCCGACTATCTCCCATTTGGTCCCTTATTACGATTAACGGCGGCCTGCAAATGGTTCGTGCCGCCTTCGCTGCTCGATCATGCGGAGGTGGGCCAAGCTTGTGGCTGACCATCGGACAGCTGGCTCACAACAGGATATCCTGTTGGAGGTCCCCACTGGGGTTGTCCATCAGAAATTTGGGAAACAGGTGGACCTGTAGGGTGTCCGCCATAAGAATAGGTGGCAGAGCCTGCAAGGGTCGATGGAGGAGCCGGAGACCAGGTGGCACTGCTTCCTGGAGGTCCGGCGGGTGGCGACGGTGAGGAACTCCCACCAGAAAGAGTGCCCGAAAGAGGGAGGTTTCTGCTGGACGTGCCGACATAGATGGTTGGATTCTGAACTTGGACCCAGTTCTGTGAAACAGTATCCCAAACAGAGACATCACGACGGGTGAGCTCGGCGGTAAATGTCGCGGATTGGCCAGGGGCGATGGTGATGCGGTCGAATCCACGGAGGACCTTTGGCGGCTCTCCTTCACCAAGATAGACGTACAGTTGGACCACCTCATCGCCCACAACGTCGCCAGTGTTGGCGATTGTTGCGGTCACCGTTGCGACAACCTCATAGAGCAAAGGATTGCCACCAGGGGCGCCTCCGGCTGCTGGAATTGGCTGTGGAGAGCCGTCTTGTGCGCCAGCGGGAACGTACTGCTCGGTTGGCAGGCCGTAGTCCGGATCGGCCGAAGAGGCTTCGAGATCGGTGCTGTTGAGATATGGATAGATGAACTCGTAGTATCGATACGGGATGCTGCCATTCGGGAAAACATATTGAGACAGGTCGGGGGGGGCAGTGCCGTAGCTCGGCGCCGGTCCCGTCGAGCCACTAGTGGGAACGTATGGTGCTGGGTTCCCGGGAGTGATGACCAAGTTGGAATATTCAAAAGTCGTATAGCTGAGACCAAAGCCAAACTCGTAGATCGGTTCAATACCTGCTTGATCAAAGTGTCGATAATCGAGAAAGACGCCCTCGGCAAAGTATTCCTGCGGAGCATCGAATTGTCCATTGTTTGGCTCGTAAAGGACATCGGTCCCGTAGTCTTCTCGGTTGCGGGCGATTGTGAACGGTAATTTACCGCCAGGGTTGACGAGTCCATAAAGGATGTCGACAAGAGCATTGCCGCTCTCCTGGCCAGGAAGACCAGCCCAAATGATCGCGGTGACGTTCTCGTTGTCATACCAAGCAGACACATTAACAGGGCCAACAGTGTGCAGGACGACGATGGTGTTGTTGCTGTATTTGGTAACATTGTTGATCAGTCGATCTCCTCCGCCCCAAAGGGTCAAGTTGTTGCGGTCCCCGGTATTGCCATCGATGGTGATGAATCCTTCTCCAGAGTCGGCGTTCGCGAAGACGATGGCAACATCAACTTGAGTCGCGAGGGTCTTGATTTGACTGTCGGCATAGTTGTCGCAGATGGTTTGAGTTTCACCGTTGGTCTTTGTCAAGATGTAGTTCTGGATGGCTTGCTCGGGCGTCACCAAGTATGGGAACTCGGCCGTGCCGCTACCGTAACCCATTGCAAGAGTGCCGTTATCGCATTGGCGATTGGGACAACCGTTGGCGCCCCAAGGATTGCTGCAAGCATCATAGCCGAATAGGCCCACCTGCCTCTCGGTACCCTTGAGTGGAAGAGCACCGTTAGTGTTCTTCAGAAGGACGTTCGACGCCTGGCCGACTGCGCGGACAATATTTCGGTGCTCGTCCTGCACATTCAAATGTTCATTGACGATGATCAGAGGAGAGTTCGGGTCGGCGGCTGAAGCGTGTCCGTAGGTGTCCTGACCCCAAGCGTAGAAGTTGGTTGGAGTATAATGGGAGTCACGGCCGACATAGTAGTAACCTGCCATGATCCTCGTCGCCATATCGTCAACACGCCATTCCGGCACAGTGCCGTTGAGGACAGCGATGGTCAGATTGGTGCCCCAGTAGCTGTAGCCAGTATTGAAGAGTGTGTCACCCGGCATGCTCATATCGAGTCCAGCCAGCGAAGTACCCACGCCAGAATGTTGTGCCTGCCAGTCGGACATGACGAAGCCTTGGAAGCCGAGTTCGCCCTTGAGGAGATGGTTCATGGTGTAGGAATTGGCGCAACCATAAGAGTTATTCACTTGTTGATAAGAGCACATGACTATACTGTTGTCAGTGTAAGGCAACCTCATATTGGGGCTGGCACTCACCGGAAGCGGTCCCAGCCCGAACAGCATCGGCGAAAGGCCAAAGGTAGAGCTCATGCATGGTCTTGTCGTCGATGTTGGAGCTGAGGGTGGCAGTGATATTGTAACCATAACCAATTGATTCCCCAACTTGGCGGAAGTGTTCTTGCTCGTTCCCGATGAAATGTTTTGTGCATGCCATGACGCCCTGACTCTGGATGCCTTGAATTGTGGGTGCGATCAAGGCTCCTGTGAGATACGGATCGGGACTGAACCCTTCCTGTTACTAGTCAGTGCGGCCATCCTGAGACATTGAGCAGGAGGACTTACCCAATTTCGTCCACCTTCCGGGTGACGACCCAGCGGACCACATACAGGGCCCAACAGCGTATCGATACCTTTATCTCTGTTCTCAGCACCCATAGCCTCACCACGAGCTCTCGCAAGTTCACGACTCCATGTGGCAGCCACGTTGATTCCGGCCGGGAACGCGGTGACATAGTCGGCTTGCTTCCCATCAGCGGTTGTGTACACCCAGGGGTTGAGACACGGCACTCACCAAAACGGATACCGAGGGGACCATCCTGCATACATAGGGAGGGAAATCCGATTCGAGGAATCGAGCCCGTGTTTCCGACACATTTATCAGATTCCCAGCTTTAACGCAGGTCAGTAAGAGTTCTCGTTTGCAAGACTACTGTAACTGACCCAGTACCGGTTGTGAGGTTGACTTTCTCCATCAGGGTCAGTCCACCAACGAAGGCGCGGGCCTTTTCGTACGCAGCAGCCCAGTCGCCGGCACCTGACCCCCATGGCGAAGGGTAACTCGGCGGAGACTGGTAATAGGGACCGGTGTAGTCATTGTTGAAAGGTTGAGCAGCTTGCCGCTTGTTGATCGCATCCACAGACTCGACGGGCTTCAACACGGCTTGTGAGTATTCGGACACTTGTACAGTGGCATTGACGCCCAAAAGCAAAGCAGGGGCAAGTCCAAGCATCTTTGCATCTTTGGGTATGCAATGCCAGGGACGAGTACATCGGATATGGAAATAGAGCCCATGTTGTCGGGATCGGGCTTGTTTTATCCAGGGACGGAGGATCAGGGCGGACATGTCAACGACTTACACTCGCGTGAGTCCGGGGCAGATAAGGCAAGACTGCCAATGCCGCCACAACCGCTTCGGGAAGCCACATCTCTGCGACGCCTATTTAGGCTGATTCTCGGAAGCCCGTGTTGATGTCAGCCAGTGAGGATTCGAGGCTTGGTGTGGGTGAGGCTCGACTTCAATAAATCGATAAAAGGTGCTCAGTCTACCTAGCTGAGGTGGATGAAATGAAGATACCCAAAAATGGCGGGGGTAGAAGCACACCGCCGGGGATGACGGAGATTGCGGGTGGGAGAAAGAAGAGAAAGAATGAGTGGACGAGCAGGAGAAGTCGAGAGATATTTGAATATTGCGGGCTGCGTTGCGGTGCTGTGCAGATGTCACAAAGGATGTAGAGGTCATCGAAGTTTTTCCCTGCTCTTTGCGGGGACACAAATTCTCGATGGATCTTGCTGTAGTTGGCGAGCTGGAAAGCTCATGAATGGGGAAGGAGCGAATCGTCGAACATGGAGGTCTGGTCTAGCGAGGGCGTGTCTGCGATGAGCTGGTGCGGTACGAATCACTAAGTGAGTGGGTGGGTAGCTTCGGCCGGCCGTGTGCTGCGCAGTTAATCAAAGAGATCCATATTCACTGGTGTATGCAGGGCTGGTGCCTGAAATGGCATGTGGAAAGAAACGAAGTTACATTCCATGTCACCGCAGCCGTCACCAGGGAAGCCTGAGTGGTTGGATGTCGATCTTGAAAAAGTCCTGCCCATCACCAACCGGCATGCAGTACCCCGCAAATCATGCAATACACCCTCGTGTTCAGATCCCCAGCCAGTTTTCCAGTATGGCTTCTGGAAGATGCTATAGTAGTATCCGTGTCATGAACGGGTCATGTCATCACGGGAGAACGCGAGGTGATGTGATCGCGGGTCACGTAGGCAGAGTACTGGGTAAGTATAGACTTCCTCATTCACGTCTCACTGGGGCCTCTCGACCAGATCTACTTTGTACACTGTCAGCATGAGAAATGACGTCGTCGTGACACTCCAACCGCTCAGAAAAACCCCGAAGACCAGGCGCCTGGGAACTCCTCCATTTTGTCCGAACCTTATGAGGAGGTGCTGTAACTGTGCCACAAACTCAAGCCTTGGAGCTGGAAAATTCGAACTGATCATATGCTCACCGACTCTAGGATCTGACAGGCAGTAGTTGATGCTCCTCTTCCACCACACAATCAAGGCAATTCGTCCGAGGACCACACCGAGCAAACCCTTCGCAGCGTCTTCTAATCCTTGTCCTCCCCGCAATTGATTATACTGCATTGAGCCGCCTTGGCCGGCTCGGTTGCGGATTATGGCTAGGCCGTTATACTGATCCGCTTGGGGGCCGATATTTATCCTATTTGTCCAGCATTGGACTGCCATGATCCCGTCCGGTGATACGCATGGGCTTTGTCCGTTAACGTCTTATGCTCGTCCCAATCACTGCTTTGTGCTCAAGCAGGGCGAAAGCCCACAAGAGTATGCCGCCTATATCATCCAGAGCCCTCTCCGCCAACTGTAACCTTCCCCCGGAGCACACCGGGCCTTGGCTTCACACCTGCCATCGCGACCCTCATCACCACGGCGTGCTTGGTTAACACAACGTTGCACCCTCACTAGAAAGGCAAGGCCTAGTCGGGGTTATTGCGAATTTTAGTACCAGTTCGGTAAGCGCACTTACCTCTGGTGACCTTGTCGCAAGAGCGCTCGCACACCTGACCTGAGCGGCGGGCTGCCCGAAAACCTGGTCCGTGGTTGCCCAGCGTGCATTGATGCCTTTTGACTGTAACCTAAGCATATTCAACCATGAATCCATGCGTAGCATGACCCAACAGAGTACGGCGACCCGGAATGTTCGACGCCAGCGACTATCGAGCCAGGTTCGTGTAATCCGGCACTCCGCGACACTTGGCATTCCGGGCATTTTGGGCAGTACCACTACACTCCGCGGTCCATGACCCCACCAAACCACTGCATCATTTTCGTTGAGGTTGAGCTTGTCCGCCTTGCTATCGGTTTCCGGCATTTTGCATGGCATTGCATTCGGCAATCGAACGGCCCGAGCGCCTGATCTCAATGCTGTAACGTGGAAATGACTGTCTAGTTCACTCAATGCTACCTCTCTCGCTGCACATCGCACTACTCTTCCTTCTCCGCGTAAGATCCATCCATTGCGTCCAAGATCTCTATCCCGAGCAAATATATGATGTAGGCGGGGAAAAGAAGCCAGAGACCGTTAGGAATAACCCACAGGAAGACAAGGTTGTACACGGAGTTGTGGCCAATGTTGGCAAAGCCGGAGAAATACTCGTTCAGCCCTGAGAAGATTTATCAAGTTAGCAAAGGCCCTCTGGTGCTTGATAACAAATCATCCCCGATTGATCAAAGGCGGATGTCACAACTCACAGTATAAAACAGTCTTGCTTAAGGTCATGACTGCTGCAGAAAATAAGTAGAGAACTGCCTTGGGCACTCCAGGACCTCTGACAGAGTTATCGTCCTCGCCCAGGAAGAAACCCCGGATACTTCTGGTCGTGAGTAGATTCCCTGACGCGTTTCTGTATATAGCAATGAAGTAGTAGATGTACATCGCTGTTTCGACGGCATTTAAAGATGCTTGAGCGGCCGTAAAACCGACGTGGCCGTTCCACGCCGGCCAACCGTAGACATAATCGACCGTACCATACAGTGCATATAGCTTCCAGATAGGGGAGTGGAACTTCCCACCAGGCATCGAGTGTGGGCGGAGGGCGATATAGCCCGTATCCCAAACCACTAGTGGTAGGGAAACGTAGAGCCAGATCACCAATAGAGGTGGCACCTTGTGCGTGTAAAGGTGGATCAAGGAGGATCGCGTCTCTGAATTGGTCGCTCGCTTCGCCCTGCGCTTTCGAGATGGAGGAGAAACAGTGGCCGAGTCGTCAGACTGCGGGGAGGAGACTGAAGGTGAGGCACTGGATCGTGCCTTCGCCTTCGGAGTTGCAGGGTCCGGGAAGGGTCGCGGGTGGTGTCTTGTGGCAACCATCTCGTTCTAAGAGCTGCAGGCGGCGGTTGTACCCAATGGCTTCGACAGGACGGCCGCAAATTGTGTGCTGTTCCCACCTTGAAAGTTTCGTAGCTCTTATGCCCAGCTAAATTGCCGTATACTTGCAATACAGAAAGCAGCTTCACCCTTGACGACCAGGTCTTGCGCGTTTCGAGGATGCGGTTGCCTTTGACAGCGCTCTTAAGCAGGGTTGAGGAGGGCAGACGTCCTGATCAAGGGCTTTGAATTATGGCAGGGCGCCACTTGTCGATATGGCCAAAAGGCAGTGGACCAGGGGGAAAAGAGATTCCAGCCGAGCCTGCGATCGGTACAGGGCGTGAAGTGAGTGAAATCAAACGGTGAGTGAGTGGGTTGCAAGTAGATACAGTACATGTACGTACTGCGAGTGGGAAACGCCGCACTTTGCCCCAGATTTGGGCGCCCCGACAACCCACCTCGGCTGCGCGCGATCCGGTGCTTATCCTCGTACTAGTGATGCCATGCTTCGTATCGGCTGGCGTGGTTCAAGTGGCTTGCTTAAGGACGCCGAGTACGCCTTGGACCAACAACAGGGATACACGGGCCATGGGGTATTCAGAATGCGTATTGGTACCTGCATGGCCGAGGCGGGTGCCTTACATAGGAAATCCCTCATGCCGCAACCACCATTAGATGATAAATTTTGCTACGAACACACCAATAGAACGCGTATCAAAGTCATATTGTCCTATCAACGGAGGGCGATTTGTGTGATGCAGCTCTCCTCAGTCCCATAATTTGAGCAGGTTGTCATTGAGTCCATCCTCCCCCGCCTCTGACCGCTGGTCGTTCCCTGGCTGCAAGAACTTTTTTACCGCCGTTTGTGCCTCAGGCGTTTGTGTAAGTGCCACGATCCTCTCAAGGTCACTATCGAGCGGCTCGTGTGAGGGTGCATCCTCGTTCACGGCGTCCTTTGTGGCTGCTAATGGAGCGGCCGAAAAGGTAGCGATGCGCTGTGCAAGCTTGTCGAGTAGTCTATCATGTCCTCGATCGAGGGAAACGCCTTGTTGACCCATCCAATACGCTCAGCCGTCTCTGCATCAACAGTGTTTGCGGACAAAAGGTATTTCAGTGCTCTGCCGCGACCAATGAGCTTTGTGAGGTATTGAGCGCCTCCGCCCGCGTAGAGCATTCCAAGGCCGACTTCAAGACTACCCAGCTTTGTTCCAGGAGCCACAAACCGCATATCCATCTGGAGCAACATCTCATTTCCGGCACCCAGAGAGCTGACCAGCTATTTCTGCAATGAAAACGACTCCTATACTGAACATCATGCGAGCGCTCTCGACGAAGTTCTTGGCGATTTCACGGGGATCTAGTGGTCGAGGCACCGGTGATGATGCGCTGAGGATGTGTAGATCGTAGTGGGCAGAGAAAAACTTCGGATTGGCCGAAGAGAATATCACAACCTTTGGACGATTAGGATCATCCCTCAGACTGGTCAGGAAAGAGTGCAGATCCGAAAAGACCTTGTGATCTAGAATGTTGATGGGTGGATTGTCGAAGACTGCTCGTGCTACTGGTCCATTCGACATGGATTCTGACTGTGCCGTAGCCTGCCATAGCTGCGATGTGTTAGGTGTTGTGGTGTCCAAGGTAGGTAGAGGCAATGGGCGACATGCGGACGACCGGACTGCATTATTTATCCTTTCTGTCCCACTGTGCAGTCTCACTTGAATGCTTGCTCGCCGCCATGACTGTTACTATATTTCTGGAGATATTCTTGAGGCCGACAACTAATCAACATGGCGTTCTGCTGATATTGGCTTGTTGAAAATTTCTCGTTCTGGCCACTGGTCGTGTTGGAAACCGGTCAATCATCGTTCCGAATTGCCCCAATAGAAAAATGATATTCCAAGATACTGTCCAATGTGCAGTCACATGGTGATGGTCAAGCTCAGCCTCTGTACGCACGCATACCTTTTCCTTGGCTTGTCGTTGTGGGATCGGTTTGCGGCAGGAGACGTGTCAGAGTAGCACAAGACCGTTCACGTGCATTAGAGCTAGGACTGCCGCCCGCTCTGGGATCTTTCAACACAGAGTCCTCAGGATGCTCCAGCTCGGGCTGACGAAGAACCAGATTCTGCATCTCGGCTGAACTCAACTCTCAAGTGCTCCGGTTTCCGTCATCTCCAGAAGAAACGGACTATCTGGATGCCTCCTGTTCATCAGTTTCATTTGGTGTAGCTGACAGTATCTCGTTGGTCTCGAAGAGCCTCGCGATAACGTCGGGTTTGATGAGATCGTTTCGGAATTGTTCTTGCTGGAGCAATTCGAGATTCCGTAGCGTGGCCCCAGGATGAGTGAGGTACTGGGCATATTGAGGGGTACGCCAGTAGCTGTAAAGGTACTTGAGATATCTCGCAAACCGATCTGCATCCGTATCGTCTCCTTCGGTGACATTGCGAGAAGTTGCTGGTTTATTCAGAAGATGTGGATGAAACAGAGCGAGATACTGGAGATACTGCGGATTCGAGAGGGATAGGACGAATTCGAGTTCCAGGGTGAAGCGGTGGGATAGGGCTGGTGGGGGTTTTGTCGCGTCCATATCGCAATATTGCTGGGCGTCGAAAGTCGCCCACAGTTCGAATGCTATCTCGAGAGTCTGGCTTCCGATCAAAGAGGGTCACGGAGGGTGAATGGAGAATATGGTAGTAGTATGGTTTATGTTGGCGCGTCTTTATCGATAACCAGGTCGTTTGAGTGTGGATACTCCTAGAGTATTTCGCGTATGACTCAATCAACTGTGGTGCACACCGGACTGAGACAAGCAGTACCGAGTACTGTGGTACTCGTACTCCGTACTGTACGCCTTGTCGTGGTACGAGGTAGTGTTCCGAGCGCGTCTGTCGGCACCCCTACCTCAGTTTACCCAAACTCTGAGTATCAATTCAGATTCGCTCGTGTTGCTCAAACTCTCAAGAACGCCTCCACGTCACCATGCCCAGGATAACGCGTGTGAGATTTGAGTTTGGGCAGGGATACCGAGGGCGGGAGAAACGGGTGATCTGTGCCCTTTACCAAGCAGATTCCAGGGGAACTCCGAGTTTCGAACGGAAAGTCAGTCCAAGTAATTGTAAGCTTGAGCCACTATGCGGACGACCGAGCGGTCTGTGAGAGACCGTGTGTCGTGAAGAGACCTATCATGTAGTTGACCGTTGCTGGATAAGAATTCCCAGGGAGAGCAGAGGGTGGTTGAAGACGTCAGCGAGATTGGTTAGCGATGGGCTGTGTGTGTTTCAGAGGAAAACGACAGCTGCCCAACGAGGCTCTGAGTGGGCACGAAGATGATCGAGAAGAGCGCGAATGAGGCAGTGCTTTGTGAAATTTGGACTGGTCTGGGAGACTCGGCAGGTGACCAGTAGAAATCTTCACGGCTGGCGCTGAAGCTGTTTGCAAACAAAGGCCCTGGCGATCGACACCCAGTCTCTGTAGATCCTGGCAGCGTAAACGCCAACAGGTTAGGAGACCTTGTATGATGGCTTGTTGTGGACGTAGATTGTTCGTAATGTGATTTCCAACCGCGAACATTCTTGAGCTCGCAAGACGGTAGCGTGGTGTGGCGGGAGCACCCCAACTTTTGGCGCAGTGCATAGCGGAGCCTTTAACCAGCTGCACCCCCGTAGCGACTTGAAGCGCGAAGGGGCCCCCGAAACGGCCTCGGGAACCAACGACGCCCCTCTTCTTGTGCTTCCACCCTTCCCTAGATCTTCCCGACCAACACACGCTTTCCTACGACCTTTTATCCCCCTTCTTGGTGCTTTCTCTCCTAGGCGTGCATAGTGACCACAGCCAGCATTTCCTACAGCAGTATTGTCTTCACCAACAGTGTTAGACCTCGCAGCGCTCCTTGGCTATCAGCGCATAGTCACCCTCTGTCTGCATTCACGACCCTGCGCTTCACTCCCCTGACGGAAATCTCATCGCCTCACCGAAGGGTGGCCGACTCTCACCACCTATATCACGTCAATCATCATCTTTCCGAACAAACAGTGCTCGATATCTACGACTGAACCGGACGTATTTGAGGCCTGACCCTCCATTGACCACCCATCAGACCACGAAGGAAGCAAGAACAAGGAGAACAATGGCACAGACAGCGCCTGTGGCCGGTATGTTGTGACAAACCCCGTCCTCGAATTCTGTATTTCAGTGCCTCTTTGTTTCTATCTACTGTTATTCGCGTGACAATCACGTCTGATGCCTTTTGCGCGATTGTTTACTGACGTTCCTGCTATAGAACGCGGCCCGTCTCCTCTTGCGTCTAAGAATCCCTTTCGTAACCTTGTATCAGAGAACAACAGCGTCAGACCAATCTCGACAAACCCCTTTCTCGATACCAATGAGATTACGTCGCCGGATTCGGCCACCAAGGCAACACCTACAACTGCCAGTGCCAGCGCAACAAGCCCATCTAGCATGGTGGACAAGACTGTCGATATATTTGTGCGCTCTCTGCGCTCTGTGTCAAGCTCTGTGACTGACCCAAGACAGGCAAGCCTTGATTTAAAAGACTCCTCAAAGCCCTCACAGCCACCCGCAAATGGCAATGTAAGACGAGAAAACATGCCTCCTCCGCGACCACACCAACCACGTGGGCCTCCTCTCCGCCATAGGCCCAGCAACTCGGATGAAGAACGGCGGCGACAGCAAGGGAAACCCCGAGGTCAGCCAAATGAGCTTGACATTTTCGCTGATCCTCCAGACGCCAGTCGCGCACGCGAAAGACGTGGGCCGCCACGACGGAATAGCGAGTCGTCTGTTCGCGAGAAGCCAAAGGATTTGGATCCTGAGGCGGAAAAGAGAAGGCGAGAGCGGAAATTACGCGAAAGCCGTGACGGGAAAAGCTCAACAAAATCAAAGAAGCCAAATGCAAGGTTGGATATCATCGATAAACTGGACGTCACAAGCATCTATGGTACTGGCTGTGAGTTGTCACATCTGTTTAATGTGCGATAGCGCTGACTTGTGCAGTATTCCATCACGACGGTCCGTTTGACGCCTGCAACCCTCATCGGAATCGCCGAGGCGCCAGGCAAGCCCCGATGCAGGCATTTCCCAAAGACTCGTTGAATATGCAGCTCGGGGGCTCCGGGCCAAATAATTCTAAGCTTAATCTTGACCAGTATCACGGCACAGGGACAGAAGCAAATCGCGATTATAATCATGCAGCGGTACAGGATGCCGATGCGGACTATATGCGTCGACCACTACCCGAGAGAAGCGCCAGCTTCAATCCAACAGCCCGAATTGAACCTGTCCATGGCCATGAGTCAGCTGGTCTTGGAACGAGCACTTTCTTAGAGGGCACGCCTGCCAGCCGAGCTGCGATCCAACGCCGAGAGAGTGAGCAAGAAGCTGCAGATCAGGCTATGGCAGCTGGCCTATCACGGAAGAAGAGTTTGGCCCAGAGGATCAAATCTGTACGACCGAGAGTGAATGACACAGGACGCATGACGTCCCCCGAGCCCTTCCCTACTGTGACTCCAAGCAGCCCACTGGGAACAGGCAGATCCGAGCAGAATGGTGTGAACCCATTCTTCAAAGATTACGATAACGAATACGAGAAGAAAGGTGCACAGATCGCATTTGCAGAGGAACAACTCAAGACCGCTCCGCGAGCTCGGGCGCCGTCCAGTCCGAAACGTGCTGGACCAACTCTAGAGCGGAAGTTGACGGCTGATAGTGCCGGCCCTCCACCTGAAGAAGGCAGGGCTGGCGGTGGCGGCTTCCTCAGTCGAGTCAAGAGCATCAAGGGAGGGCGAAGCAAGACTCGCGAGAGGCGCAACACCGAGGCGTCATCCTAGTTGAACAGGTTCGTCGAGATGGCGCCCTGAACGAGCCTGTCTGTGGCAAGGAGTACGAGTGCTTTTGGAAAAGAGTTTCGTACACAGGCCATTATCGGCCTTTTTTCACAGCGTGCAAGTGCAAGGTTTTCGGAGTCGCATATGTCTGGATGTCAGGATTTCAGGTCAGGCCACAATCAAAGGAGCATATTGGGATGGGGCAGCGTCGCATGGCATGAATATTTGACGATATGACCATTCATCCGCCTGAGGGCTCGAAATCCCCCCGGCAATTCCCTCTCCCGGCTCTCTGAAAATTAGGGACAAGCTGGATGTGAGAGCAAATGCGTGCGGATTGTGCTTGCCGTCCGTGGCATCCCTCGATGTCGAGGAGGCCCCACGACCGACCAACTGACTGACCGAGTCTGAGTCCTATATTCTGATTCTCATTTCCTCTTGACAAACAGTCCGTTTCGCGTTTCGCGTATTGTTATGTACAGAGTTCGGAGTAGAGTGATGATTGATGCTCAGAATCGATCGATGCAACTCCTATTTCTTTTTGGTGCCACTCTTCTTCTCTTACCCTCGAGCACGCGTCCAAGTGCGTCCAGTCTTACGAGTACCCACGTACTACGCGCGAGGCTGTTCGATGGTCGGAATGTTGACACCCTTACCGAGTACTCCCGAAGGACTACAGTAATTCTCAGCTGCTTGATTGGGCAAAAATCTACATACTTCATTCCAGGCACGAGACCTAGCAAGAACACTCCATACTGTGTCAAATACGGAGTATGACTACCTGACTGGGACTTGCTGCTCGTTGCTCGTTGCTCTTACTCTCCGTCCTCTTGTCCTCGATATTCCAGGCAATAGTCTACGATCCTCTGCTGGGGGCCTTCCCTCTTGCTTCCTCCCGCTGATATCCAGGGTATAGAAATGAGAACATCTAACTGTGATGCCGTCCACCGACCCGAATGTAAATCGAGGTTGTATTTACACGGCCATGCATGCGTCCGTCGATCCATCCATTCGCCATCCTCGTCCATTCGCGATTCTCGTTCCCACATCGTCTGGCGTCTCGTGCGTAAACGCCGAGTGCATCGTCTCTCACTACATACGCTGTGACATCCCCCAGCAGAATTAGTCACTCGGTCCACCGACCCAATCCAACCCGGCGCCGGTGACCAGCGCTCCAACGACCCAAACGCCAGCATATCCGAGCGCTCCTTGGAGTTCAACGCCCTCGACCGTACCCCACGTCGTCAGCACCGTCTCACTGAAGATCAATCCCGCGAGCACTACCGTCCGCCGGATGAGTTCCTTCTGCCGCGCAGAGTACCATCCCCACGTGTTATAGTGGATATGGTCCCAGAACGTGGCGGTCGAGGGATCGAATTCTGGCACGGGTGGCGTCTCTGGAGCAACGATGGCGGTCGAGCCGGTGGCGGCGGTGGACGGCGCGAAGAGGAACTCCATCATTGCGTACCCCGCTGGGAGAAGCGCGAGGAGGAGGACCGGAAGGCCCGCGGGACCCAAGTGTGCGGGTTCAAGCGTCCTGAGCCCCACGAAATGCAGGATCAGCCATGTTGGAAGGTATGTTGCGAAGGAGGCTTCTAGGAGAACGGCGAAGATCGCAGTCGCGAGAAGAGAGGTTGCGATGGTGGTGTACGGGTCCGTTAGAATGGGGCGGTTCCGGAGACTGTATTTTGGCGCGTAGCTTGGTATGTGGGACAGGGAGAGAGGGCGTAGGAAGTAGTAGGGGAGCGAGTTGGCGATGATGGCGGAGAGGGCTATTGAAGCCAAGGTGATGGGAGAAATTTGGTAGAACAGGCCGAGCAGGATGGCCTGGGGTGTGTGGAGCAGGAGGGAGAGGGAGGCCACATCGTAAGCTGCAAACCATCACGTTAGCCTTTGGAGGAAGAAACGAAAGATGTCGCCGCAGGCGTCCAAAAGCAATAACCCATAGGAGACGTACCATCGAAGTTGCTGACCCAGTATACTCCCAACTTCACGACTTTCCAGCCTAACAACCCGACTATCTCAGCCCAAGTGCCCGGCCTCCTAGAGATTGTAGCCAGATCTCCTACTCCAACCGTTGCCGCCGCGGTCTGCAAGGCCGATTCCAGCACTGTGCTCAACACCACACTTGCCACGAACTTGAGAGGCTCGAATTCCCTACTCTCGATAACGACAGGTGGTGCGCCCCGCGTGACCGGCTTTTGAATAACGACAACAGGCGAGCCCGGTGGAGATGTGGTCGAGCGCGATTGACGTCGCCTGCGCGTCGCGGTCCCAACAGGAGAAGACGATTTCGAGCCCGGAGTTCCTGCTATTATGCCATTCACGGCGTCCGCTGCGCTGGTACTTGACGCGACGCTGCCGGATTTATTATGTCGACTTCGCGGCGCCATGGTGGGGCCTGTGATGTTGGAGATGGAAGGCTCGTGGGATGGGTGTACGAGAGTGGTCGCGAGTTCGACGAGGTCGCCGAGCATGGGAAGCTTGTGATTTGGTGGTGATGCACTAAAATGAGAAGTGAAGTCGAAAGAGAGAACAGACTGCGTCAAGGCTACGTTGGCGAGAACATCTGCGCGTTCTTGGTGTTGTCGGATTGAGAAATTCAAGTGGCTGGAGGAGGGTGGTGAGCGAGTGGGAGAGGAAGCAGGCGAGCGCAGGCCAAACACTGGCTGCTCGCGATCGTGACGTGATTGGCCCCTGCGAGCTGAATCTCGCTACGTCACGGGAAACGGAGCGGAAAAGAGTGTCCGGCCACGGTGGAGTACAAGTGCACTAATCGGCATTCTGTACGCCGGAGTACTACTCGATAACGACTCGAACTACTCCATGGTAGAGCTCCTTGCGCGATGAGCATTGTTGATGCCATTAAAGACAAAGCTCTTTCACGACATGCAGTTACTAGCAGCTTCTGATAGGCTTACTTGATCCAAAAAGCCACGAGAAATCAAAGCAGGCAAAGCAGGTTTGTTCAAGAGCTTTGTCCAAGGTCAAAGACGCAGCCTGAGTTTCCATTATCCATTCTCACTTGCATTGTCAGAAATGCATCCATGGTAGGTAGGCGGCTCTATTTTATATTGCCAATCCGAGCCCCGAAACTCGAGATTGCTACTCTCCTCCATCGAAGTCAGTACCTGAGAAACAAACCTATCTACCTGTCTGCCTACCTACCACAATGCAAGGAGCAAAACTCATCCCCGCATGCGTCGACGACCTAGCAGATCTATTTGGACGTAGCAGCCAGCTCTCTGCCACATGCGACATCTGCGGAATCAGCTCTGACAAGGTCGAAGTCAAGGCTTGCTCTGGTCCTGCGGACCAATACACCGGCGCCTGCCCCAAGAAGGTTTGCCTATATTGCGTGATGACCGCCCAACGCGACCAATCCCGCCACCAAGATCAAGAACACGAAATGCACTATTGCCGCCCGTGCAGCAAGGCGATCCAGACCCAGAAGCGACGTGAGCGCTGTCAATGCGACTTTTCAACCCGCAGTGATGTCCTCGACCAGTCGCGCGATGAGTGGCAATGCCCACCTTGTCGTGTAGCGGTAAACGAGATGCTCGAGCGTGTCGCGCACGATAACCTGTGGAACGCGGAGACTGAAGGTCGAGTCTATCCCCGTGATGAATATGAGGATGGCCGTGCTAATCTCAAGCGATGGCTCGACCCTGCTGACGCGAATAGGAATCATTGTCCTGGCTGTGGGTGTGATTATCACGAGATTGTCCAGAGCTTTAGTGGTGCGGAACTTGATGAGACGGGCTATCTGCCAAGAAGTCTTGTGAGGCAATGCATGCTCTGTCTTGAGCAGAAGCTCTGAGCGTAAGGTAAGTTGGATGTAGTAAGTAAAGCGTATGGTAAGTTGGTGTCCTCTTTTGCATCGGGGCTCTGATCGTCTGACTCTTGTATAACGATCCTTCGACGCTTTTCATAGGACACCGGAAGGCCCCATAAATTCGACTTATATCATATGACGTTGACTTCGGGTTGTTCTCTGAATAGTTCATTCCTATCTCTCGTCGATGTAGCCTCTCTAAGCATGCATTCTTTCAAACGATCTTTTCCCGCCCTGGGCGGCATGCCGTGTCGAGAACCCCTCTCAACAGACGCCCCAGTTTG
Source organism: Phialophora tarda (assembly GCA_016109495.1). Classification (NCBI taxonomy): domain Eukaryota; kingdom Fungi; phylum Ascomycota; class Eurotiomycetes; order Chaetothyriales; family Herpotrichiellaceae; genus Phialophora; species Phialophora tarda. The sequence goes on along the minus strand of JADWPL010000006.1, from coordinate 112,567 downwards.
ATATCAGTGCCGTCTCGCTTTTCCTCAGATTGCCGCATATCTTCTCCACGACCTCCTTATGTCGATCGGAGAATGGCCTGCAAACCAACCTCCCAAGGTTTGAAGCCCTATCCTCATAGCCAGACCACAACATTTCGCTATCTTTCGGCCCATATCGTCCCACCAAAGCGGGATTGCCTAGAGAAAGGTTGTCGTTGAGAGCTGTTCTGGCCACTGGGTACCAAGCGGCTTTAGGAAGTGCAACAAGTTGTTGTTTGTATGTCGTTTCATGATAGTTAATGAAGCTAGCCATACACTAGTATGTACCATGGCCTGCTTTATGATGGGAGTTTTGAACAAGACAGGTTGAAAGCTGCCACTCCAAGGGCAACCAAAGCGACACGTCGGCCAGGGTGATATTCTTCAGGAGTGACGGTTTGCAATCGCAGAGCAAAGACTGCAAACGGAATAACAATTCCGAGTTGACAGTAGATATCGCTCGCCACAGCTAGACGAAGGCAGAAGAAGAACGGCGCATCTCCCGCTTGGCCTCTGCGACTTTTCAACAAATAGGGCGTCCCAGGCAAATGAATCAGTCATTCTTATTCCACACATTGGGACCGCTACCAGACTGCGAGCTCAGCTCAACCTATCAATACCAGGCATCTGAAGGGGACGCCGATATCCAAATATGTCGAGCAAGTTGGTCAAACCGTGTGGTCTAGTTCATGAAAAAAGACCGACTTCGAGCGACTGCTCTGACGGTCGAGGCCCTCAGGGGTAGACATTCTGAATCGCTGCACTGGTTCAGTCATTTTCCTCAGGTTGATTGTCCGGAACGACTCGCATCTCGATCGAGCCAGTTTCTCGTCCTCGAGAATCCTTCGTGGTGAAGGTGTACTTGCCCTTCTGCTCCCCTTTCTGTTCAATCCACAAGTCTTTGAAAGTGAGCTCCTTTGTTCTGTTGATGCTTTCAATGGCCGAGATTCGATCCAACGTGGCTTCCAAATAGTCGTCAAATCCTTCTTCGGCGCATATTTCTTTGAACGCATTCATCATCGGCACGCTGTCTGCACGGACATTTGCACTACTGTCGATTGTGAAGATGTTTTCGTGGTCGTAGCTCTGGATGAAATCAGCCCGAGTCATGATCTGACGAGCGATGTAAAGCGGGATCTGTGGTAGAATGTGACCTTGGTCTTCGTCATAGTTCGTCTCCATCTCCTTGTCTTTCTGGACGAGCGCTCTGGCTAGTACCATAGCCGCGCTGGCAAATTTCTGCTGGTCCATCACATCGTCGTCCATTTCTTCACCGAGGATGCCACATTTGTTCAAGAACCAGGTCTTTTCATATTCCTTGATCTGATGACACATTTTGAGCATGTCCGAGCTTTTAGCCACGCGACTGAGGAAGTTCAATCTGCCGCCCACCAATTCATATACCTGCTTGAATATCGCAGGCTTGTGCTCTTCATACGGGAAGTACTTGGCTCGATACCTCTCTAGCGCCGGAATAGCGAGGGACTTTGGCAGATCCAGAATCGGGATGACTTCCATTCTCGTAGCGTAGCGTTTGAACCGCTCATAAACCCAGTAGTCGTCCGAGTTGAAGACCATAGTTACGAGGTTCGCAGCAGCCCATTGCTCTGCGCGTTGCTGCATCAGTTCGATCAGATCATTTCCGTCCTTGTCATCTTGAATCAGATGAGCGCAGTTAACGATGAGGACGAGTGGACCTTTGCGCCCGATCTTGTTGCGTTTGTTTCTGTGTTTCAAGGCGATCTTCTCAAGCTTGTTAAACGCGCGCTCAATGTCGAGTAGAGCCGTCGTGTCGCGGGGCCCGCGTATCGAGAACAGAGATCCGATGTAGTCTTCGTGAAACTCGTAGTTGAGCGCCTTACCAAGGCGGATGCGGAAGATCTCGGGATCAGCATGCGCTTCGAACATGGAAACACCTTCTCCGTCATGTTCTTTCATGGCTTCAAGGATCATAGAAGATTTCCCAGTTCCCTTCTCACCCACCAGAAGGTAGTACCTGCCCTTAGACTCTCCACTGATGATGGCATTGATCTTCGCCTGCTCAGGTCGCGCCACCCAATGCTCGTCGTCATCACCAGATTGATCTTGAGGCGGCACGTGAGGTCCAGGTGGAGCAGCCAGTTCAAGCATAGGGTCGCCTGGAGCGAAAGCCTTCTCTATCTTGCGAAGGACTAGGGCTTTGTAGTAAATATGGTAGGAATAGCCCGCCAAGCCGAGGACAGCTATTGACGCGAAGGTTGTGAAAGCTGATTCGAATGCCTTGTATGCGGTCGTTCCGAAACGGCTCTGGCGCTCGGGCTCGGGCTCCCGCTCCGAGTGCGATTTCCTTCTTGGTTCATCGTCGTCTTGATCCCCTCCCGGTATGTTGTTCGTGGGCTCTGTGCTTGGGCCAAATTGTTGAGCGTATGCACGGATACCGGGCCGCTTGGTCTGCAGAGCACCGCTTCGAAACAACAAATGAGCAGCGGGGGATCTGGAGACCACTACTCGCTTTGCGATTCTCATGATAAAGGGTATGCGCCAGCTCTCAGAGGGCGCTTGGTAACTAGAATTATGCCACCTCGGCGGAAATAGTCGTGTACGGAACCCGACACAACGTAAAATGCGCGAAAATGAAACAGAGCCGGACCGCCGAACTGTTGCGTGAGTGCTGGAACTGAAATCGTAAGGAGCGACCTGACAGAATGCGAAAGTGAGGTTGAGAAACAATGTTGGACAGTTGTCGAACAGAGGTCGATGGAAAGGGGCGTGAGATAAACATGATTGTGGCTGTGGCTGATCTCAGATCGAAGGACTGGCGTGGGCTTGACTTGGTGTAGCACGTGCCTGCGCGACCAACTGCTTCGCCGTCTGATTGGATTGAACGCCGCGAAGCACCTCGAGGTACTTATGTACCTTATGTACCTATGGTCGAACGGTAGGAGCTCTCCTCTATTCTTCCACTGTCCGAATGAGACCCTTTCCCACCCACTTGGCACGATTCTAGGAGCCCTCTTTCGAGCTGGAATGCTCCCACTACATAGCAGTCCCTGCAATCTCAACGGGGAGTGAGCACCTAGGTATCGAAGTTGACGATCCGGAGAAGACTCGCTGATGATGTGCATCGGGCAGTCGCGTGACCCAAAATCGGTTGTTTCGGCGTTCTTCAGGGGCACTGCAAGGCTTCGGCACCCGCGGCACTTTCCTGAACCCCTAGAGCTCTTAACTCCAATCAGTAACAGGCGTAGTATCGCCTGTCCAGTCGTGCCAGTCCACCCGAGCAGTCCCGAACAAGCCCCCGGGGCTCCTTCCATGTCCCCGACGTGCGGTTGCCGTCGAATCAGAATGCTCGCATGGCGGTGATTCTTGCTTGAAATGTTGGAGATCAAAAATTCCATCTTCTCAATCGAGTTGCACTCATTACACAATTTTCATTGCTGGGACGTTGTTTTTCCTCAACTCGTCATTGCAGCTTCCTTCGTGTACAGTATTCCTTCACTCCTTTTATTTGTCAGATCCGGTTTGCCTTACTCTCTTTCTCGTCGCGGCCAATTGTACAATATTTGATATCCTGCTCTTAACAATTTCGTAATGGCCCAAACAAATGGTGACGTGAAGACAACTCCAGGTCAGTCAAAGCTCAGCCAAGCTCGACTCTCAATCTTCTGACGTGTTGCCAGATGTAACAAATACTCAGGGCGAGGATGACTCCTCGTCCGCGCCTGTCAACGGTACCAATGGTACTAACGGCCACCTGCACGACCACTCCCATACCCACGACCACGAGCACGACCACCATCAGGATGACCCCAACGCTGGGGCGCTGTTCCAGGTTACCGTGAAGCTTCCACACAAGCCTTACAAGCAAACAATAACGGTCACAAATCAAGAGCAGGTCCAGGATGTGCGCCAATCCATCGTCGAAACTCCTGATACTTTCCAGTACACCTGTTTCCATCTCGAGCACAGTGGTCAGAGGATCAATGACTTTGTCGAGCTTTCCGAAGTCAAAGGTCTCAAACCAGACGATGAGATTGTGCTTGTCGAGGATCCTTACACCGAGAAAGAGGCAAGACTGCATGTAATCCGCATACGGGAGCTTATTGGCGCAACCGGAGACCGTTCCGATCTACTGCATGGCATCTGCGCAGGGGTCTCGCTCCACGACGATAAGTATGGCTCTGCCCACGCTACCGCCGAGAAGGCAGAAGGCAACGCTTTGGCCGGCTATGAAGTCGACGGCCGTGTGGCTCTCGAAGCAATCCTTCCATCCCACCAGGACAGCTTGCCCAAGACCGTCAAGTCGCTGTCTGTGTCGCAATGGAATCCTCCGCCATATCACCTCCGCCAGCGAGGTCACCTGCTCTACCTGCTGCTGACGACAAATGAAGGCGAGCAACACCACATTACCTCCACTGTCTCAGGTTTCTACGTCAGCAAATCCTCGAGCAACAAGTTCGACCCATTTCCTAGACCTGCTCCGAAAAATCACAGTGCCCACTCCCTTTTGACTTTGATCTCAGCTTTATCACCGTCGTTCAATGAAACGTTTGTTGAGCTGCAAAAAATGAACGGCCGCAAAGACCTTCTCACCACGTTCCCGTTCCAGAATGCGATACCTGCAAACCCATGGATTGTTTCATCTTCCTATGCACAAGGAAATCAGCACCAGGCGGATCCTACAAGAGCTCAGGAGGCATACTTGCTCGGTGGAGCGGATGGCGCAGAGAACCTTCGGGACTGGAACGAAGAGTTTCAGACAACCCGTGAGCTGCCGAGAGAAAACCTGCAGGACCGAGTATTCCGCGAGCGTCTCACCTCTAAACTCTTTGCCGACTACAATGATGCTGCCGCCAGAGGTGCTGTGCTCGTCGCTCGGGGCGAAGTCGCACCATTAAACCCTACGGAAGGTAGGGACGCCCAGATCTTCATCTACAATAACATCTTTTACTCATTCGGTGCCGACGGTGTCCAAACCTTTGCCAGCGAAGGTGGAGACGAAGCCGCAAGAGTGGCTGTTGGAAAGGATGTTGCCGGTGTCAAGGCCGTAAATCAACTGGACATCAATGGCCTATTCACTCCAGGCACGGTAGTGGTAGATTACCTTGGCAAACGTATCGTTGGTCAGAGCATCGTTCCTGGCATCTTCAAGCAACGAGAACCGGGTGAGCACCAGATCGACTACGGTGGTGTTGAAGGCCGAGACGTTGTGACCGAGAATGAGGCCTTCGTTCCAGTATTCGAGAAGTTGTCAAAGGCTTTACGTATCAAGAGGCATGCGGTATGGGACAAGGAAGGTAAGCGACACGATCTCGAGGGCAGCGTCGAGACAAAGGGCCTGCTGGGAACCGATGGCCGAAAATACGTCCTTGATCTATACCGCATCACACCGCTTGATGTAGCCTGGTCGGAAGAGATTGAGGCCGACACAGGGGACAAGTATCCACATCGGATGTCCGTGTTACGACTAGAGCTCGTGGAGGCATACTGGCGCGTGAAGATGCAAGAGTATGTCAGAGCAGAAATCCAGAAGCGCCGCTCAAACGGAAGCAACGGCCAGATAGAAGACGCAAAGAACGGCAAAGAGGAAAAATCCGACGTTCACACACCTGAAAAGGAGAACAAAGAGGACGAGGATGTCGATGCCCCTGGGAAGGCAAGCAACGAGGAGAAATCCGACGAGACCCCAGAAGCATCTGCCAAGGCCGCTCCTGCTCTCGACCAGGAACGCGTTGACATTTCTAACTTCGATTTCGCTTTGAATCCAGATGCCTACAGCGGCCAAACACCACAAACGGACGAAGAAAAGCAAGAGTACGAGGCAGACGAGAAAGAAGTCCGAGCCGTATGCGACTTCCTGAGGAGCAAGGTTATTCCAGACTTGGTCAAAGACCTCCACGACGGTGACGTTGGTTTCCCCATGGACGGAAAATCTCTGTGTCAGCTCATGCACAAGCGCGGTATTAACATCAGATACCTGGGAAGACTGGCCAAAGCCGCGGAGGAGAAAGGGCACCGCCTGGAAGCCTTCTCTGTCGTCGTGCTGCAGGAAATGGTGGCTCGAGCGTTTAAGCATATTGCTAATCGCTATTTGCGCCATCTGCCCGCCGTATTTGCGGGTGGTTGCATCTCCCACCTGCTGAACTGCCTACTAGGAGTCGATGTGAATTCAAACCCCCGAGCCGAGATTGACGAGGAACTACGTGCTCTGTATCCGGACGGTGATTTCTCATTTGAGCAGATCAACCCGTCGAAATTGCAGGCGGAAATCGAGAAGCAAGTCAAGATTCGCTACCGGTACGCCTTGGAAGATGGCTGGAGGACGTCAATCCGCCCCTTACCAATGCTCAGGGAGATTTCGTTGAGACTGGGGCTTCAGCTCACCGCACGAGAGTACACTTTTAGCAAAGGTGTGCAGTTGTGCTTAGATTCGTCTCCCGCTAGGAGCAGCAGTGACACCCACTCAAGCAACGGGGCCCAACCAGAAGAGGGCAGCAAAAAGAAGAAGAAGAAAGCAGCTGAACAAGGGCAGACGAACGGCCTTTCTGCCAAGCCTAGCACGACCTTCACTGCTGAGGATGTTCTCAATATCGCCCCCATCGTCAAGGATGCATCACCAAGAAGCTCCCTGGCCGAAGAAGCCCTCGAGGCCGGCAAGCTCTCCCTAGCACGGGGCGAGAAGCAACTCGGACAGGAACTTGTATTGGAATCACTGTCTCTGCATGAACAAATCTATGGCATCCTTCACCCCGAGGTCGCAAAGATGTACAACTCCCTGTCCACCATCTATTACCAGACCGACGAGAAGGAGGCAGCTGTGGAGCTCGCTCGAAAGGCAGTGATTGTGACTGAGCGAACACTGGGAGTCGACTCCCACGACACAATTCTAGCATATCTCAACCTTTCATTATTTGAGCACCACACAGGCAACACGAAGCAGGCGCTGAAATACGTCAGACATGCGCTGGAACTGTGGAAAATTATCTTCGGACCGAACCACCCTGACTCGATAACAACAATGAACAACGCAGCTGTCATGCTTCAGTCAATCAAGGAGTACTCAGAATCTCGTAAGTGGTTTGAGGCCTGCTTCACAGTTTGCGAGAGTCTGTTCGGTCGGCAATCTGTCAACGTCGCCACCATACTATTCCAGTTGGCGCAAGCGCTGGCTTTGGATGGAGACCCGCACGGCGCCGTCAACAAGATGCGACAGGCGTACAGTATCTTCCTGGCTGAGCTTGGAGCCAACGACCGTAATACGAAAGAAGCCGAGAGTTGGCTCGAGCAATTGACACAGAATGCCGTCTCGATTGCCAAGCAAGCCAAAATGTTGCAGAGCCGACGTATCACCGGCATTCGACACTTGCCCAGAATGGGCTTAGGTACGAGACTTCAGCCCCAGAATGCAAGCACAGCAGCTCCAGATGCTCATTCGCGATCTGCTGCTACGCAACCGAGTCTGCGAACCGGAACGGGCGACCCTACCGTCGACACCAGAAGCATCGCCGAGCTGTTGAGGTACATCGAGGGCACCGATACTAAGAGTAGTGGACGTACAAAGCAGAAGAAGAAATCTCTCAACCCTAAAGCGCGGAGGAGCACGGTAACAGCTTAACGATGGAGAACATCGATAAAGCTGGAATCCCCTGGAGACAGGGCCGCCGAATCTACCCTAGCAACGAGCCAAACAGAAGTTCTAGCTGGCTCACTCGGATTCTTTGAACCGTCGGGGGAAGTCAAAAGCAGGTGAACATTGTCCAGGAGGACAATAACAGCAGCGGGCGCATCTCAAAGATATAACTGGCATTTCTGTACGGAGTACAAGTGAGCATTTGTATCATACGGTCACATGGTGTCATCCCTGGGCTGGCCGGCACGGCGCTTGGTGGCAAAGGGGGCATTGGTCACAAAAAGAACACGGCATATGGTTGACATACAGGCTTGATGGATCTGTACCAATGAGTCACGGAGCATAGAGGAGACGGTGTGTAATAACCAAGCAACCATTCTCAACTCATTCCTTCAGACGAACTGGTCCGAGACTCTCGTCGCGAAATGCTCACGGAACAGAAGATGTTGATAAGCAGGTGGAACAGGGCGAAGCACGTGCCATCCAGTGACATATCAGGCGGTCCAGAAGCGTTCGGTTCGGCCGTTCGCGAGCTTCCCCGGATTGGGAAGAGACTAGTGCCGCTAACATGGAATTCTCGCCGGCGCCGGACGTTGATTGGTGAGCCCATTTGTAAGCGACAAGACTTGCTGGGCGTCCGCTCCTCAACTTGACTGTCCGCTCTTTCCAAATTCCAGCGACGGCCACGCTGTCCAAAGTGTTCAGCCTAACTCCATTATTTGGACTCTTTCCCTTGCGCTGCATCATCCAAAGTGATAGTTGACGTTCGTGGTCGACAATCAGGCTATTGTGACGCCAAAGGCAAAGCTACTTCGGACTCGGCCATCGAAACGTAACTACTAATCGACGGCCGCACCCCCACCCTGGCGATCGATTACTGAGCCCGGAACGCGCTGTGATCGATTGGAAATACCGCTCACGCGACTCACAGCCTTGCTTTATTGTCCGCTGTCTCCATCAAAATTTAGGTTTCTCTGATCAAGGACTGCCATCTTTCAGTATTGCAAGCTTGAGTCCTAGAGATCCTGGGCCACCGGTCTCCGCCTGAACGACCCAAAAATGTCCCGCCGACCGCTCGCCACGAGCACAACTTACACACTTGCCCACACTGCACAATGTAAACTGAAGATAGCAGCAAACCGGCCTGATCGGAATCTTCGCTTCGTGCTCGGCCACGCATTCACACTCGACAATTTAATGCTTCGGATAGTCGAGATAGAGAACCAGAGCGCCAAGTCTCTCTTTGAGGAGGCCAAAGCTCCAAGTAATCACGGCGAAAACGAGCATTACGATTGCACGGCTGCCAATCCCGTGGCCGCAGAGCCGGATCCTCATTACGACTGTACCGCTGCACAACCCAAGCCGGCGGAACCTGCCGACAATGGTGGAAGGGGCCGGAGGATAAGTTTCCAGGATAATAAAGCGCGGCCTTCCAGCATCGGGACAGCAGGCGTCGCGTCGAACAACAACGGAAATGGCACCTCCTCGCCGGCACGGAGACGATCTCCCCCACCGGTAGCCATTTCACAACGCAAATACCTCTCGGACGAGGAGGAGGATGATGATACCTCGTCAGACGACTACGATGATCCGGACAGTTATCAATATAACTGTGAGGCGGGGGCCCCAGAACCGGAGAAACCAGCAACAAAGCAGCGGCCAGTTCACGATGCGTACTCCGACGAAGAGGATGCAGCGTTGGAACTAGCCGACGACGAATTAGACGACGAGATGGGTGGTCTCTCGCTTACGCGGTTCGAGAGTGCGTCGGCACGACCTCCACGGATGGTTCGCTCGGATTCTTCGAGCTCGGAGGAAGATGTAGGAGACGGGCCTGTGACGCCGCCACAATTGCCCGCCGATGTGGATGTTCGCGATCTCATCAGTGGCGAGAAAGACGACGAGTTGCAGGATCTGTATGAAAGTGTGAGGAGGTGTGCCTGTCACGGGCACAGGGAAGATCCGGATGTGGGACGCAAGACGAATGGGGTGTGGGATATCCCTGTAGAAAAGGCAGGTGGGAAACATCTGGCCGTCGTGGCAGTTGCGGCATGAGTGATGATGGCACTGGGGCAACGTCGTGGGTAGGAAGACGTGGTTTTTCGTGAAAGGCTGTTAATGGCGCCGAAGGCTGGCACCGGAGTCACAACAGGTGGAAGAATCTACGGATCGAACGCTGTGCAAGTGAGGGAAAGGCAGTCAGTGGTGCATCGACTCATTGATTCATTGATTCATTCGGGTATCGCAAGGGCCGTCCGGAGTCGGGAACAATCGGTTTTGTAGCAGGTCGAGTCACTGTGGGTTGAAGTTAACGGTCACGAGGGAGAGCGCCCAATCGTACATCTCCCATAGCATATGATGCAACAATATAAGTTCATGACTTCCGCTTCCTCTTCCCCCCGACCGCTCTAGGCACATTCGGACTCGTTGCGATCTCCCGGACTTTTCTCTCCTTACTCCTTTTATACACGATTTCTAACCTCTCCAGCAACTGCTTGACGCTACAGCCATCTTTCCCGTCACCCATCAGTATCCGCTCGACGTCCCTGGCTCTGTTTCCATCTTCGCCGATGACCACCGCCTTCTCGACCTTGCCGTCATCTGAGATCTTCAGGCGGCCGACGCGGTCGTCCGACCAAATTATGCGGAGTTGGCGGGCGTCGACTTCGAGGGTGGTAAGGGAGTCGACGTTGAATCTGCCGGTAGGCTCATCATCTTCGTCAGAGTCGCTGTCTGTCATTTCGGTGTCCGATTTCGAGTCGTGGTCGTCATCCCCATTCCCGCTGTTGGAGTTGGCTGAGCGCCGCCTCTTTGACCCATCTCCACTGTCTGAATTGGCTGAATCCTGGCCGTTGGATCCCTCCCTACTCCTGCCCTCTTCAGAGAGATCCAGCTCTTCCTTGAGCCATTCCGCCGCATCCTTCCTTAAGCGCCAACTGACGAGATCATACCTGACTCGCGACACGAGAGTATGGAGGTCTTGCTTTCGCGCTTCTGCTTCAGCATTCTCGGCACCATCCGATCCGACATCCCCTTCATCCTCCTCACCTTCCCGCGGCGGCGAGCTCAAGGGTAAGTAGACGCGCTCGTACTGCTCCAACGGTACGAGCGCGGGAATCGTATGTCGATGAATACGCAACTCTTGTCCCCTATCGTTCGCTCGAACACAGAATATATAGTACGAAGAATCGAATTTTCCGTGGCGGTTGCAGACGTCTATCCGGATGCCGAGGAGGGGGTTCTTGGATTGGAGTTCGGGAGAAGGGTCGATGAAGGGAAAGCCTGTTACGCCGAATGCAAGTCGGTGGATGTTGGACTGATTGTGTTCTTGGACGTTGGCGATGTTTAGTGGGGTACCGTCGTTTTGAGGGTGGGCAGGGTGGGCAGTCGTGGGTGGAGGGATGTCGGATAGGCGGGATTGAACTTTTGTCGAGGAGAGAAGCGACGAGGTGAGCAGCTTGCGTTGTTGGGTCAGAGCCTGGATCTCGGCCCTGACTTGGGCGATCTCGTCGTCCAGGCTGTCGCCCATGGCGTTGTCTGTCATGTTTGGCGTTGAAGTTGAGGCGGCCATCGTCTATGCAGCGGGAGGTTCAGGCGCGGCTGAAGTTCGAACGCGTGTTTGCTTATCGGACGCGTCGGATTGCTTATCGTGATCCCTGTACCGAGCACTACGGAGGACTCGTAGTCAGGGGCTGAACGCTAAGCCCGTGGTCAGTAAAAGGCCCATGCGATAAATCCGGGGCTGCCCTCCTGCGCTCGTACTCATGGTGATGTACTGGATATGGTGGCCTTGGACAGAGCTCATCATGACAATCGTCGACCAGACTGTTCACTGTGGAGGGGAGGAGCGATAAACATGCTTCTCCTTTGAGGACCGATGGCTTCACTTTTCTCCATGTGTTTTGAGATGCCAAAGTGCAAGATTGGCCAGTGAGGCGGCCCCCCTCTGAAAGGACACACAGTCCTTTTCCGGTACCTTGTTACCCACTCATTGCCTACCACCACACGCTCATTTTTTGCATGGATGCCTGACTCGTTTGCGGAACCATATACGATCCCTCTCTTTCACGCTCGCTCCAACCGTTCCGTAGACCTACCTATCCTTCCCGTTCACGCAGCCGGCCGAAGCATTACCCGACAGTCGCAAGAGATTGAACTGAGCGAGTACCGTACCGAAAAGCAACCCGAGGCGGAGTCCACCAGTTCGACCACTTCCGCTTACGAGAAGGACGAAGAAGAGGACGATTCCGAGACAGACTCCTCCGAGAAAGACCATCTAGTCGCCGAAGGGTCCGATCCCATGCAACGCAGGAAATTAAAGAAAAACAAGGACAAATCTTCGCGACCAGATCTACGCATCGACATCGGTCAGAACGGCCACGCGAATGGCCACGCAAACGGCGACATGAACTCCCATATTGAAATGAGACGGAAACACGTCTCGAGCGACGACCCTACCACCAATGCAAACCGAGTTATGAGCAGAGATGATTTCTCCTTGGACCGAGAACCACCTCCCCAGACGCCTCAGACCCCGGGCATGGTCAATACCAGTTTCGCCGACCTGCCTCCCAAAGACAAGCGGAATTTTTTGCTGCTATGTCTCCTCTATTTCCTGCAGGGCATACCCATGGGCCTGGCCTCGGGCTCTGTACCCTTCCTCTTAAAAAGCTACCTATCATACGGCCAAATCGGCATATTTTCTCTCGCCATATACCCCTACTCTTTAAAGTTGTTGTGGAGTCCGATTGTGGATGCAGTTTGGAGCAGGAGATTTGGAAGGAGAAAAAGCTGGATTACTCCCATTCAGACCATTTCTGGGCTCTCGATGATCTATCTGGGGGGCGGAATTGACGATATGATGAAGGCTGCGGGCGAGAACGACGGAGCTGGTGTCTGGGGTTTTACTGGCTGGTGGTTCCTGTTGGTGTTCTTGTGCGCGACTCAAGACATCGCCGTCGATGGATGGGCCATTTCACTCCTTTCCATCCAGAACATTTCCTACGCCTCCACAGCACAAACAGTGGGCTTGACGGCCGGCTCGTTTCTGTCATACACTGTTTTTCTCGCCCTCCAAGCTCCGGATTTCACAAACCGCTGGTTCAGAGTCGTGCCGCAAGAGTACGGGCTCCTTACTCTTGGTGGATATATGGCATTCTGGGGCTGGGTCTACCTGATTGTGACGGTGGGCTTGGCCGTGATGAAACGAGAAGAAAAAAACAGCGAACGAGAGGGCATCATGGAAGTCTACCGCAGTATGTGGGCTGTGCTCAAGCTCCCCAACGTGCAGACCATCATCATCGTCCACCTGATATCGAAACTCGGCTTTGTCGCCAATGACGCGGTGACGAATCTGAAACTCCTGGACAAGGGATTTGGACAGGCCAATATGGCGTTGGTCGTTCTGATCGACTTTCCTTTTGAACTAAGCCTAGGATACTACGCCGGGAAATGGTCGACCGAGTACACGCCTCTGAGATTATGGTGTTGGGCATTTGTGGCTCGACTCCTGGCAGCAGTGTTTGCCCAAATCACCATCATGATATATCCGGTGGGACCTCACGACCCGGTCCCAATGTGGTACATGCTTGTCGTGATCTGCGCACACGTTTATTCGACCTTTATGAACACCATCATGTTCGTTGCTTCGGCTGCTTTCCATGCCAGGATCGCGGATCCAGCTATTGGCGGCACCTACATGACGTTGTTGGCCACGTAAGTTCTTTTGATGTTCCGAAACTTCTCATCGCTACCTACTGACCATGTTCGCAGCGTCTCGAACCTCGGAGGCACTTTCCCGAAATTCTTCGTCCTCAAGTTCGTCGATCTCTTCACCCAGGCTACGTGTATCCCGCCCGGCGATCCCGACGCGTTCCTAAAATCGAACCCCGACGCTACACCCATCACATCTTCCTTCTCGTGTGCTCTTGAAGCGGATAAGACTGTCTGCCTCAAAGGGGGCGGGACATGCCTCATCCAACGCGATGGATATTATATCACGAATGTCGTCTTTGTGATTATTGGGGCGCTCACTTTCTGGATGTACATTGAGCGGAAGGCGCTGGCTCTGCAGGCCTTGCCGTTACGAGCATGGAGGATAGGCGATCAGGGGCGAGAATATCGGCGAGTGCCGCAGGGTTGATTTTTGTGGTTCTCGACTTTGTTTTATTGAAGCAATGACAATTGAAAGGATGATACCCCTGGGACCAGGTAGATCAGAGCAATGTTCAACAAAATGTATATCTACGCACAGTAAACATGTGATCGGCCATGTTCCCATTCTCAAGAACCAGAGGTTCCCTGTACTTCCCAAGGACTAGGGATGCCGGCCTGGAATCTTTCTCGGAACTGTAGGCAGGGACAAGGCTGAGCATGTGAGGCTAAAATTCAAATGACCCGCAAGGCTGACTTGATCGATCAGTCATCAGATCCATTTGTCTTCCTCAACATTCTTGACTTGTCACTGAACGGGCACAGGGTCTCTAAAGAGAGGCAAGAGATAATACGGCAATCCTCGAGCCGAGAGCTATCCAGAGAAATCTTCGCTGGAGCGTCTTCGAAGGGCACTTCGAGAGACCGATGAGTTGGATTGAGACGGGCTTGTAGTCAATATCGCGAACAGGCACCGCGCCGACAACAATGGAAGAATCACTCCCTCTTGAACGAACGATCTCCACGCAATCTCTCCGGTCTCAGAAATCGTCACCCTCACCTGGCCCACCTTCCTCGCCCGACACGACAATCACCGAGCCGGAGCAGTCACCGGGAGCGGATGACGATATCTGGGATACATCTTCAGACCATTTCCCCCTCGCGGCCCCTCAACATGCCAACCATGACCTAGACGCCACATCCCCGTCGCATCCTCAGGATGATGAGTCTCATCCCAGGTTCGCAAGGGGTGCGATTCTCTCCGACCTCCCCGCCCTGAGGAGGCAACATATGACGGACGGGTATCGCGAGGGGTTGTCTGTGGGCAAAGCACGGGTCATGCAGAGCGGCTTCGATGCTGGTTATCCCCTTGGTGTGGAAATTGGGTTGAGGGCCGGGAATGTGCTGGGGGTGTTGGAGGGGGTTATTGCAGCGCTGACGAGTTCAAAGTTCGGTACAGGGTCGGCCAGGTCAGCGAGGACTCCGAAGGCTTCGACTGAAGCGGAGCAAAGTTCCACGGCAAGTGAGGTTGCGACTATTTCTGGGTCCAGACCGAATGAAATGGAAACGACGATGGGCTCGACACGTGCAATCTATGGCAGCGGTGCTCGGATTGAGGGAGAATTGGGATTCGTTCGGGCGTTATATGCTCGTGCCCAGGAAGAGTTGAAGGTCTCGGAACTACTGAAGGGCTTGAGTGACGAGAAGATTGCGGCAATACCAGACGCCGTGGCCTCTAGTAATGAGGAAGATTCCCCAGCGGAGCAAACAACTAAGAAACAGGCATCCTTGCCGAAAGAAATCGAGGATGCATTGGAAAAGTGGGAGCGGCTGGTGTTTGGTGCTTTAACGCAGGGACCTTCTTCAAATGAATCTGGATCCCCGGTGGCCATGACAGGAGAAGGAGCTATCTAAGCTGAAAGCGCGGGTGAGAGACCGAGATCTACGAAGGAAGACTCGGTGCTACAACTGTGTCAGTCACTCCCCAAGGACGCTTCCCGTCGAAATGACGCTCATCAATGCCATGCGTATGCGATCGCTTTCGGCTCGAACGTTTGGAGAGCCACTATGTTAGGGAATGGCTTCTGCTTTTGCGACACCATGGAGTGCCAGGGAAGTACGTCGCACTGCCCACAGCGGCCTGCACACCGGGCATGGACCTGGCAAGCAGCAGCTACCCTGGATGAGTTGCCTTTTGGACGCTCCGACCTCCTTCGCGGAGTCAATACCAGTGGGCGACATTGACAACACCACAATAGTGGCACCCACCGTTCGAGATTTGAAAGCCACGGTGTGCGACCACAAGGCTGTGCCTTTGCAGCCATGCTCTCCTCACATGAGTCTAGAACAAACCAGATCACCTGAGTTGGCCGATTCAGTAGCCGAACAAGGGAGCAGCAGTTCATGATTGGTGACGCTCCGCCTCTGGAATTGGCGCCCCTGAGCACTTGGCATGATTTGTGCAACGCCAAGGTTTCAGATTTTCAGCCTCCGGTGCTCGATTCCGCCTGTCTGAAATGCGATGTCGGCTGAATTTAAGTACGGAAGGTTAGTATTGTGGCTTGGTTCTACAGCATTCGACTTTTCCTTCGACTGCCCTGAGAGTGGATGGTAACGCAATGGCCGCAAACTCAGAAGCTCTGCCTGCCGGACTCGATACCAATGCTGTTGCTTCTGGGACCCAGCAGCCTGCCTATGCAGCATTAAGCGCCCAACGCCAGGAAATCGTCCAAATTCTGCGTAGGAATTGGGTCGGACCACGCAAGAGCCAGCTCGCTTCTCTCAACGAGTTCAGACACTGGCCTCCCGAACAGGTCATCCGGCTCTTTGAGGGCAACTTGCCTCCCATTACCGAGGGCAGCTCGGACAAGGGCAGAAAGCTATACCCGCTTGGACCTCTGTATCGACCTGTCCCCACAGACTCGAGGAGATGGAAGCAGCTGGCTGGCAAAGCCGCAATGGTTGGGGCGTTGGATGCTCTCGCCATTGCCTCGTCTCCGCTCTTGATGTTGGCAAGTAAAGAGCAGAGGAAGCAGACGGTGAAGTGGATGTCGGATATCAATGTCTCCGTCATCTCTTCGTCTTTCTTCGTCAAGCCCGATCCCAAACTTGTACAGCAGGCTGCCGCTTCGGGACAAGCTCTTTGTGTTAACAGATGGGGGACGTTTCAGGTGATGGGCTCGGGATACGCCGCCATTAGTCATGTCTGGGCTGAGACGACGGGTCTGGAAAACAATGATGAGAAGACCGAACAGGATGAACGAGGATTCAATATGCATCATTTCATCCGCATCATGGATGTTGTCCGCCAGACTGGGTCAGAGTGGTTCTGGTTCGATCTTCTTGCCATTCCCAAGGGCGCCGATACCGAAACCAGGCACCTCAAAACTCAAGTCATCAACACCCTTCGGCATGTGTACGCGAATGCCGAGTGCATCATTGTCCTCGACGGTCTCACCTTGCAGCTCAAGTCAGCGGATCCTCTCGTCACTGCTGCAATCCTGTGCTGTGGCCACTGGCTTTCGCGCGTCTGGACATATCAGGAGGCCAAACTTGCGCGGAAGCTCAAAATCGTCACAGACGCCGGCGTGGTCGATTTTCAAGAAATAGTCTCCGCGCTCGGAGCGGCCGAGGCGACGGACTACAATCGCTGGCACGAACTGCGCCTCACGTTTAATCGGCTCACTCCAATTCACGACATAGGCATCTCCCTCGCGGATATTGCCCTGAGTTGTGATCACCGCTCGTGCGAGAACGAAATCGACTACGCGAGAGGCTTCTTCGCATTGCTGGGGCTCGAGTGGAAGACCGAGTTCACCTACGAAGATGCCATGTTGGAGATTCTGCGTGCCCGGCCTCAGCAAGCAGCCTGGCTTGCGAACCTGCACGGCCCGCGAGGGCTACCTACCCCGTATTCGTGGGCGCCCAGGTATCTAGCTCAACTGCAGGGCAGGGTGCACGATCAGTTCGACGCCAGTCTAGGCTCGTTGCTTGGGTACTGGCATACCATCACCGTGAAACGCGTCACCAGACAAGGCTGGTGGGCAAACGCGCAGGAGGAAGTGTACGTATGCAACTTGGTCGTCACGTCCACGGAAGACAGCTCCAACAACAACGAGCGGGACTGTACAGCAGCACCGGCCATCCAAGAAGCAGAAGTGCAGATACAATTCTATACCAAGAATCAGACTTTGGCCATGAGAGAATGGATCGAAACAACCGTCCCGAGCGGCAAGGCACGACTGCTATGCGCCCGGACACTGCAGTACGATTTCAGCAATCAAACCGATGCGCATGCCCCGATTGTGTTGGCGGCAAAGGATGCCACGGGCCCCCTGCCGGACTTGAACTTGGACGCATGGGGTGATGTTGCTGCCAGCGCAGTGGTCAATTCGCCGAGCATCGGTATCCAGGATCGGCGGTTGCGGTGGCATTTGTCGTGATGTTCCATGACTCTCCATTGACGGCTCTAGGATCATACATGGCCAATACGGCAAGGATAGGCAGGCCGGTGCAAGGGGCCGACTGCGTCTATGTGCAATGCAAAGCGTCCTAGCAGAGTCTCTGAATCCCTCCTGCTGATGGTGGTTCTGCGAGGCCTTGCACGCGGATCTGCTTTGGATGGGTTGATTGTAAACAAGAGGGGAAAAGCGCAAGGAATTCAAACGGAAATGATGTCCTGTCGAATCTCGAATCTTGTCACTCCATGTATAGACCAGTTTGTCTCTGGATTCGAAGATCAAGCCCAAGTCACAGCCGCATGCCATGGTCAAGTAACTCCCATCCGCCGTTCTGCTCAGATCTCAATGCCTCTGCGGCTGTGCATCTTGAGCCTGCCTATCCCAGGCTGTCGTACCGTTCCTTGGCCCGCTTCTTGGTCTCCTCCAGAAATCCACCATAATCACCTTTGGTGTTCCTCTCTGCTTCTTTCACCGCATCGCCAAGCTTTCCACCTTGAGCGCCTAACCCTACGCCAGCGACGTAGATGTCCTGGCTGATGGGTACGGTCATGCCTTCGCCGGAAGCACCCAGACCTTGTCCTGCAGTATAGCCCATTTTGCTCAGCAAGGAAGCGCCTTTGGACTGAACCGGAGGCGCTGGGGTGTCGTCATCCGACGAAGCACGTGAGGACCTAGGTGCATTGCCGACTTGTTCACCCTTTTTGTTGACCACGCCGTACACCTTGCGTCGTTCTTTGGCGCGATCGCGGTATTCCCTGGTTGGTTCGGACGGCGCCGCGCCTGTGCGACGCTCGATCCCATGCTTCGTCAGCTTCGCTTCTGCTTTCTTGACTCTCGTCTCGTCTTGCAGGTTCTGTCTGTGTAGGTCACTCAGACGTTCGTGCTTGTTGACTTCGGCGGCGTTGCCAAACTGGCGCATGCACAGGTAACAACAGTGTCGATGCGGGTCAGCGTACGATTGGGAAGGAGGCGCATCGGTTGAGCTATTGCCATCTGTCGATCTGGAATCCTCGCCCTTGTGGGACGTGGGCTTTATGCCGTGTAGCTCGGCGTGGCGGTTGCTCCAGAACTGGAGATGGGAGGATGCGGGCTTCTTGACCCCGGCGGCAGTGTCGGCGTCCGGGTGTGCCTTGCGTTTCTTAGTGCTCTTCTCGCTGTCCTTTGGTGGTTTGATGCCTGAGTCTGCCGGTGGAACCGAAGACTTCACCTTCGAGGAGTCTTGTATCGTTCGAGCAGGCATCGAAACGGCCAGTTCAGTGACATAACCACCTTCGTCCCAATAAGCCAGCTTCAGGGCCGGGTTCCCCACCGGACTAAAGCAGAAGCGCTCGACGTCCGGAGTTGGATTGAGGACCGGCACAAAGACCCCGGCGTGAATGTAGCTGACTAGAACTTGTTTCGACGCAATGGTAAACCGCTCAAATGAATTGTACCTCACCAACGCGGCCTGGGCATCTTCAATTGAGGCATACTCAGCAAATCCATACCGCCAACTCTCGTTGCTTCTTCGGTCACGGACAAGGAGGACTCTTCGTAGGGTGCCGTCTTTGGCACCAAGATTTGCATCACCAGTGGTGGATGCAACCTTTGCGCCCTTCTTCGCCGGGACCTCATCTCGTTGTGTGCTCGAAGCACTTGGCTTATTGAGCTTGGAGACGCCTTTGACGAGCAGGTCCTCAGATACCGAAGGTTCAAGACCTCGCAGGAGGAGGAACTGTGAAGGTTGATTGTTTGGTGAAACGTCATTGTCTCCCACATTGGCTGCTCTCGTCGGAACAGCAAGCGCGGGATCTGGCTATTGTGAGTTGCCATTCTCGATCAAAGCGACCATGACCATGCATACCTGGTCTCTCAGCTTGACACCGAAAGCATCGGTTTCGGGTCGAGAAATTGTTGATGCTGCACTACGTGTCCCTCAGTTTGATGGCCAAATGCCCATGATCATCTTTCCAACGTACATTTGCACAAATCCAATCGGCGTCATCGCTTCGAATTTGATCTTTCCGTTCTCGACCGAATGCGATCCGCACTTTCGAGGCGTCTCCGTTAGATTGGCTGTCATCACCATACAGGTAGAGGGTGGGGTAGTTCCGGTCCATGAATTCTTCTGCTTCCTGCACAGTCGAAAAGCGGAGAAATCCAAACTGTCTCGATTGTTCTGTTGCACCATTGTCAGCGGCCTGATCCGCTTGACTTGATCTCGCGAACTCACTTGTCTGGCGATCACGAATGATCCGAACATCATCGAGGCCCTCTACATTGTAGTATTGCTTGAGTTCCGAAGATATCTGTTTGGCATTCCAGAAGACCTTAGCCATGTGTTTCGCAGAGATACACGAGTCACCGTTGTAGAGCCAACGCATTTGTACATGTGGACGGGTGTTATCGAACATCGTTCTCAGTAAGGTGAGGAGCCAGTCCTTCCATCATCACCTCCTTGCTCGGTTTGCCTCGACTAGGTGGTCTTCCTTCGGAAGAACTGTGACGTCTGCTGCGACTTCGACTGCGGTAATCTCGTGGCGAGCGAGGGGCATCTCGGTCATAGTATGTTCGACCTCGAGGCGGAGAGGGCGAGTTGCGGTCATCATAATTGCGGCTGGGTTCCTCGTCGTAGTATCTATTGCGTCTCTCGTAGCTGGTTTCGCGACGTCGGTCCGAACTGCGGGCACGGCCACGAATGTGGAATTCTCCCTGAGATGGTCCGGGTTGTGTTCTGGTTATGTCTTCATGCAATTTACATATCAGTATGTTCTCCTTCAATTGCCATTCCCGACTCTGAACTAAGGTTTACCATGCGGAGGACTTCGTCTGCGAGAGGAGCTTTGTGGGCGGTCGCGAGAGCGAGATCTCGACCGGTCGTCGTAGAAATCGTCTCGTTGGGAGGACTGGTACGGTCTATACCCTTGTGACTGGCCGGAGTGGCCACCGCGAGGGCGATAAGACGCCATGACGGCTTTCAGTTGTCACTAGGTCGTTGCGTAGGAGGACAGACTCGACGGAACAGAATATCGCAATCGTCTTCGGTAAGATTTCCGCATGCGGAGCGCGCCAACTGAGTGAACCAATCAGCTTCAGGGCAGATCCGTCGGTCTTTATTCTACTATGTACCGACACACCGAGTATGCATTGTCATGTTGCGAAGACGACGATAGCCACAACGCCTAGCTGTTGTCGCGACCTGGCCCGCAACTACTCGCGCCATTCGCATTGCTTTTGGTGTTCTTTTCGCTTGCAAACCGTCGTGCCAAGAACCCCATGAGCTTCCTTCCGCCTCGCTCCTCCGCCGTCGTTCTGAGAATAGTTTTCTGCGACTTTGCCAGTGTCTCTGTCTTATTGTCTTGTACGTCGGCCTTGAATGCCTCCTCGTCTGCTGGGCGGAACTCCATGGCTGAATCAGGGGCCGTTTGAGCTTGTACACTTGCTTTCCTAAGCATTCCACCGCCGGTAAAGGGGCTCAACGGTCGTACCTTTCTCTCGAAGTCCGAAATGGTACAGTTCGTATTGACAGTGAGCTTCTTTGTGAGTCGCCGGCGAGGCGACCTAGGTGATCGAGTAGGCGATGGAGGGATCTCAGACTGCTTTTGGGTTTTGGGAGACATCGGTGATCTTGGAGACCGTCGGACACTTGATTGTAACTCCTCGATGCTGTCCTTTGTCTTGATACTCAGAGAGTCGGTTGAATCGCTGAGTGGGACTTTGGTGAATGTCGCTGACGCTTCCACTCCCTCTCCATCTTTTTGCTCCGCCGCTATGCCGGTAGGTGTGGCATTGTCGGGCAGAGATCTTGCCAGAGGTCGAACAGCAACGGTTTGAGTTGGAGCCAGGGAAGGACTCGCGGCTAAACTGACGTTGCCAGAACTCAGAGAGGCCATTGTCGATCTTGTGCTGGTAGGAGAGTCGCAGTTGCGTAAAGGTATCATGCGATGCTCTTCAAGGAATTCTGCCATCAAGTCAGCAGCGTTCTCTGGTCACTCTTCTGCAACACCCACCGATCGAGCGACACCGAAATTGGAAAGCTGCATATGGTATGTCTACAGGATCCACCAACTGGTACTTATACCGTCTAGGCCGAAATCCAGGTTCAAGAAGGCCACTGTTTGTCAACCTATCAAGCAATCAGTTGCTGACCGGATGAGACCAGGGTGCGAGCCTACCTCAATCCATCAGCCCGAGGCGAGTTGGGATTGACTCTGCCAATTCCCTCCTCGATCTCTCTTACCCGCACCCTCTTCTCAATTCTGTAGACATGGAACCGCACGACGTCCTCGCCCTGCCCGTCTCCAATGCCATCCCCAAACTTCAAAGCCTGCCTCTTCACCTGTCCCCTGCCCTCGTGGACAAGATTATACATCATCTTTCCATGGAACCCGTGTCTGGCGGTGCAATCCCAGCTCGTGACTATCGCTCCATTGACAAAAAATTTAAAGAAATAGGCGGCACCTGCGGGATGGGGCCCATCGATGGTGTACTCGAACCAGATCTGGCTGCCTGGGTAGATGGGGATGTAGCATGTTGCTGTGGGATAGGAGGGAGTCGAGTGGTCTTCACAAAGATTGGAGATTCGAAAGGGGTCAGTGTCGTTGGAGGTGGTGGCGGCATATTCAGGGAGTTTGCAGATGTCGAACTGGGAGATTACATTGATCTCTACGCCGCGAAACTTCACCATCTTGACACAGACAATGACGGTGACTAAAGTAGTGGTCGAGCAAAAACAACAAGAAGGATGTGCTGGGCAAGCAGATATTGAGCCGCCGCAGTCCCGCTGAGATGGAAAGCAGTGACTACTGGCTGCAGACAGTGTGAGAGGCAGGATGGACTGAGGGTCTGGCAGGCGCCGCCACCAACGCCAACATAACTGAGGTCACTTCTCTGCAACTTCGTCCGGCATGTATTGTCATGCGGCTGGCTTATGACATGTCACTCCAGAGGGCAAGTGCAATGAGCTTCAAAAGAGCCAGCGTATCTGAGCTGCTCAATTGTCCAGTCGCTTCTAAGCATGACGCGCTCACTTGAGTCTCTGCGTTCGTGACGTTTCTCTATACCTCACGCTGTGCGGCGTCTGTCTCTTCTTAAGCTAGACTTAGGTGCAGTTTCGCCTGGCGGCTGACGCTGCCGAAGATTCGCACCATCATGCGTCGAGGTCCAGCTGTCGTTGACTGCGGTGAAGCAGGCAAGGGGAGTTCAAACTTCCATGAGCACTGACAATCAGTCCCAGCCTAGTTTAATCTCCTCATCCCTCTCCACGACCTCAAATACAACTTCCTCGTGGCCCGGGTTAACGTGCAGCACATCGAACCAATCCAGGATATGTCTCCAGCTCCGCACGAAAACGCTTTCCTCGACGTGATGCTCCCCGCTGGCGTAGCAATTGCATCCGAACTGTTCCCTCCCCACAATGGGCATCTCTATCTCTGACTGAGAGACGAAATAGGCTCGGCAACGCTTTGACAAGAAGTCAATGAAGGAGGACGGTGCATCCTGGGCTTCAAGGTCGGCAAGTTTGTGTTGAGGCGTGACGAAGGCAATGCCAGTAATTCGAGGAGACCACACATTCCCTAGATGACAAGAATTAGCACACGATGCCCTTCGATCATCTTCTTCGAAAGATATACTTACAATGCTGGGCAAGATACTCCGCTACCGCCGTCCCCGTAAACTCCACGCCAACAATATCAATCCTCGCCCGCTCATTCACCAAGCTCGGAATGGCCTTCTGAAACATATACTGCACATGCTCCACATAATCGTGGTTGCCAGGAATTCTATTCTTGACAGCATCCACTCGCAGAGCATCGTGCACGGCAGTTGGTCGAGGCAAGCACAGCCATTCGTAGTTTGACACGGCTCTTGATCCGCCACGGTACCAGAGAAGCTGGCAGGGGTTGGCGATAATGATGCCTGGTGTACTCGCAGTGCTGGTAGTAATGTTTTCGTTGGTGGGCTCGTTCTTTGAGGGCGTTGATGTGAGCGGAGCCAGGGGAGCCGAAGCAGAGAGGGCGGCTTTCGCAAACTCAACCAGTGAGCCATGTCTGATCCCCTCTTCGCCAATAGCCCTCCAGCTTATGATCCCAGGTTCTGTATTGCGTCCGCCAAAGATGATTATGACCCGATCCTTGGTTGCGGTACCCTTGGATACCAGTATGGGGAGATGGTTCTCTTGTTCACCGGCGCCGAGTGGCAGGCGAACCCTTTCGAAGCCGAGGTCAAGCAGACGCTGTTGAACGATGTTGCACACAGCAGCTATATGTAGCATCATGGCACGTTAGTTCCAGTTGCCAACCTTCTAATCCTCAGGCACTGAGAGATGGGTAGACCTGTCCCCCATGTGCTGGCAACATCAGGGTTTCCTCACCATTGTTTGCTCCTTTACAGTGGATCAGATTAGCTTCGTTGCTTCGTCATCGCCGCAATAGATCTAATAGCGCACCTTTATGAACCTGATTCCACCGCTCGTTCCGATTGATTTGGTACTGGTACTTCCGCTCCGGGTTCTTAATACTGCGGACTTGGTCTTCCTCGTTGATGAAGAAACCCAGCTTTTCGAGATCCGGTTCGAAGACAGGGTCCCCGGGGAGGGTATGTGGTTTGCGACGGAACATCGTGAAAGCGATCCAGGTAATATTTGTGTCAATACTCCGTAGATCAGGGTTCAATTCTCCTTGAGACCGACGAGTTCGCGACGTAAGGAGGGCACGGACCTAGAGACAGGGTGGAAGAAAAGAAGACGAATTAAAGAAAAGAAGGATGGAGGGAGGAACATAGGAGTGAACGAGCACAAAGTCAACGACGAAGTGAAGATTATCGAGCGAGTGTGTGAAGGGCAAGTGCTGCCAAATACGCGGTGAAAGTCAAGTGAGATCGGGCGGTATTAAAATCACAATGGAGAATTTCGGATCCCTGCCCCGGCATGAGTTCAAAGGTTCGACAGGCAAATTCGCAGTGAACGAGCAGCGAAGAATAAATGGCAAGATACGTGGAAAAGGCTTCAAGTAGCGATGTTTGGCATTAGTGTCCCGCTTCTGGACCAGCTACAATACTCGTACGGGAAAGCGCCACCGAAGGAAACTCAGCCTTGTTCAGGTCATTGCCCTTGTATATCATGCTTGTCTGGTCGTGTCGCTGCAGATTTCGAGATCTTGCAGCCATGCAATGCATTTCAACTCCTTACATTCACCAAATCTCCAAAGCTTGCGGATAGTGTAACAGCCCAGTCCAACATGCCCACCAAAATCGTAACACATATAATTGTACACATCCATAACACCTGCAACCCGAACCCGCGCAGGAGACTTGTCACTGCCGTACGAGCGAGCCCAAACTGAAGCCGTAGCCCAACAACATTGTCTCATCATCAAGTCATGACCCAGCTCTGGCGACGCCGAGGCTGCTGCTTCGCTGCGAATGAAAGCTTCCACTGGCAATGGGGGCAAAGCCCTTAGCTAAATCGAAGCCCCCCTCGCCCTCGTCGTCATCATCTTCATGGTTTGGTTTCGCATCCGGGTTGCTCGCAGGGGGTTGAGGGGTAAACCTGCTCGACGAGGGTGGACGATTGATCGCAGGCCCGTTGCTGGAGAAACTACGGCCGAATCTGCCATTGTCCTCTAAAACTGTGCCATTCTCGCGCTGAGCAAGCAGTGCCGAGCTTTCTTTCTTCACGGCCGAGCTCGAGCTGAGGGGAGCCTGGCTGCTCCTCGCGGGTTTGCTTGGACTCCCCATATTGGGATCCATTGGTGGCGGACTGGAACTCATAACATGTCTCTCCATGCCGTTGGTCCTAGGATCCTCGTCCTTAACAGGTGACATATCGGGCAATGGCTGTCCTGGAGTGGCTCCCATAATGCCTTTCCAGAAGAGTCCTTGAGGCCCTGCAGGTGATGACTCTGGCATGAACTTGCTAGGCGCAATTAGCGTACTGGGGGGTGCCAGTCTGGGATTCTGTCGTAATGGTGCCGGTGTGATTATGCTATGCTGGGATGGGTGGAAAGGCGTATCTAGATAGGAGGACGAAAGTGTTGGGTTCGTGGGTGAGTGGTGGGGCGGAGGAACAGAGGAGGGTAGAGTGTACACCGGCAGACCATTTCCCAACCGGGGCGTTGGCCCCGGCTGCCCATGTCGCAACGGCGAGTCATCCATATCCATGTCAGGAAGTGTATTGATGGTGTCAGTTCTCCTTCTCAGCGGTGTGACAGCTTCATGAGGTTGTGAAACAGGAGGCGCCAGATTTGACCCCGGCGGATATGGCGGGCCTGGGTTGAAGGGAGGGAACTGGAAATTCATCTTGCCACCGGGAGGACCGCTGGATCGCTCTGACATATCTCGTGCTGAAAATTGGCCTACCATGCTAATATCATAACCCAGGTTCTGTCCATTCGGACCTCTGAAGTTTGGGTTGACTTCTTTGCCAGAAGCAGGGGAGGAGGGAGCCGAACCACCTCGACGAGCTTGCTTCTTCCAGTACTCCTGGCGATATTCGGGTGCGATCTGCCACTTCATTCCCTTCCCTGGCTCATCAGTCCGCCGTGGGACCTTTTGGAAAGCCTTGTTGAGCGACAAGTTATGACGAATGGAGTTCTGCCGATGTCAGTAAGGCTTGAGATCGTAATGTCGATGGTTTCTTACCTGCCAGCCACTATTAGAGTGACGATAAAAGGCATACTTGTCAGCAATGAAAGAATAGATGTTGGCCAACGTCATCTTCTCGTCCTCACTCGAAAAGATAGCCTGCGCGATCATAATCGCATAACTAAATGGAGGCTTGAGGTCCTTAGCACTATCCCGGCTGTAGTCGATTTCTTGGGTGCTCTCCATCATCATGCCACGGCCATACATGGGTGACATTGCCATCTTGCTGTCGAACACACCACGTTGACTTTTGCCATCAGCCAGTTGCGCCGGTGGCGTAGTCTCTCGCTTGAAGTCGGGGGGAGCTGGGGCAAGCGAAGGGAAGTTCAAGCCCGCTTCGTTTCCAGGGTCGTATCTCGGCGGCTCAGGCTGCGGATGAGTGGGAGCGACATCTTCTCCTGCTGCCAAGGCCTTTGCACGTTCAATGAAATATGGATCAATCTGGACCTTGTCATCCGGTGTGACGAACATCATTTGAGTGCCGGCAATCTCGAGTATGTCGCCCGATTTAAGCTGTTTTCTGAGCCCTTTCTTGATCAAGACATTGTTGACCCGAACGCCGTTTCGGCCGTTTACCCTGACATGCCAACCGCCTTCGCCTTCCGGATAGTCCGCATCGTAGTACACCGAGGCATGATGCCGCGAAACGATCTTGCTTGGGCCCAGGTCTATATGGACGGGAAACACTTCTTTCAGATCGGCGACGGGGCTAGAGGCTCCATTCGTAATCGGCCTGTCATCTGGCGGTCTTCCAAAGTTGACAGACTGTTCGCGTACGAAATATGTCCAATCTCGACCTGCGATCTTCGCATATGCTGACACTTTGTGCGGGCTGTTACTCTGGACATTCTCGTTGGAATACTCGGTTCGGGCGACAACGGCATCTTTGGAGACTTGGAGGTAGGATACAACGGAATCGATGAGTTCGCTTTGGGAGACTTCTTCGGTTTCTTCGTCGCCCGAGTCTGGTGCAGGCGTCTGTTCGAGTTCAGGCTCGGGGACGACGGGCTTCTTTCTCGCAGCGGGCGCGGTTCGAGTCCCATTTACCTGCATGCGTTCAGCACAAACTGTGAGTCGAGGGTAAGCACCGACCTTGCGCTTCTTGATTGAAGGACGCGACGGGGAAGAATCTGGGAGGTCGACGTCGGACGACGCTGGGAGGTCGGCGGGTTTGCGGCGTGCTTTCCGCTTGGATGGAGGCATCGTGCTTTTCCGCCAGCAGGTGCAACGTTCGTGGCTGCAGTCTTACACGATGGCAGTGACAGATTTATCGGACGGAAGGGAGGGATTTTCAAGTCTTGCGGTTGAGGCACACGGATGCGCGAGTTTGGGCAATTGCGATTTCAATGTTTTTGTTCTGACGCAAGGATTTTCGTTCTGGCAAATCGAGGGTACGGATACGGGTGTCGCATTGGGCGGGATCCCAGCCTGGCGGCGCGCGGTCGGTACGGGGTGGATGGAAATTACTGTTCACTATGTTGCGGTGCAAAGCAGTGATCCAGAAAGTAACGACAGAGCAGCTTAATCGAGGAAAGCCCAACTGTCCTTCACTTTGGGTCTGTGCACCACAGGTGGTCCGTTTCGACAAGGGTGAAGGGCGGATGAGAAATGGTGAATGGCTCCCGGCCGGGCTGGAGGCAAAAGAGCGCACGGTTGACGGCTATTTGTGACTGGCCAGGGAACCACTTAATCGCGTAATGCATCCCAGCCCAAAGCGCGTTTTACCTCGTTCAGTTCGTTTAGGCCATAGGATCAAACAACCCGCCATCAAACACTGACACTCCGAGAACTCGGTGTGAATGTGTCCGGAGAGTAACAAGTTGGTCTTCATTTGACACTTCACCAGCTGCGCTCGGTACGGAGATCCCCAAGATCTCGATAAACGGAAGTGCCGCTGTATCTTTACGTTACTGCAGACACATGGCTCCCACGTTCATTAGTCAGATGATTTGGGGCCGTTCGCTTGTTCCGGATGGTAAACAAATCATGATTGCATGGCGGCCCATCTGTAACCGGGCGAAAATTATAGTACGGAGTATTCACCAACATGAAAAGTCGCCCGCAGTCGCGTCACTTTTCACGACAGCCCATTTGTCCAAATCTTCCTTGCAACTGATCTGGCTGCACTGTCACTCTGAGCTCAGACGCTGGGTGTGAAGTGATAAAGCCGCTGGGGATCGAGGGCCAAGGGTTCGCTTAATGCGCCCAGCCGATTGGCCCTGAGGACTTGCCGCGTAAACACGATGACGTCTTCGTGCTGGTCTCTCATCCGACTTTGCCGTATGCAGCTACGAGGATGAAGGGAGCTCGAAGACAGGAACAAATGAATACTGATGTTGAACAGAGGACTTTGTATTGAATAGAGACCTCCTCCGTCGCCAGGGTTGAATGCATCATACGCTACGGGTGCAACCGACCTGTACAGGAGCCTCCCTGCATTAGCGACACTCTCTTGAAACCTCGAGACTCCCGGCTCGTGTCAGCAGCTCCTAGTTCAACCGGAAGACATATGCTTGACACAAGTAGAACACGCTCCAAACCACAAAATGGAATGTTTCCACGTCCAAGTACAACAAAAACGGTCGAGACGCTTATCCCTGGTTCCCACCAACACCTTGCAGACCGACTCCGAAGACGCTCTTCAAATGTGCTCGAGGTACTGTAAGCATAAAACATGAGCGCCCAGTCTAATAACTTTTGGGTCCCCCTGGTCGTGAATGTCGTGAAGTGCCGAGGCCAAATAAATTATGTTGTACCGGGCTGTAGAGCGAGGCCAGGTGTAAATCCTCATGATTCGACCAAATCAACACCATCAATACCATATCCGAAGTCAATGATAACCACTCTTGCATCTTGGCTGGTGCAAACAATCTTACGGTAGTTGCTTTTCGCCGCCAGGATCCAACTCGACGACCAACCTTCAAAGTTGATCTTCAAACCCCCATCCTCGGCCGATTCGCCCTTTTCAGCATCCCACACCTTGATGGAATGGTCATAGCTGCCGCTGATGATACGCTTGTTCGCCGAGTCCAGATGAAGTGAGCGGACGAGGTCTTTATGTCCTTTCAATTCGCGTATACGCTGCCCAGTAACTGTGTCATATTCGTAGATGACTTGATCGTTGCCGCCCGCGAAAATAGTGCGCCCATTCTCTGAAAACTCCACGCACGCAAGGCCACGGTCCTTTGATTGGAACTCCTTGATGCAAACGCCATCTTCTAGGCGCCACAACTTGGACATGCCGTCGCCACTAGCGCTGGCTAGGAAGTTCCCTCTGACTTGAACAGCATTCACAGGCCCGCGATGTCCTAGGAGCGATCGAATGAGCCTGCCAGTTGAACGTTCCCAGACCTTAATGGTCGTATCTTTGGAGCAGGTGACGATGCGATCTTTGTCGATGCAAACATCGAGGACTCCAGCATGATGTCCATTGAGGCGGAACAGCGGCTTGTAGTCATCCTTGATAGACCAGACCAAGCATGAGTAGTCTGAGGACCCGGTCACAAGAATCTCGTCGTCATACTGCAGACAGAGCACCGAGGCTTGGTGATAGAGAGGAAGATCTGGTGACTGGGGGCCTGGCGAGTCGACGTACGCTTTGAAGAAGGGTAGGACTCCTTCTGGCTCAACGAGCGGGACTTGAACCGACTGTCTCTCCCTGGGGTTATTTGGCGGACCCAACTTCCGTATGCACTCATAGGTGTGAGCATCCCAGACCCGAATCGTATTGTCGCGTGATCCTGTAATGATCTTGTGTTCGTCAAACTGGCAGCAGTAGACACTGTCTTTGTGGCCGTTAAGGTAGATGGCAGCGGCTTCACCGTTGCGCCAGCGCTTGTCGACCAAGGTTCGTACCTGAAACAGTTTCCTATAGTCTTGTCCTGGTCTGTTCTTGCCGAGTCCGGCGAGTCGCATGCCGGCGACCGGTGCTCGAGATTTGGGCGCATATTCGCGTAGGAAGACCCGTCTCCACACGGCCTGTGACTGACATAAATCGTGCCATCGCTGGCAAACAAGGGAAGCCTGAGTAAGCGACTCAACATCAAGAAACGACAGAATGGTCTCAACCAGTTCTGTCGCCAGGACGTTGACTGGATCCTGACGAACAACATGAACGTTCGCCGGAGAAGATCCGCGTCGCGTAAGAGTGTCAAGAACAATCCCAATCCCACTCTCTGCGTCCTGCTCAACCTTGTCGTCCTCGGGTGGCAATGCCTCATAAGGTGGGAGAGGTGGCGCTCTTGTGGCATGGAAAAGCTCATTCTGGGCGGCAGCGGCAGCACGGGCTTCAGCGCCTCCATATACAAGATCCGACAAAAACGGCTGACCCCTACTCCGTGCGGTCATAGGATTCCCAGCATCTCTGACTGAATCGGGCGTAGCATGCATATGGAGCAGTGGCAGAGATGGTCTTCTCCTGGCGCTGGGAGTTCGCAATAACCGCCCACGAGATTTCGGTCTTGTTGACATGGCCTCAGTGAGCTCCATCATGTCTGTACCCGATCTGAAAAGTGGTATTTGTGGCCGCTTAGGCTCAACCAATTCCTCCTTTTGCTTTGAGGTTTTGCCCCTAACCGTAAGCGACATTCGACGCGTGAGTGAGCGTATATCAGAAATACTTTGGCGGAAAGACTGAGAGATGGACGAATACCGACGTGGGCGTCGAGGCTCGGTCGTCTGAGGCTCGCTGGCGAATTTCGAGAACGGGTCGATAAACTCGGGACTATTGTTGCCGACGCCAGCTTGTTCCTGATTGCGAACGAAAGAACCCCAATCCAGTACGTCGTGTGCCGTAGTCGGAGGCATCACGAGGGACATCCGCGTGGCGGGTCTTCTCAGGGATCCCTCAACATTGGAAAAGCTGTCGTAGGCTGTTTGAGGCCGAGGGTGGGCAAGCAGAGAAGTCCTGCGCCAAGGGGCAATTGAAGAGGAAGGCTCAGGGTGGGACATGGTGCCGGCCAGATTGGAACTTGGGCACCCGATTGATGTCACGGTCGTGCCTGCCTACCGCCAGCGGGGATTTGTGCGGTGCTGGATAATAGTCGTGAGTCGAGAATCGTCACCAAGGAGAGAATTTTTGCCTTCGGAAGTCAATACTGAGGCTGGTGGCGAAAAGAGCGGGCGCAATGGATTAAAGCTGACAGAGAAGACTTCAAAGCAAGCGAAAGGAGCGTGAATGTGAGTAGCTACAGCAACAGCACAGCGGTCTGCAGTAGAAAAAGAGAGGACGCCGTGGAAAATCGACGAGCAGGATGGCAGAACGAGGAACAAGTTTGATATTGATTTTCGATCTAGAATCCGGATGATGGAGGTGAAGAGGGACCCTGCAACAATAACAGTCCGGCCCATCAAGCCCTATTGTGGGCACCGCGGTTGCCCCGAGACCCAACCGGGCTTACTGGGGGGCGTCCCGGGCAGCGTGCGGAAGTGCCTCAGGCCCCGAACTCCAAACAGTCTCTGATCTGTGCCGGGCTGTTTCAGCTCGTCAAAGCCGAGATTGACTCCATCACACAACTGGATCCTGTCGCCTGTGATTTCCCGGTGCCGTGGTTGGTTCGCCAAAGCGCAAAACATGATTGTCCGGGGCCAACCAGAGGTGCAGCAGTGGGAGGTCCCCGCCGGCTCACATCCATGCTGCCATGCTGCTGCCCTGCTTCCAGCTTCCTGGTTCTTGCCGTCATCGGATCCTCATCTCTCGAACTTCTTGGGATTTCTTTTGGTTCGCAATACCTGAAGCTGGCCGCTTTCATTTTCACTCCTCAGTACTGAGCATTGACGCACAGGCAGTAGTCTCGGTACGTTCGAAACCGAAGTGTCACCGCGCAAGAGAGCGCAATAGAAAACACCTTCCAGCACCACTTGTCGTCCTGTCAATCTGCACGCGACCAAACCATTGAAGACATGGCCAACATTCCTCTTCCGTATAAAATCTTCCTTCTTTGGATTGAGCCAGTCGCAACCCTAGCAGGTGCATATTATGCCTGGTTCAAGCCGTCGACATATCTGGAGTATACTCATCTTCCATCATCGCCTGGAATCCTCGGTCTGCCCACAAGCACGCACGTCGTGCTGCGACAATTGGGCAATCTGTACCTCGCATTCGCACTCAACGAGGCAATCGTCTTGCGCGCCACAAACGACCTGAAAGTCTGGCGCTCCCTGTTAATCGGCCTGCTGATTGCGGATTTCGGGCATTTGTACAGTTGTTATCCACTGGGCCTGAAAATGTATTACGACCTGGCCAATTGGAATGCCATGGCATATGGCAACTACTTGTTCGTCTACTGTGGCGCTGCTACGAGGATCTGCTTCCTGTTGGGCGTGGGTATGGGTGGTCCCAAAAAAGCTAAGAGCAAGGTCAAGAAATCGGTCAGGTTGGCTCTCGAGGAAGCTCCTCCTGTTACGCCACAGCAGATGAACAAGACCCCTGCACAGAGCACGAGAAGGAAGAAGAACAGGTCTTCTTAGAGGCCAATGCTCACCAGGGATCAATGCTGCAAAATTTGCCGCAGCATGCGACAGGACCAAGCCCCCAGAGTTGGACTGCTCAATGTCTGCCCTGTGTCTTCCTAGTCCTTGCGCCAGGTATCTTTGCAGACCGTGAGAATGGGCTGCAGCAAAGGCAGCCGCCTTTGCTGCAGCCGCAACTGCTCGGCTTCTCATGTGTGGACCTGGTTGGTCAAGACTGCAACAGACAGAGGGACTGAAACAGCTAGCAGCCGGCGCGAGGCTCTGGTCGGTGATAAACTCCCTACCTGAACACCTGGGACGAGTTTCTATCCGTGCGAACATCTGGAAAGGAAATCAATTGAGCCGGGGATAACCAACACTGCGCACAATCACTGTCCGACTTTTACCTGTTTCACGTCAATGCCGACTTCTTGTTCTGGCCGAAAACATCAACGTCTCAAGTCGGAATGGTCCAGATTGATATCGCCAATCCTAGACCGATATTGCGCTTGTTCAGCGAGTCGGTCTCGGAGATCATATATCTGGCACGCCAGGCATGGTCCTCTAGCGTCGGGGAGAAGCTCTGGCTGAATCGTCATACGTACCGCCAATATCGTCGACAATGCAGCCATAGCAGGACTGGTTACCGGGTTGTTGCCAGCCTTCCTCGTCCAGATCAGCGAGGAGCGAATTCCGGGCAAGTGAGGCGCAAATCTGCCATTGAAGAAGCTCAGACGGCCGAAGGAGTGGCCAAATCCTTATGACCGGAGTTCGACCTGGAAGCTCGTGAACGTGAGCTCGGCACGCTTGTCACCGACTTGAAGGTCCATCTTGTTTTGTTCATGGTGGGAATAGATAGTACCTGGGTAAAGGCATGAGGACGTATCCTTGATGTAGTCGGGCTGAAGAAACGCGAAGCCATGAGAAAATAAGAATATCCTCGATATCGGTAAGGCGAGCGCAGGGCACTAGCATTGGTAAGTATTTGAAGAGGGCGCAAAGAGAGACCGCATTTTGTAACGAAATAGCTCAACGAGAAGGCATGGCATTCTGAATCTGCGCAGCTGTGCAAATCAGCGCTTTTTGCCTCAACCCTGCCTTCATCCGCTGCGAAGTTGTCGAGATATGTACGGAGTAGGAAGGTAGATATGTATATCGTCTCGGCTCGATCTGATCCATCTCTTAGCCTCGACCAGTCGGGGCGGCTGTTACATGGTTCAACTCGTAACTCTCTTCGCACGACGTCTTCAAGAGCAAAGCGATTTGATCCATGTTGAGTTCTCCTGCGGTCGACGCACGAATGCTGAACGTCCTCTCGAGCACTCAGTACTGTATGAGTTACTGCATGTCGGTCGGTACGAACAGCGGCAGGAAGGCGCCCCAGCCACATCTGCAATTGGTGAAACTTGAACGATCAACGTTCGTTGTTCGTGCCGACTCCGGCCGGTCAACCCCCTACACTTGATTGTCTATCGGGGTGATTGATTATATTTGATATCACGCAGCCAACGACATTGTCTTGGAGACACCAAAGCTGTATACAGTATTCACCAGACCGGGACTCCGAACTGAGAAGATTTCATTTCAATTTGTGCAATCTACTAGCCTAAATATAGCGGTGTTGCGCACGGCTTCAGACTCTACAAGAAGCTCACGTCACTGCCGTCATGGCCGTCACAGCAACAGAGACCATAACCAAGGGCGATTCCAAGATCGCGACCACCGGAGACATCGCGGACTTCGACCCCAGCGAGATCTCCTACGTACCCACAACGGGAGTTGCCACTGTATTCGAGACGCCTCTTGTGCGAGCCACGCCCGAGACCATCAAGGGGTATGGCGAGATCGTCGACTCTCCGGAAAAGCATCGCATCGAGATCGTGCGCTGGCCGGCCCAGGGTTGGCGACCCGTCGATGCAAACTCTGGCGATCAAGGCGGCATAACCGAGGGGGTGTTTGAATTCTGGTGGAAAGGCGACACATTGTATGCTCGAAACAACGCCGTCGGGTCTTCGTATCTGTTCGCTTGGAGCCAGTTCCTGGAGGAGGCTGAGACGGACGGGCCTCCACGGCCGCGAGAGAGAGCCTTGATCTGGCGCGCAAACTATCATCCTGATGGAGGGCAGTTGTTCTTTCCGACGAATAACGAAAGTTTTGTCGTGCCTTTGGCGCTTCCCGGGGATGATGTGACGCCGGAGAAATTCGTCGCATTTCGTTGTGACGGTGGCAAAGGACTGTATATTCATCCGAATGTCTGGCATGGTGCTGTGGTGCCGGTCGCTGACCACGCCCGGCTGCTTGATAGGCAGGGCCGGGTCCATGCTCGGATATCCGTTGATTTCGCCAAGGAGTTTGGAGGTTATTTGTCTGTCCCGTTGCGACCTGTGGAGTAGTAGTTTTGGTTGTGAGTTCACGGGGAAAGTCGTGCAGCCATCTCTGGGTAGCTGGCGGCGTATCCTACTCGTACGGCAGGAGACTGGACGCTTCCGCTTCCCAGATAATTGGCAGACTTAAGTTCTGATGGGGTGAGCTTGTCTCCATGGCCTAACTGCCTGCCTTCGTAGGTAGACTGTTGACGTTCTTAGGCAAGTGATGCCTTGTGGATGACTGATAAACGTTTGGCGTGACTGATATCCTTCTCGACGTCGCGGTGTTTTTGGAGCACCTGCTTCATCTGCTGTTCAACTGCAGCTAGTGTCCGTCTTTTCTCCTCAGGAGTCATCTTCATGTCGTTGAGCTCTTCCTTGCGCTGAGAGAGGATCATCGCTTCGTTGAGGATCTTCTTCTCTGTCTGCTTGGCGGTCTCTAGCTGCCTCTCAACCACTTGGAGTTCCCGTCGGGCTTCAATCCGACCAGCTCGGTAGTCGCTGATTTTCTTCGGCTTCATGAGTGCAACGCTAAATCTCTTCGATGACTTTGGCGATGCGGCTAGTAGTCGTTGGTTTTCCGCAACGCTGTGGACGATATCCGTCACGACATTGAGGGCTTTCGTCCCCGTATGCCGCATGACATCTTGAACAATTTCGTCTTCCGATCTTCCATTCTCGACCAAGGCCAGGATCAGGAAATACGACGGGAGGGGGACTTCATGGTCAACGACCCTGATTGTCGGGATATCCTCAAAGTTTGGTGATGGCGCTGCAACGAGCCAGAAGTTAGACTCGGACAACGGAGAAGAGGCCATCCCCTATCAAACGAAGCACGTACTCACACTTGACGGGAGAAGGTTAAGTGGGAATGCTGGCGGAAAGTGTTGCACGAACCTGGTTGACTTTCATTCGTACTGATCTCTTTGTCCTCCACCCAGGTTAACGTGGCCGAACGCAGCTCAAAGAGTCCAACGGCCGAGCGTGGACGGTGTTTGAGATTGACAAAGCCATGTCAAAGGACGTGGCGCCAAAATGATTCCCGGGCTTCGCACAGCAATTGAAATGTGCCAATGATCAGGCCAAGGTTGCTCAAAATTGATGGTGATGTCCTCGAGTAGAAACCACTATTCGAGCACATCTCTCGAGACTTGCCATTGAGATCACAAGAATTCCCTTTTCGTTCAGAGCACCCTCTTTAGCCCATCTTTGTCAATGGCGTTCTAGTAAAACTGTGTGTCGTGGAGGCAGGACCTATGAAGAAAAACAAAGAGTCAGTTTCTCGACGAGCCACGGAGGTACTGCACTGTATTAACCAATAGGCCCGCCTAGAGCGCCCAGATGCCCCGGGCCCCGGGCCCCCGACGCCGACAGCCTTCGTTGGCGTACGCATTTCATTTCCGGAGCACACCCGAAAAATGCCGCCCCTCTAACGTCGCACTTCGCGCTCATCATGTAAAGCATATCGACGACAGCTCTACTTGTAAGGTACCATAAACTCAGCGCATTGGACCACCAAACATCAAGCCCCAGACTATTAGCCGCAGCGACTGTGGCAGAAAAGCATTCTGTGTCCTCCAAGCCATTCAGGTGGGCTCCTTTCGCTCTTACCGATTCGTCCTTTCTCTCATCCTGAAAGGCGACGATTGGATTCAATGGTGGACAGGAAAGTCCTTGGAGATGTTTAGTAGAATGCCAGCCTTTCGTCCTCAGAGGTGCTGGTCGCCACCGGACTGGACCTTCAAACATACTCGTACCGTTTGAAGGCGTAGATGTGCGGAGAGCAGACATGAGGCCACCCGACGGGGTCAGTATGGTAGGAGAAATTTGTGCTAGGGATGAGGCAGGACAGCGAGGAAGGGAAAGAAGGGATGCTGGTGACTATCGTGTAGGTTTCCTTCCCTCCCCCGTCTTAGAGACGAGTGAGTCTTTGATGAAGAGCTTTCCTCGTGCCCAGCGCGTCGTCGTGTTGCGGTTAGCTGGAGATGAACTGAGAGTACGACTCGCCAAGCAGACGTAATGGAACATTAGCTGAATATTGCCTCACGCGCGCAATGGGGAGCGCAAAGCTGCCTGCTGCCTGCTCAGGGCTTCGACGACCGGGCTTCTTCGAAGAAAGGGACGCTGCGGGCTCGAAACTCTGGTTCGGTGAAGATAATTGCTCGGTTCTCTCTCTATCGCTAACAGTACTGTGATACAGAGACTGAATAACACTGCCTTTTCGGCCTACCGTTGTTGCATGCATGGCTCGAGACTGAGTCCTCTTTAGCTCTTCCTGGTCGTTGATATCAACTTGATAATCCCACTGTGTTCAAGCATCCGCCACACTCTGCATTTTCTCTGTTAATACTAGGTGCATCCTCCCTTCTTGAAACGTGATGGCTGGGCCTTGTGCTACAAGACATTCATTTGTCAGGATAACATATAACGTCTTCAGCCGTGACAATCTGTGATGTGCATTCTGTTGGAGTGCCATCCTGGGTCGCCCACATTCCTCGCCCTTGACAGCGACACATTGACAAACAGATACAGGTCGTGAAAAGAGGTGGCTTCATGCTGCAAACACAAAATGGAAAGACGCCCTGATTGCTGAATAAGAATGCTCAGTCGATGGTTTCGATCTTGAGAGGGCCGGGATGGCCGTGTCAAAGCCTCCCCAAAGAAGCGCCGACGTCCTCAATGGCAACAACATCGGCCAATGGTGCATGCTTTAGTCCCGTTGTTGTCTCCGCCTTGGTCCGCTCGATCAAA
Source organism: Phialophora tarda (assembly GCA_016109495.1). Classification (NCBI taxonomy): domain Eukaryota; kingdom Fungi; phylum Ascomycota; class Eurotiomycetes; order Chaetothyriales; family Herpotrichiellaceae; genus Phialophora; species Phialophora tarda. Next base: position 74,639 of record JADWPL010000006.1, on the reverse strand, counting down.
GCTTGGGTTCTCCATCTCGATTCGAGCCTCGCTCTCTTGATGTCAAGTGTCAAATGGATATCGGTCTCTTGGCCGGTGAGATCTCGATCGATCAGAGCGAGTTCTTTCTTCTGCTCTCTCTCCATCAATTCCAACTCTTTCTCTTTCTTCTCTAGGAATCTCTCGACAGCCTTTTTCTGTTTGCCTCGCAAAACGTTGATCTTCGACGCGTGTAGGGTGTCCATGATGTCCCTTTCGCGGTACTGCTGGGCTAGATTGTGATAGTCTCTCTCGGTAACCTTGCGCTCGGGAAAGACCGATTCGGTAGAGGGACGTCCAGAAGAAAGGTCGACTGGGGTCGGAGGTGATGTGGGATTCTGACAATAAGCTTCCATATGGCGTAAGCGCAACATGACAGCTCTCTTCTCCAAATCGTGCTCCGCTTCCATCTTCATTTCCTCTTCCAATTGCCGCGCCTCGAGCTCTTCCACCGCTCTCTCATTCTATAAACGTCAGCCACAGCATTATAACTTGAATCGACCCTGAACTAACCTTTGCGGTTTGTTCGGCCAGTATTCGCAGATGCTCCGCCTTCTTTAGCGATTTGAGCGCATCTCGCTCTGACCTCAGCTGCGACAACAACGAAGCTTGAAATTCCAAGAATCGCGCCTTCTCTTCCAATTGTGCCATCCGCAGCTCGAGCAATTCCTTGCATTCCATGCTTCTTTTGAGTGACTCTACATCAATGAATGGTGGTGGGTCATGACTCGAACTGACGGTGAAGCCTGGCGGTGACCATGAGCCCTTGCTCGACTTGACTGACGACGGACTCCTGATGTCGACAGAGGCTCTCCCACTGTCATGGCTCTCGGCATCACTGCTAATGCTAGTCAAGGTTGAAGAGCTTGTGAGACCTCCTGACCTCTTCTTGCGAAACCCTGCCATCTTACGGAATCCCCTACCCAGTGGCGAGCCTCTCTTTCCGTCTTTTCCCACAGCCGACGAGTGCATGTCCGTAGTGGAGGGCGAGCGATCCGAGATACGCGAGGGCCGTGTCGCCGGTCGTTGCTCACCGGATGCGCCTGAAGTGGATGCGGTGGACTGAGACCGGGCGGGGCTTTGGTTGACAGAGTCTGAGGCAAACGTCATTGTTGATAGAGATGAGCTAATCCCATCGACATTCGCAGCTGGCTGGATGGGTAGAATGCCCAGGTTTTGTGCCTCGACCGAGAGCTTGTCGTCGAGCTCATCTTCCGAAGCTGTCGAGGGCAGGCGAAGAACCACGATGTTGTACAGAGTCTCATCGAATGCGTTTTTTCGAGTCGACCATGATTGCATACCGAAGTGTTTTGGTTTCCAGCTTGGTTGGTCATCCGATATTGACGAGTCTCCGACAAGAGGCCAAGGCCGATCGACCGCCGTCATGCTGGACAGGGCGGAAAGAAGGAGGATGTTGAGCAAAGAACTATCGCATTGCTTATTGGGTGCGACTGCAGCACAGAAAGTCGGTTGTGGTGCAGAAGAGTCCCGAGACTGGCCGCAGCAGCGCGTGTAACTACAAAACGGGTTCCGCGAACTCTGACAGCACGTTCGAGGTCGAGGCCAGAGCGGCGGGCAGGCGGGCGGTGCGGGTCAACCGGGTCTGGAATTCGACATCAGTTAAAGCCAGTACAAACTCAACGGTGACTCAGAGTTGTGCCTGAAGTTGAAGGATGCAAGTTCCTTGCCGAGGTGATGAGGTGATGTGTGTTATGAACAAACGGACAATAAGCTGAGTTTAGGTAGAGGAAATTTCAATGCAGGTCAAACCGGCGTAAAAGGGATCTGGACGAACCTGCACAGTAGACTCCCTTTTCTTAGGGACACCTGCAAGCGATATGCCGTGCTCGCGAAGATTGATTCGTTCTTTTCTTCGACGATCGTCACAGGTTTTGGAAACGACGGTGAATGACCTCAGCGAAAGAATGAAGTGACGGGTCGAGAATGGCGGGTTGTGCGTTGTGTCGACTATGTAGGAAGGCAAGAGAGATGACCGACACCTGAAGGGAGTTGAAAGAGACGGGAATGTGGTTAACGAGCAAGCATTCAAGGGAAATTCTGTCAACGAGTACATGAAGTCCACATCACTTTCACTTCAGAGTTCCGAGAGCGGGTGCAGCGTTCCTAACGCGGATAAGAGAAACTCTCAGCCAAGCAGGGAACCAGCAAGTTCAGGGACCAGGCTTCATGCGACGCGAACGAGTCCACCAAGAGGAACCACTTAGCGGTGCCACCAGTGCCACTAACGGTGCCCATCATGCCGCACTGGCATCGTGCACCCCTCTTCCAGCTCCCACAGCTCCGTGTAACAACTGTTCGCTTCGAGATCGCTAAGCCGGACAAGAAGGAGGCCGGCCTGGAGCAAATGAGGAAGGAAGACGTCTCGACGCCACTAAGCGATCGTTTCCCGTTCCTCAACGAGTCGCGGCAGATACGGGCATCGCTCAAGATGACTTTTGCTTCGCAGTCCGCACGAAGTCAATGGTACGAGTATGGAGTGACCATTATTGCATCGAACGCGGGGTTGTTTTTGACACTTCTGGAATTTTAGTTGCTCGGCACCCGCCGTTTAAAGATGGTGGCTTTGGTGGCTTGAGATGCAGGATAAGATCTGCTGACCACTACTCGGTAAGTGCAAGTTCGCTCGCGATCGTGGGTGACGATGCGCCCCATCCCGCGAGCAGCGCCGTTGTGATTGACCATTCAAAACCTCCGCTCTAACGATGCTCGTTTCTGGCTCGCTTGGAAACGCACATCTTGACGTGGACTGAAGGAACCAGTTTTTGGTACACCCGCTTTACCCCCCGAGAGCTTCAAGCTCTTTCAAGCTTCCCCACCCACCTGAGGGCGCATACGTCACAAGGTTTCTCGAACGGGCAATGGTGCCAGTGCAACTGCTTTCAAGCTTCGCGTAAATCGCAAATCGAGCTGGTCTGCCTTCCTATTTCAATATTCGTCGCAGCCCGGCCGACTGGTTCAACCCGCTCAATGTTGATCGATCTTAACCCGATTTTGGAAGGATCGGTCATGCACAATGCAAATCCCGAGCCGCTGGTGTGACAGCTGAACCAATCCGTTGCGACGCCGCGCGGTTCATGACTCTGTCTCTCTGTGTGTTCGAGGCCTTATTCCCCCTCAGTCTGAATTTGTGATTCTGCTACAGCCACCTACGCCACAGTTCCCGAAATGGCAGTCCCAGACAATTCGAAAACATCCCTTAGCGCACTGGAAGCTCTAGCTAGCGAAACCCTCTGTCACAGATATGGATTTTGAAGCGTAAATCATCGCATATGATACCTCTTTGCAGCATGGAAAGAAATGATTGAGGGGCTCGAACGCCATCCCTGCCTTCGATGATGAAGCATACTCGTGAAGACACTTGTGTAAGTGTGGACTTCCCTTGAAGACGCTTCTTTGTGGTCCGGGCAGCTCCCAATTCAGCTCGAGCTCAGTGCTGAGCAATTTCCCTCTATCATCGTTACGACTCTTCTTCTGATGCTGAAGACCTCTGTTCCATCATTTCCGAATGGAGGATTGCCAGCTCAGGAATGATCAGACTCTCAATTTCCATACCTTCTGTCACAGTGCCTCCCTCCAAATCCACCGGGTCTGGGTCGGGCTTCCCCTCCGCTTTGCCCACTAGGGCTTCCACTCCCGAAAAACTCTTGGACCGCCGTGTCTTCGGAACCCGGATCCATCTCTCCCCACTGTCACGGGAGACGAAAACGACTTCCCATTTCCGCGTTGTCAACAAGTTGCCAATGACGAGATCGTGTTGGTACCGATCCAGAGCTTGCTCAGCTTTGGTCACAAGGAGGCTCGGATCTGTCTCTAACTTGAAGCTGACAATCATGCTGCCTTTTGGAGCCCAGGAATGTACCAAATTACTGAGGAACTTGGGGACCGGATCGAGGTTGATGACCAGTTGTCGGCCAGATCCTCCCCCTTCACGAGACTGGATCTTGTGCTCTTCCATTCTGTCCCTTGGTATAAAGAAATCGGAGACGGCAGCTGCAAGGTAGAACAACGCCCGGCTCCCGAAGGGCCGCATCAACGTTGCAAGACTGCGAAGTTCGAACATGTATTCAGTGACCGTCGTAAATGGCAGAAGCAGCAGCAATCTGTTGTCCTTTGCCAGGTGATATTGTTGCAACACTCGTCGCATCTTCTCTTGGTATTCCTTACGGACAACAACTCGCTCGCCATCCTCGGACTCCTCCATGAAGTCGAGGAAGCAGTTGGTGCTGTGGCTGTAATGTCGAGAGTACGGCAGGAGGCTGAATTGCCGGTGCAAGAAAATGACCGCATAGCCTTCCTGCAGGAAGTACTCGGCGGATGTGGCTCCGCGGGTTCCGGCGGAGAAGTTGTCAATGAAACGGACGGTCTGATTTTCTAAAGGGACGGTCGTGCCTCCAGAGGTGACTAAGACAATCCGTCGGTCAGGAGCATTTTCCAAATGGTATTGGATGAATTCTCGAGCAAGCGCCTGATGCTTGGCCAAAGCTTTGGGCGAGGGGTTGTTCTGGAAGTATGTGTTCTCAGCTTCTTCGTTTTTGAACGTTCCGTTTGACTGCGGCGACATGCTCATCGTCTATCAATGTTTCTGAGCGTGCCGGAGGATTTGGTAAATCGACGTGGTTGAAATTGGTATGAGCTAACAGGCAGGAGCTCTATCTTGGCTTTTCCACGAGACACACTCTTTGGGTGAGCTATCTCACTTGTTTGAGCGGTGACCCCTTGTTTTAAAGGTAAGAATAATCAGCTAGAAGGAAAGGTGAAATTCCCGTCGTCCGAAGCTCAATTTATCGGTCTTCAACCTAGAGGATGAGAAATGCAGCGCAAACTCCATCATATCAACAACACGACATGAGTTCACCATTCTCTTAGTGACGGCCATACGGATTCAGCTCTCGATCCGTGACAATAAAGCTCACTCTCACGCTCAGTAACAGTGTTTCAATTTGCTCAACGTTAGGACCAACGTGGCGAGTGATATTATGGTGGTGAGAGCTATTCATCGAGTGTGCTGTTGTGCCGAGGTCTTGAGTCTGGCCACTTGGATATGACGTCGTGGATGTCAGCAAAATTTCATCGGAGCATTCGCACCGCACTGCAAGGCTCAAGTGCTTCACCGTAAATCTCGTAAGGCTTTCAGCGAGGCTGATTTCCGAGCTCCAAACGATTGCTTCATCTCTGTTTTCGTATTCGGATCTCGTGTCTCAACCGTGATATCCACGGCGGGTACCGTGGCCGACGTGTGATGTCCAAACTTGCTCCGGTTCACTTCAACGCTAAGACCCTTCAAAGTCATTTCGCGGGCTTGCATCGTTAGCCACCAAAGACTCCTCAATCAGGTTGCACGCTTCTCTGCTAGGCAAACACAAGGCACCCTTCCTGATCATTCCTTTAGTGGCAAAAGTACATGCCGGTGTGCAATAGTATTTCGAGCTCCATCCTCACGATATCACCGTTGAGAAGTGTTTACACCATAGCGCCATGATGGGAGCCATTCGCCATCTGTTGGTGAAGCAATTTGATTCTAGCGGCTGTTATTGTTCTCCCTATCCTTCGTATCCGGCAGGTGGCCATACGTGGCAGTTGAAAGCAGGCGTACCTGCAGGCTGTTTTCGATGCCATCTACCCCTTGATATCTTTGTTCCTAGCATCAGAGAGTCCATGGGTCACTGCGCTACCACTGGTACCATCTGATTTTGGTTATCTGGCTCTCACATATATAACTACTTAGAGCATCGTTTCTCATCTCTTCCCAGCACAGTACGCTGCGGCCAGCACCAACCTCTTATGGCGAGCGCAACACGTCCTGGAGTCATGGCAACACCCACTGAGATATCCTACTGGTTCTACAAGCCGACGAAAGGCATCTCTATTGCATTTGCTGTCCTCTTCTTCATCTCCGGGGTTCTCCACGCATGGCAGAACAATCTGAAGTACAAAGGCTCCTGGCGCATTGGCTTCCTGTTCCCCTGGGCAGCCGCACTCTTTGTTGCTGGTCTCATCGCGCGAGAATACGGGGCCTACCATACCGATGACCTCGGGGTCTTCATCGCCAGTACAGTGCTCTTGTTCATAGCACCACCAGTATACAACGGTGCGGATTACTTTATCTTTGGGCGGCTGCTCTACTATATCCCCTATTTGTCTCCGATACATCCCGGACGAGTCTGGACAACCTTTGTCGCCCTGGATTTAGTCGACGGGATCATTGCAGGCAATGGAGCCTCATACGCTGCCAATGCCGATAACAGCCTGTCCAAGATCAAAATGGGAATCATCCTCGTCAAGGTTTCGCTTTTTCTTCTCCTAGGAATGTGAGTAGATTCCCCCCTCCACAGAAGGCGCCATTCTGTGAAGAGGAGTTGCCATGACGCGGCGTGGTCGATGTGAGCTAATTTGACTCTGGAGGTTCCTCGGCTTTGTATCCCTGATCGTCATCTTTCACCGCCGTTGCCTCAGGGCCGGCGTCTTCACACACAATGTCAAAGTCGTCGTATACAGTCTTTACCTCTCTGCCTTCCTCATTCTCATCCGCAACACCTTTCGCACAGCATCCTTCTTCTATCCACCAGACTCCACAGCCAACGGCAAAGAGTGGATTTACTGGGTGCTCGAAGTTGTCCCAATGCTCTTGAACAGCTATCTTCTGAACGTCTACCCGCCCTTGAAATACTTGCCACGCAACAATAAGGTATATCTCGCAGTGGATGGGAAGACAGAGATTGAAGGGCCAGGCATGGTCGAGAATAGGCCTTTCCTATTGACCCTTGTCGATCCTTTCGACCTCGTCGGACTGGCTACAGGTCAAGATCACAAGAATAGGTTCTGGGAACAAGATGGTATTGGTGGGCCAGGAGGATCGGCTCAGCGTGCGAATGAAAGCGACACTGAGATGGTGCGTACTACGAAGGACAGCCATAGTAGGGCCTGAGCGAGGCCCAACAGACGTGTCAGAGCAGGGCGTTATCCGTGTAGGGCCGAGTAACTGAAAGGCCTCGTATGCTTCTTTCTCAATGCAATTGTTATCTGGTTACCTCAGGCTCGACAGCAACCCATAGAGCTATACTCGTACGAACGCATCGGGCTCTGATGGCCTGCCGGATATAAAATCCGAATGGCCGAGACTACCCGAAAGCTTAGCACGAAGGAAAGTACAAGGGAGCAGTCACTCAGTGACCTCACACTTCATCGCAACTTCACCTTCACCTTGGTTTCCTTGCGGATTTGAGATTCCGCGCTGACACGTGGTACACCGATGTCGTCATGGCTCACGTATCCCGTGAGCAGATCTATAAGATGCCGCAACTGAAGTCATACCTTTCCTGCCCGGACTTAACAAGACCCTAGACAAATACATCTTTGAAAACCAGCTTAGCTACTCATCCACAGGACTTGCATACTACCACCCAGACATGACGGACCGAACGCAAGACAAGACTCAGAGCGCCGTTGGCGATGCCAAGGGCATCTTGAAGGGTATCAAGGGCGCAGGCGACGCGATTCGCGGGACGGTCAACGAGTCCATCGACACAGCGTTCAATGATCGAGAAGGAGAAGTCAGGAACAAGGCAATCAAGGAAAAAGGACAGACAGACGTGCTGCGCGCTGATGAACAAGTTGGTACGGATCTCCCTGAGCTCGCTGCGCCGACGATGTTAGCAACCATACTCACGCCTTTGGGTAGGAGGAACAGCAACTACCGGCACCACCACAGCCGCGGGAGGGACGACGACTGGAGCCGGGGCGCATTCTGGAGGTGTTGGTAACATGAGCAGTCAACCAGCTCAGCATCATCTTGATACCACACCCACTTCTGCAAATCAGAGATTCTGATTAGGGGCAAACATAACTCAGTCGCAAACAATCGAGCATTGCGAGACAAGATAGCGGAGTTGAACCTGAGCAGCATGCAATAGAATCATGTCGTGTTGTGGCCTCCCTTACATCAGGTGAAGGTCTTCCATGGTCAAGAGCGAGACAGCCCAAAGATAAGCAGATCGTCAATCTCTGAAGGGTGGTTACCGCAGGATGGCCTCTACAGAAATGCTTCCTACTCGACCTCATCAATTACCTTTGTCAATCAACACCAGGAGCCTAATTGATCCGGACCGGATTGACTTCATGTTTGCTTGACCACCTGTATGCTTGCTCCGTTGTTTACTGCCTTGTCAAAAGGAACCACTCGCACTTATTTCATTATTTTCTGTTTCTACTTCATCTCGCTTCTCGTCTTCACGTCTTCACGGCTGCGTCAGAACCACAACACGACCTCCTGCACACGAGGAACACACTGGCTGTATCGCTTGGACCTGTTGCCGTACTCGCCTTACCCGCTTGTCTAGTATTCCTGTCAGCTCAATCAACTCTAAGGTATCTCATCCCCGTCCCTACAAGCTTCAAGATGCCTTTCTCTGACACGCAAACATAGTTGCTTCAACTTGGTCAAGACACTCCAACCTACCGTGAGAACGTCTGCTGCTACCAACTGCACCATGGCGACGTCAGATTATGATAGCTCCAGCGCGGGATCTAGCCGTTCGGCTAGTAGGATGACTTTTGAGTGCACACAGGGGAAAGCGGATATTGGTTTCGGCTCCTCGCACTCAGGCTTCCGTCAATCTTCAGATGCCCTGCCAGCCGACGCCCATCTTGCGCAACTTCATCACCTCACTCCACACTCAGATGCCGTATTACTACCACCTTCCGGACGAGCTCTAGAACATGTCAACAACGACCAGGAAGCTCGAAGCCATTTACACCTCATCCCCCGGCTGTCTGCGACTGACACCCAGTCGAATGCCAAGGTCGAAGAGATCAAGACAACTCCGCTCTTCACCCACCATGTCAGAATGGTCATGGAAAACGGGGGCCCACCATTGGTCGCTGCGGGATCCGCCAGCAACATCTTCCGGCAGTACGGTCTCCTCGGGGTTCGTGAAGAAACCTACAGTTCCCGACACCCAGACGTGACCAACACCCTCTCAGTCGAACAAAATCTCGTCTACGCAAACATGAATGCTCCTTGGTCCGCATTTATCTGTGGTTCCCAGGGAGCAGGGAAAAGCCACTCTTTGTCATGCCTGCTAGAGAATTCTTTACTGACATCTTCCCTTGCCGGACGCAACCCAAAGCCTCTCGCCGGACTGGTATTTCACTACGACAAATTCACGAGCCATGAGAGCACCCAACTTTGCGAGGCGGCATACCTGTGTTCTGCGGGCGTCCAGGTACGCGTTCTCGTATCTCCTAGCAATGTTCACGCTATGCGCAAGCTCTATAGGAACTTACCCGACTTGCCCGCGGACGCACCAAGACCAGAAGTAATACCGCTATACTTCCAGGAGCACCAACTCAACGTCTCGAGGTTGATGACTCTGATGGCTGCCAATGGAGAGCATGGCGTCCCGTTGTACATGGAAGTCCTGTTCAAGATTCTTCGGGATATGTCTACCGAAAAGAAAGGCGAAGGCGGCCTAGACTATCTCGACTTCAAACGGCGGCTGGAAAGTCAGGCATTTACTTTTCACCAGAAGAGTCCATTGGCTATGCGCCTTGCATTACTGGAGTCGTTCCTTGCTCATCAGCAGCAATCGGACCGTGCAACAGCTCGTCTAAACGGTCTGTTCAATTCTGCTCAAGGAACGCTCACCATTGTTGACTTGAGCTGCCCATTTGTCAACGAGAACGATGCATGTGCTCTTTTCACGATCTGCTTGTCACTTTTCATGGAAAATCGTGGTGATTGTGGCCGTGTCATCGCCCTAGATGAAGCACACAAGGTGCGTACCACTGCATTTCACCCCTGTATAACCTGCTAATCCTTCTCAGTTCCTCACCCAGTCAGGAGAGGCCGAGAAACTTACCGAGCAGCTGATATCTATTGTCCGTCAACAACGTCACCTTGCAACACGGATCATCATTGCGACCCAGGAACCCTCGCTGGCCCCGAGCCTTCTTGACCTCTGTAATGTCTCGATTGTTCATCGGTTCAATTCCCCAGCATGGTTCAAGGTCCTACGCCAACATCTTGCTGGTGCCCGTCTTCGCCAGGACCACAGAGACGCAGCGCTCTTCGAGACGATCGTTGGCCTGAAGACTGGTCAAGCTCTGATATTCTGTCCCTCTGCAATGCTTGACGTCTCTGATCAAGACGAAGTCCGCCGTCTTAATGATGCCTTCATTCGCATCCGCGTTCGGAGTCGGGTGACCGCCGATGGAGGGAGGAGCATCCTGGCATCCGACGAGATGCAGATTGCAGAGAAAGAAGAGATCCCTGCCGAAGAGCTGATTGTGCCCTTCAACGCCGGTACGCGCCCTCCAAAGCATGTCGCTAGGCGAGCAGGGTCGACAGTGGATGACAGGGATGATGAGCCGATGAGCGCATCCAGCCCAGCGGTTACGAACGATACCCGGCCGTCACTTCCCGACAGTGCTTCGCGGTCGACGTCAGAAGATCAGGACAATGAGACCGTCGACGCGTCGAGCTCAGCAGCCACGGACGATACACGACCGACGCGACCCAGAACAGACATCACGCAACGAGAGGCCGAGCGATATGTGCAGGACGCAGTCACAACTCTGATGAGGCGTACGCCTCATATTGTCCGGTTCCCTGAAGTGCGTAACAAGGCCGCCACCTCTGCGGGTTTGCCAGAGGGGTTCTTTGCAAGCAGCAAAGCTTGGACAAAGTGGTCCAGGCGATACATTCACGAAGTAGTGGTCAGTATCGGTCTCCTTTCTTTCAGTTGACCTGCCTTTTTGTCGCTAACAGCTGCCTTAGGACGAGTATGTCGAGACTCATCAGCTCAAGGCGCCCAAGGTGTCATGAATCCAGCAGCACAGAGAGATGTCCCAACTTGCTGTCAGCCTCTGGAGAGCTAATCGAAGAGCTAGTCCAATGTGCGTGATCCATTTCACTCACCGAAAGAGATCGATATGCCATTCATGTTAGACACAACGAAGGGGAATCCGGGAGATTGAGACTTACGCTACTGAATTGAAGTTGCAGAAATAGAGAGCGAGTTTACATGCGTCTTGGATAAAACAGTGGGACTGGCATGGAAGACTGGACTGTTGAATCGAAGACGAAGAACACAGCAAGGTTTGGAGAGCAATTGGCAAATGATGGTCACTACTGCTGTAATTGTATGGGAGCCTAGGACCATGCCGAGCCTCAGTCTTTTTGGTGGAACAGATGCGATCAGAGATATCAGCGATGAGTCTACGGAGTTTGTCAAACATTGATGATTGTACCCAGTTCATCTGAAGTTGCCGCGCAGCATGTGCGTATGTATGCAGAGCAGAACGGCGAGCAACCCAAGAGCGATAGATAGACCACAGAACACTTCCACGGTTCAGTTGACAACGCTGGCTGCTGGTCGGAAGGCGACGCAATTGATCTCCACGTAAGAGTTCGCAGGGCGGTGATATTGATGTGGACTTCTTCTCCCTTCGAACCATACCATAGCTCAGTGCTGACCGTGGATTGCTGGACACAGACAACAGATCGGAAATACCTAGACGATAACCCAGGGACGGACGCCTCCAGGAAGGTATAAGGTATACTCCATAATCACCCGAGAGAGAATGCATAATGACTAGTAATCGACCTATTGAGACAACATCGTCGGCACCAATGTCGGCACAAATGTCTTCCTGGATACGGAGAGTCGAGTATAGGTCCCCCAGTGAAGGGCATCGAACCAGCATGTTTGTTGTACGTACTCCGTACACCACGTCCCTCCATCCTAGTATTCTACATAGTACTGTAGTATGCACGAGCTCTACTTACCACTCCAGAGCATATCCCAAGATCTCCCAAGGGGGGCGCTCTCTGGCGCAATTTCAAGACATCTGGGCGCAATCTTGTCCTGACAGGGCTGAAACCTGCGTGGCTTGGGGACCGGCTCTTGCCGGTCGGAAGGCTAGCGGGCTAGTGCAATGCAGACTCGCGGGGTTGCCATCGTTGCGGTACATAGGAGAGATTGCGATCTTGGGGACAGAAGTCACAAGTCAAAGTTAGAGTCACGGATGGACTTCAGGAATTTAGGGGGGGGCGGAAAAGGGGCGGGGGGGAGATCGCATCGCATCACATATCTTGTCACGTCATGTGTCGCGTGTCGCATCTCTCGCATCTCCCATAGCATGGACGAGTACTATGGCCCGGAGGCGGTGTACTGTGTACGTTCCGCGCCGAGAGCGTCTGCGCCGAGATCGAATATCATGTACGAGTACCGAGTACGTGGTCAGCAAGAGAGGAGAGGAGAGCACTCTTTCTTGGGACTGTGGGATTGACCGCGACGTTGAAACACCGTGTTTTCTTTGCGGGCGGGTTGGGTTGCCTTTTCTCAAGGTTCAAACACGGGGTACGTAGTAATTACACAGCGCTACATATCGACGAGCACGAGCGGAAATATTTACAGGGCGTCACTGTGCTTGTGTCGAGATGTACAACAATGTGCTCTCGTACTTACTGTGTACACACCTAAGGCTCGCACCTTGGATCGGCAACTCGTCCCAATTGCGCCCTGCTCTCTGATCGCTTCTCTCCTCCCTGCTCGTGACGTGTGCGGTGTCCTGTCTCATCAGACCACCAGACACCTCATCCTCATCCATAGAACGAATCACGGAGTCCACGGCGGAAGGATATGTCATCCTTCATGTACTTCACATCTTGTGAAAGGTGCGCACGCCCGCCCTCTCACCCACCGAAATATGTAGGCAGTGAAGGGAATTGAAATCGCATGATATGATATGATATGATATAATGTGAAGTGAAGTGACGCGATGGGATGCAACGCGCCCCGACGTTACGGAATACGATGTATCATCTCAAGAATCTGTTCCCCGTCCTCCGTCCTCGGTAGACGACCATGGCATGACGTTTCGGATGTGTGTCAAAAGAAAGGATTCAATACTACACAGCTACTCCCTCCGTACTCGGGTGTCAACACTCAAAACACATGTGACGTGCGCACACCCCGAGCCCCTGGAAAGGATTTGAGGGACATCGAGGGACATGTATGTAGCCAAGCGCGCGAACGACCACGCCCCCGGTTCGAACCAAGCCAAGCGAAACCGACGGACCGAGAACGAGCTCCCAGCGCCAGGGAGCCTGGGTGCATGGGTGCATGGGTGCATGAGGTGACGGAAGATTTTAATCACTTGACCTGGCGCACCGATCAACGCCGAGAGCCGCCGTCGAAACCGTTACAAGCTTTGGGGCCTGATGAACGCTCGGTGCGGTTGGAAATCCGGGTGTGGCACGCACGCACGCACGGTCGATGTCGTGCATGGTTTCACGAAAGTGGGCGGGAAATTTGGTGGGAAGCTTGTCACCTGTTGTCAAGGCGATGCCAAGTCCTGGTCGCAATTTCAGGGCGGGCGCTTTGGCGATCAAAGGAAATATGGTGACAACGACGAAGAATTTCATGGTCGCAAAGTTTGGGGCTAGTAGGAGAGCCAGAGATCTTCAGGGTGTGATCACGCGGATTGCGAGTTTGCGTACGGCGTATGCGAGTGAGTGGCGGCGGCGGCAGCAGCAGCAGCAGCAGCAGCAGCAGCAGCGAGGACCGTAAACATAGGGTCCTCCGTACTGAATGTAGGTAGGTCATTTGCTACGTGGATGACAAAGTAGAAGTTGTTCTCGGCCAGAGGTATGACATTTACTCCGTACGGGATGTATACATGAAAGGGACTATACACCAGGTACATAGACAGGCTCGAGGCTCGCTCCAAAGGTGATTAGTAAAGATATTCTTCGCGTGATAAGGTCATCAAAAGCCTCGCCCATTATATATGCAACCCCCGGTATGCGATTCAATATGCAGGAGCCCCCAGGCCGTCATCACTTTTGTGTGTTGGTATCAGAAAATTCGCGTGACATTATGTTGCGTGCAACGCCTCTTTCCCTTTAATGTTTAGTTTGATGCAGGGTGGAGCTTGCCCTTCTTCGCCAGCTTGTACGTGATGCCGTTGCCGTCGGCATATTCCGAGGGCACCTCTGGCCACTCATCGACGCCGTCGAGCATGGCAACAGCCATGCCGCCGGTCATGTGTGTTTGAACGTGGCAGTGGAAGAGGAAGGCGCCGGGGTTGACAACTTGGTAACGGAGCACCATCCATGTGTTGTTTTGCTCGTTGGGTGTGGTGGTATACTGTGACACGACATGTTAGCTGGGTGGTTCTTTTTCAGGGTGGAAAAGGAAAACTTACGCCATCGCGCAGAGGTGGATTTGCAAAGTTGAATGTGTTGGCAGGAAGAGCTGCTGCCGCCTCGGCGACCGTGCTCCATGTCCAGTTGCCGACACCCTTGCCCAGAACGTAGGCCTTGTTGGAATGCTTGTGCATCGGGTGAGGTTGAGCCAGGGGTCCTTGTGTCTTGACGATCAAATCGACCCACGTGCCATTGGTGGTCTTGAGGATGAGATCGCTGTCGGCGACGTCCGCTGGGTCTTCGAAGAGCAGAGGCGTTTGATCTTCCAGCTCCGGAACAAAACCCTGCACGCCGCTAAGAGTCCACTGGAAGGCTCCGGCGGGCTGACCGAGCTTCTTGATGTTCATTTGGTAGGTGGCGTCGGCGGAAGGAGCTGGGGGCGATGGCGGATAGGGGGCGGCCAAATTGTCGTTGAATGGGACAAACGTCGTGGTGTTGACACCAGCGAAGTTCATGATTGACAACGCGTTCGGATCTTCGGACGCAGGTCCCACTGAGCCCTTGTAGCTCAAGACAGCAAAGCCACTGATGACTTGGTTGAGACCGTTGTTCGCAACGCGAATGGCGTACTGGGCCGGGGTCTGGTTAAGCTCAACCAAGACGGAGTACCTGTCGCCGTTGTTGACAATCACTTGGTCCACGAGTTGAGGCGTGACATAGCCGCCGTCGACAGCGTAAACCCACATCCTATGTCCATCAATGGTGAATTTGAGCAACTCGTATCCGCCCGGGTTGATGAAGGTGAGAGCAGCAAAGCCTTTTGCGGCATCCACGGTGATGACCTCGGTCGACCCGGTAGAGGGCGTGCAATCAAAGTAGGCGTCGGATGGGAGGGTGTCAATGCTGAACGTGAAGTTGCCTTGGGTAGCTGGCAAATTGGGAGGCAAGCAGCCCTTGTTGGTAAGCTCAGATGGGCTGACTGAGGCAAGCAGGGCAGTAACCTTAGGGTTCGTATAGGCGGTCAACTCGTCCCGGGTCAAGCAGATCTGCGAGCCCTTGCCGTTGATGATGATGGCGTCGGCGCAAGCGAAGTCGATGTTCGCATCTTGTTCCTGTTGGTGGAGTTCCGCTGAGGTGTACTTGTTGTAGTCTGAGATGAATACAGGCTGCAGCTCATCATCCGCAGCTGACATCAAGTCCTGGTAATACGGGTCATCATTGATTAGGCTGAACGGTTTATCGTCCTTGGAGGCGGCAGAAATGACGATGGCGCCATACATTCCATCCATGATCTGCGATCGGAAGTGCGAGTGATAAAAGTAGACTCCGGAGGCATCGGCGGTCCATTTGTACAAGTAAGAGGAACCAGGGGCAATAGCAGGTTGCGAAAGACCGGGTACACCGTCTGACCATGGCGTGCCTTGTTGAACAATACCGTGGAAATGGATGGTGGTCGGGTCGGGCAGTTCATTGTGTACGAGGAATTCCACGGATTGGCCGACCTTCATCTTCAATGGAGGGCCTGGGAAGGTGCCGTTGGTCATGATCATCTTGCGCGGTGTCCCGCCAATGGGGGTGTAGTCTTCCCATGTTAACGTAACCTCAAAGTGAACGACGTCGGCTCGTTTATCAAGCGAATGTGATAGTGACGAAGGGGCAGCGGTGCTGAAGACAGCGAGCGAGAGGCAGGAGATAATGGCGAGGAGCCGTGAGAAAGCCATGGTGGCCAGGGGGAACAATCCCAACAATAAACAATGAGGGTAAGTGCTGTGCAAAGATGAAAGAGTAGTAGAATAGAATGAATGGTGGTACAGATAGAAGCATATGAGGGCGAGGGCGAGGTTGGGGAAGATTATAATAAAAATATGGGCCGCTTGCATATCACTCACCAAGCCTGGCCCATGCCTGACTGCAGCTTCGAGGATGCGACAGGGATCGTGATAGGAAGGCGGGAATTTTCGACGCCACGATGGGCTGGATGCTGCCACCAGCCTGATGTTGATGGACCGAAAAAAACAGTGTTTCTATTCTATCGATTAGCGTCTTAGCAGTGGCATTGGTGCTCGGGCTGACCAGGGTCGGATGGGTACTTGCATGACTGGGGAGGCCACCCCGGCATTGGCAGCCGCTTTTCGGCAACGCGTGGTTTGCTAGCATGCCAGCTGGTCGCATCCGCACCAGAATTGGAGCATTCGCAACGAGCAATGCCTCGCAAGTGAGTTCTGCGCTCTGGCCGCGGTGCTAGTTGAGGCTGACACATGACGCTGCGCACGGTGGTGAGGCCCTCTACAAGTATAGAATTGAGTCTGGCTATCCAGAACCGAGGCTCGGCGTAATCTGCTGATGATACATCGAGCGTCGACAAGACATCCCAAACAGACGGACACCCATCACTACTGTACCTGTTGGGCGTTTGATCAGTTCCCCCGCGGCAGGGTGCGCTGAGGGTGCGCGGCTGAACACTTCTGAAGGGCAATCAGCGACCTGCCGTGCAGCTTGTGACAAGCGAGTGACCGCGCCGCAGCCGCCAAGGCAGCAGCTGAAGTTTGGTGATCCCCATTAAGAGCGTGCAGGAGCGGAGGGTGGAGGCTGCAGTTTCCCTGCCAAGGACGGGCTAGCCATTGGAAGGACCAAAGCCGCCGAAGACAAAGCCGCTGTGACTGGCCAGGTCATTTCCTGCAGATGCTGCCAAGCACAGGCCGCCAGCCTTGGAACACGAGGCTAGCTCCCAATGGCGAATGGCTGGGCCCTGTTGTCAGTGTGAACGAGATTCAAGGAAGCGAAGTCGGCTTGGTATACACTTGGCTTTGCTGAGATGACGGCCAAAATGCCTGACCAGCGGTGAATCGACTCGAGCAACACCTTGACGATTGGCGCAATCATCCACCATCAAGCTTGTTCTGGGCAGTGTTCAAGCTCTACACATCCTCCTCCGACTTCTGCGCCGTCAGATTAGCGAAGGAAGCCACTGGTCAACCGTGTTCTGACAGCCAAGTCAGCGGAGGCTACGATCAGTCTCTGACTCGGTGCAGATCGTGGCGGGAGAGTGGCCTGGACGCTTGGTCACTGGGGTTACAATCGTGGGTATTGGTGCGATGAACGTGCACGGCGAGACGATTTCCTGGTTTTGCTTTGGAGTGTCTGATCGCATGTAGCAAGGTTCTGCTAACGCTGCTGGAGCGGAGGCAAAAGGGATTGCTGCGACAGAGAGAAAGAGACGGGAGAAACGGTGGAGCGAGGGTGGAATTGTGGGCGCCAAGCCCAAAGCGCGGGCTCGCATTGGCCCAGCGAGCTCGAGCCCCAGCCCCTGCGGCTAAGTTAGCCACCGTGGCCACCCTCCCACCAGCTCCCACCAACCTGCAGCAAAATTCACTTTGTGTTCATTTCGCCGTGGTTGGCCCGTTCCCTCCTGCTCCAATGCAGGTACATGGCGTGCTTCTATTTTCATCTCGACTGCCAAGCTGCCAAGATCGCCTCGCGGAGAAACACGTGCTCTCTTCCTGCACATTGGCTCCGCGGGGCAAAAGTGAGCTGAGACTGAGGCTGCGGCAAGCGAGGGCCACACGCCACCTCATACGTATCGGTGTCGACAATCTGCGGAATGGAAGGCTACTTATCGATAGGCAAGCGGTCGAAGCTTGAGTCCCCAGAGTCGGGATTCGAGGTACACAGTACGTACGGCTCAATTGCGCACGATCTCAACCTAATGTGTCCCCACAGAAACAAGAAACCATGAGCACCGTGTACCATAACAAATGCCATGTTTGCGGCCGCACGGAATCCATCAACCTTGGCACAGCTCGTTTACACAAGTCTTCGGGCCGCAGTGTCGAATGACAAGCTGTTGGTACCGAAGCCAAGGTAGCCATCTGACTCTGCCTGCGGGGCTGAAAATGGACTTCGACGTGGTCGGCCTCAATGCATGACTGCTTGCTCGAAGCCTCGGGTCCCAACCTCATCACACCGCATGACCGACCTCAGACAGAGGTTCGCCACGGAGCCTTTCTGCAGACGCCAAGAACCTCCGGACACCGGTTCATAGTCTCAAGACGGAGACTCCTATGACTTCCCTTCTCCACATGTCGGGAGAGGTTGCTGGGCTAGCTTGAAGTTGCGCCGCACCTATCATGAATGCGTTGAGTGATACGAAGGCGGAGAGGCGTCCTTCAGCGACGTCCGGTCGGTGGGTGGCTTACCAAGTCTGCTCTTCACAGTACAACTACATTGCTGGGCTCGTCGACTTTGAGCAACTGGCAGGCGTCTCCATCTCAGAGTGCTGCATGCATTGTCCTCGTATCCGCACAGCATCGCAACGGCCCCAGAAGATCCCTTCGGATGCGAAATAAGCTGGGAATATGATGACCGAATACTCTTGGACCCCCAGCGGCAGTCTGTATTCGAGCCACAATAAGGAGACCAGTGCTGTCAGCTTGAGCTGTTGACAGTGACATGCTTGAATCCGGGAATTTGTGCCTGCACGTCCTGTTCTTCCGACCGAACCTCACGGCCGTCAGCAGACCTACTGGCCTGGTGTATATCTGCCAACTTGAGCCCTCGGCGACTTGCTCACATCAGCTATGCTTGCATAGATGGCGACGCAGTTTGCAGCCGTTTGTGCAGATGCCTGCGGTAGCGCCTTTACAAGCACAGTTAAGTTGAAGTGGACCGAGAATGCGCTTCAGCTGTCGTTCTGACAGTTGTTATGACAAGGCTTCGGGCCTCGCTCCGCTCGTTGTTCCAGCGTTGGTGGCTATTCGCACCATTACAACCGCCAGGAGAACGACGAATCTGAATAAGAGTAAGTGAAAGACAAACGGGACGGGCTCTTGAATACACCGAATGGCGCAGTTGTGCCGCTATGAAATGACACCTACTTGAGGTGGCTGGCAGGTTGCGACAATTCACTTTTTTGGCACCAGAAGCCTTTCGAGGAACTGTCCTCGCGACAATGGCACAGCGATAGACTGTCTTCCTGCACCTGTCAACTCCTCAATATCCCACTTGTTGTGGTCAAAGCAGTCAGTGGACAATACATACACACATGTTGCACCATAGTCGCTTCGACAGCGCATCTGGGACTGAAGAGTCTCCGATCCACTCCCATTAACGTTCACGAAAGTCTTTTCTCGCCGGAAATCCAACCCGTAGACGGCTCTGCGGAGCTGTCAATGATGCACTAGGGCCCGTTTACCCTGCCGTCCAACCTCGCCAGACCTCGAAACGCATCAGCCGAGAATATGCAACAAGGGGGCTCTTGGTGCACATAGTGCCCGGCATCACAGTCGTCGGCAGCCTTCTAGGAGGTATCGTCGACTATACGTCTCACATCGGAAAGCACTACGCACCGAAGTTACCCGAGTTATCATGTCATGCGAGCCACTGCTTCAGGGAAAGTAAAACATTTATCCGGAGCCTTTTTTTGTCACACTGGTTGGCATTTCAGCTGCTGGTCTAGTCAGCACTGCGATGCGCTGGCTGGATAAAATGACCGGACAGATGTTCTGGCGAGGGATACAAGTTGCCGCAGTGCCGTAACCTGCGGCCTGCATGAGCAAGCCTTATGTCTGCACAGACAACTACACAGTAACTGTGGTAAGTTCACGTCCATGTGATCCCTAGCTAACCGCACGGTTAACTTGGCCGGGCCTGGTTCGGAATGCTCGGTGCCTATCTCATTCTGATACCTACAATACAAGCTGAGATCCCGGTGAGTCAATTTTATTTGAATCAGGACTTCCAAGCTATTTGTGGAAGACTGTCCTGATGGAACCTGGTCCGATCAGTTCGCGGGAGTGCGGGCCACCTTTTTTCAGTGGCTAAACTTGATGTGAAGCGCGGGTGGAAAGTAAGTATGTCCCATCATGGTGTTCACAGCCGAGAGATAATATGAGAGAACCATCAGGATGTGGCTGCGAGAAAAAGTATGAGCATGTATGCATGTGTGCGTGCCGCTGTTCAACCTCCTCGCTCGGCATCGAGCAAGTACGAAGGACTACCCTGTAGTCAGTAATTCAAAACTCAAGGGAAGCCTCGTCTCGCTGGCATGTCTTTCCAATTCCTATACCTGAAACAGCCTTGGGTCAAGCAAGAGACGCCTGATTCAGTAACTGGTGTGGCCGATTTCGGCAACCGTGTCAGCGGTCCTGGTGGTGTCTACCGTGCAGAGCATTTGTACCCGTTTGGTCTCCCATCCGAGATTGTTTTTTACCACAGTCAACTGGATAGCACATGCAGAATGCAAAAGAATTATACCCGACTTCTGATGCCCGCGTGTCAGTGCTACAAAATGATGAGGATCGGCTTCGCGATCGGTGTTCATGAAGTCTTCTCGCCCCGCTCTCTTCAGACGGTCTATCACAAGACCAGACCTTGCATTGTTGAACACTTCGGGACTTCCACCTCGGCGAGTCCGACAGCCATAGCCCAGTCAGACAAGCCATGATGGTAGTTGAGAGCATATTTGTGTGATGTATGCTACAGGATTTATCGTACGGGGCGGATCAGCCGGCCGCGACGTCACTTGAGCTGATGCGATACGATGGAACACAGTACATGACTTGATGACGCCGGGGCGGTTGGAGTTGGGAGCTATGAGGCTGGGGAGATGTCGCGCGACCTGACGCCCGTGAGTTGCCTCGCTCAGGTCGTCTACGCCGTCTCCCCGCTCCAGCGACTGCTTTGGGCATGAAGCACGGTACAGCACAGTATCCGGAGAAGAGAAAGACAGCTCACGTTCTGAAGACGCCGCGGTATGATCTCTGCCACCACCGGCGGCGACAGACAGACGCAGGGCCCGCCGGGCTTGAAGGATGAGGATGGAAGTGCAATCGACAACGCACGCAAAGCAAAACCCATAGTGGATAATGATCTCGTTCCCACAGGCTGTATCATTGTTAGCCGTGTCCGCCGAGACGATGCTCGTTGATTCCCAACCGTGTCCACCATTTTTGTGTGTTTTTTTGCCATCTGAACGGAATCACTTGAGTTCGACGCGATCGGCATCGCCCACGACGATCTCAACCAACCGATTCCCTTCATCGAGACTCCTGCGCCCGGCCTCCAGGATGGCCGTGGTGAGGACCGTGTTCCTCAAGGTGGGCAAGCCCCGCTTGTCCAGCTGGTCGACGGTCACGCGCCCGTCATTCACGGCGGTGACGCCGTCGATGAACTTTTCAAAGCTCACGTACCCGTACCCGCTCTGGCCGTTGAAATTGCCCTCCTCGTCCGGCGCGTAGCGCATGTAGAACGGATTGTACCACTTCAGGGCACTTCCCGACCGGTCGGCCTCGTCGACGACGTCATACCCGCGCTTCGCCTGGTTGACGTTGATCTCGCCCTTCGAGGCCACGTAGTGGAAGTGCTGCTGCGAGTGGACGCCGGCGTTCATCGGCGCCGTCCAACTGGCCGTGTAGATGCCCGTGGCGCGCTTGGCGTCGCTCTCCCGCGTCCAGTCGACCAGCAGGGTGATGGTGTCCTCGGTGCCCTCGACGCAGCCGACCTCCTCGGAGATGCCGACGCTGGCGCTGGCGCGGACGGTCGCGGGCCTCCAGCCGGCGTCGCGCACCATCCACTCGCAGACGTCCACGTGGTGCGAGTTGAGGTAGTAGGAGATGTCGGAGTCGCGGCCCGCCCAGGCCTTGAACGTCTCCAGCTGCGACTTGGGCTGCGACATGTAGCTGTAGAAGTAGTTGAAGTCGCCGAGGGCGCGGGCCTTGAACCGCGCGTCCGCGTACGCCGGGTCGAACCGCTTGTGGTGCTCGACGTAGACGAGCACGCCGTGCGCGTCCGCCAGCGCCAGCAGCTCCAGGTGGTGCGCCAGCAGCTTGGTCGCCGGCTTGGTCACCAGGACGTGGTGGCCGCGCTCGATGGCGTGGCGCGCGATGGCGTAGTGCGTCGAGTCCGGCGTGAAGATGGTGACGGCGCTGCGGCTGGGGAGCGCGTCGATGGCCCGCTTGTACGCCTCCGGGTCGGTTTGGTCGTCGGCCGGGAACGACTGGAACGACACGTCCAGCCCGTTGTACGCCTCGGAGATGTTCTTCTTCAGGTGCTCGCGGATCGAGGGGAATTTCTTGCCGGAGACGCCCACCATCGAGAGGTCCGACACTTTGCCTCGGCGGCGGAGGTCAAATACTAGCGTTGGTGTTCCGTTAGTGATGGGCTGGAAACGCTGCCCTGTTCTGTTCTGTTTCTGAATCTCATCCTTCGTTCCCAAACGATGCGGATGTGGCCAGGGGATTGGGACTGGGATTGAGATCGGGGAGTAATCATCTGAGCCTTGCAGGCGGCCTTCGCCTAACAACAGCACTAGAACTCAACAGTCACTTACACGTCAACCCAACGACTCCCACTTTTTTATCCGACGTCGAGGCAGCCCCGGAGACGAATCCAGTTGTGTACTCCCCCGTCCCGACCATCAGCACTGCCGGCGGCGCCATGTCGGATGACTTTGATAGTCGTAGGGGTAGAATCAGTCCGAATCAGGGATTAATCAATTGATAATCGCTGGTCTGGCTGTGCTTGCGCCTCTCTTGGGAAATGGATTCCCGGGAATTGAGCTGAGCAGTTGAGCGGTTGAGCAGTTGACAATTCACACGAGTCGTAGGTACCTAGGTATGTATGATAAATACCCCGTACACAGTCTGCCACCACTGTATGTATCTGCGTTTGCGTGCCTCGTTATTATCTCTTTCGTCACGGACTCTCACCCAACAGACGGTCACGACCTTCACGCGAACTTCACCACAGCGTAATTATATAACATCCACGCTTATGGCGGATGGTGATGTTCCGCCTTCCATGACGTAGTAAATTACTACTGTATGTGTCGAGGAAAGAAAGCCGCCTGGGCGGTACATAGGCGTGAGTGTAGACAAGGGCAGGGTCAGGTGCAGAGGACACCTACACTATCGTACATCTGGAACCCCAACTTCGCCCTGCGGAGCGTCAAGATGCGTGAGGGACACGTACTGTAAAGCCACGGTTAAATGTCCATCCGCCGTTGCGTTGTGTTGCGTTGCGTCGCATCCAGGCCCCGAAGAAAAAGGCGGCGAAAGCGGAGAAGAATCAAGGGCTCAATTGCCGGTCTGGGAACGGAGGACGGAGGACTGGTGTCGACGGCGATTGAGAGTCGGGATTTGCGCCGACGAAGGTTTCGGAATCTCAGATTGGCCAAGCGATTTCTCCAAATGTTTGACTGCGAAGCTGCGAGAGGACTACATATTCTTTATACTGATATTTACTAAATTTATGGCTCTGAATCGGTGCGTTTCTGCGTGTCCACCCTCGCGCCACTCGTGTCTGTCGGAGAAAGAGCAGTCATGCCAAACGGAAGAATCGAAGCGAAGAGCAGGTCGGTAGTCACTGGTATACGCAAGCACAAGCACTCTCGCTCGCTAGAGGTTGAAATCTCATGCGATTGACAGGGTACTTATCCATTGACCCGTGACTGTGCTCTGAATTTCGAATGAAGCGGAAAGCGAGGCCTGTGTCTCAATGCCGTTCATCAGGCGAGAGTCGAGCATCATTGAGTCGGGAGGTCAAAGTCATCGGTGGGCGATAAGAATCTACAAATGTCAGCGTACCGTAGAAGTGGTGGATTGCCACTGTGCTTTTGCGAGTCACTGGTGGACCATTCTCAACCCTGAAGACGTCGCTGGTGCCTTTAAACACCACGAGCATGGGGAATTCCTGCTAGATCAGCACCCAGTCCAGTCTTGGAGGGGAAGTTGAAGCAGTCGAGCATCAGGCTGCTTACTTTCCACCTCTATATATGTCGCCTGTTTGAAGCCGGAGCTGACGGCTCCACGATCTTCCCACCCTTCATCGCCACGCCACTTCCTCCTGCAATTTGGAATTTCTGACCGAACAGGCGCGACCGACGATAATCATAAGCCGGCATCGATTCGCGACGATCATCGTCCCTGGCCGGCTTGACCGAAGCGTGTCACCAGGCTGACTGCACGCACCATTGAGAGACCATTGTCGGGCCCATCGCTACAGTAGTTGTCAGAAGGCATGTAATCAAATTCCGTGGGTAAATGAGCCGGGAACGAACACCACAGTCCACTCCCGAGAGTGTCCTTCGCATTACCGGCACATTGGTTCGATCAGCCAGACAAATAACTCATCTGAGTAAATCCCCTTGAGACAAGACAATGGAGCCAGCCAGTCTCCGCTGGCCAAAATATGGCGGTCCAGGCCCGCTTTGTTAGGTAGAGGCGTCGTAGCCTCGAAGGCAGGATCAAAGTCTAGTGATAGCGAGCACACCGGACGGCCACGGCTGCTGCTCGTAGCGGTGTAAGAGCAGAGGGACGGTCCTCGGATTGCTGTTCTCATGTGTACACAGAGGTAGAAGACACGGGGGATAACCTGTCTGTCGTGGTAGTTATTGTTGTTGCAAGTATCACGGAGGCATTGCTCTTGTCATCATCTCTCAGGCATCCATAGCAACTGACACTGTACTGAAGGGATCGATCTAGGCACCAGGGCAGGTTGACTCGATATCTTAGCTTACCAAGCTGGATTCTGAGCCACCGATATCTCACGACGGCTCTGGCTCCACCAATGTGGAATTGCCACAGCGCTGGTCCCTCGGACATATGGAAAGGGGTCCTGCCCAGTCGGAAGAGATGGCCCTCGCTGCCATTGAACTAGTTGGCAATAATCATTCATACCCTCTGTTCACGTTCTGTCGAACCATCTCTCTCTTCTTCGTGCTGGCCCATCACGGGAGAGTTGGCTTCTTCTTGACAGAGCATTATATGATGGCCATAATATTTGATTTCGTGAACGCTGCTGTCTCGTTTGAAGCCTTCGTCGCAGTTGTGCATTCCGCTGTCTGGAGTCTTCAGGAATCGTTTTGCCGGTGTATTGCCTTGTTTTCAGCTCACTAACATGGAATAGGGAGCATAGGCTAGACAAGCCACCAACGGCCTGGACTGCAGATCTTTCAGGCGGCCGAGTCCCCAGCACGAACGTGCGTGCAATCGACAGTTCAAGCTCTCTGATCTTCATCATGGCTGGCTGACCGATGCAGGCGTCGATTTATGCCTGCATGATGACATGATGTGGCGATCTCTAGGCCATGCAGGAGTGGTCGTCGCTTGTCCCAATCCAGACTGCCGGAAACGCCCCCTGTGGACAAATTGCGTTTGGCTAGGACTCGTTTTCCGAAGAGCGAGTGCAAGTCAGAGTTCAGGATTCATGCTTGTTACTCTCCGTGAGCTGACAGGACTTACGGAGTTGCGGACTTCTGGATGAAGTTCAGGAGTTAAGATAGCTTGAATCATCGCCCTGGAAAGTCTACGACCATCTTAGCAATTTTGATGTCGCTGTCGGGGGCCCTGCTCTCTCCCGGTTAACTGTAAAGAGATTGGTCTATACCGGAATGTCGTACCCCGTCTTTTTGACCCGTTCCGGCTATTGCGGTCGGTGCTGTTTTTTCAGGGGGTTGATCAAGGCCATTCGCATCAGTCAAGAAGTATGTACCAGGACTCCACCCCACCGTTTGCCTCCATGCACGGATGCGGGACACCTGACTCGGACTGTGGGAGACGAGCGTTGACGGTATCTCGGTCGAGATCTACCAGGCTTGACATGGTGCACACCGCCGTCTGGACGGTATGGGCTGGTCGGCTTATCTCACACGGTTGCGCAAAAGTTATGAAATCGAGCGCTTCGGAATATGTGTCCTGAGTCAGGGTAGTACCGTGAGGCTGTAGAGACGAACTCTAATACCAAAGTTCTGGTGGTAAGCCATACTAATATCAAATCGCGAAGTATTGCCGTGGATATGCGGTTTACCCGAGCGGTGAGTAATATACCCTTGACCCTGCGGGCGTCGATCGGAGCTAGTGAGAAATGTATCGGAGCCGACATTGCTTGATAATGGCGTTTATTTCGAGAACGCGGCTGGCAGGAAGGTGAACCCGAGAGGACGGGGTAGCGGAACGGTTGACAGATGGCGGCAACGACGGTTCCTAGGGTCTAGAATACCAGTTCAGTTTTCAGCCTTATGTTCGACATCTGCCATTAGAGTTCATGCGGTCCGGAAACAGCAAGTGGCCAGGGACTGTGCCGCGAGCGTGGCGATGGACAATGGGGAGACATTAAGCTCCAGCCAACTGGAAGGGGGCGTCGTTTACCCGGATGGGCATGGTCGGGAGAACAACTCGCTTATCTAATTGCTGTCCCTATGTCCAGGTCGCCGTAAGACCCATAACTGGCTCGTGGCCAGCTCGTGGCCAGCTCGTGGCCCGTGGATGTGCCTCCGGCCAAATGGGCATTTCAGAAACTCCCATAGTCGGCGTGTAGGTAATCAGCTCGGTTGCCTGGACCAATGGCAGACCTTGAAATCAAAATACCAAGCTGAGCAGTATACCGAGTAGGCTCACGAGGCGGGTCTGTTGCTTTCGGATCGGGCGTGAGAGTCACGTTTGTTCGAGGCTGCGGAATCCGATCCAAAGCTTTCGTGGTGGTGAAACAGTGCCACCCACCAAGCATTGTCACCAAGACTCTTAAAGCCCTAGGAGGCTTTTTCTTTTGCTTTTCGATTTCGTTCAGCATTTTCCAAACGCAGCCAGAGACGACCTTTCGAGCAAGAGGATTAAAAATAAAGATGCCAATCGGCCGACCTCGAATCCCAGGCACAGACGCAGAGAGGGCGGAAGCGCGAAGAGCGAAAGTCCGAGCGTGAGTGTTCGACGTGTCTGATGTCTCAAGACTCCCAAAGCACTAACAATCCGCCTTCTCAAGCAACGTTCAAGCTTTTCGACGGCGCCAAAAAGAGAAGAAGCTTGCAGACCAGGCTACCCAACGACGGACGAATGACGGGTGCCCAATTCAATCACGCCAAACGCCCGTGGGCGGAGGCCAGCCGACGAGGCTGCTGCCAACCATCGCAACCTTCCCAGATGGCTGCCCCCAAGCATACAGACCTTCCGTCTTCCCCCCGGAGGACCCGGAGTACTGGCTATGGGCCATACCGGCCGAAATGGGAGCAAGACTGGCAGGAACGACTTACCAAGAGGCATTCGTCCAGGCACTTCAGCACAGATTTGCGCCACCCGAAACGACGGGTGAGCAGACAAACGATGAACCACGCCAACGAATCTCCATATGCTGCTCCACGTGGACCACATCGGCAATCCTTGAAGTCGGCAGACCAGAAACCGAAGTTTTGATGGAAGCTCTTCTCGCAGCATCTCTCGCCATTGCCGGGAGGGATCGAAGAGACGCTGATATGACTCTCCATGGCGCGTACATGCAGACTCGTGCGTTGCAAAAATTGCGATATTCGTTGACAAGGTATCAAGACGGCGATATGACCATCTGTCCGACGATGTTGTCGCTCACAGCGTTGACGTGCGCAATATCCGAGCTGATAGCCAACAAGTCTTGGGACAACTTCAACCGCCATCTGTTGGGGGTGGGCGCTTTGATCTTTCATGGCGGTGTCGCTGTAAGTGGACTGTACCTCTGTGTTCGACTTTACACGCCTTCAGAGAAAATCATGAGCCGCACGGCTTTGGAGGCGTAAACAGGCCACGCTGACCAGAAGGACAGGGACTAAATCGACTGTCTGCTCGAGAGCACTTTTATGGCTACCGTGCAATCCAAACGCCGTTCCTGTTCATGAACCGACAACGGGCGTTCCTCTCCTACCCAGAATGGTCTGACTTCCCGTGGAAGAAGCATGTGGAACTCGCGCAACATCCTCTGCACTCAATGCTCGATATCGCTCTCAAAATCTTGCCAGAGATTGTGAAGCAAGACATGCCGAAAAAGTGGAAAGTCAATTGTCTAAAGGAAAGGCTGGGCAAAGCGTGGGCAGTCGTGGAAGAACTGGATGAGTGGGAGCGTCAGCTGCGATCACGGCATCATGGCATTCTGTACGTCAAGACGTCGTCCGCGTGGGGAGGCGTGTACGAGCACCGCCTCGATTTTCCAGGCACGTCAACCGCCATCGCGTTTGCCATGTACACGGCGGTGAGAGTGCATGTCGCAGCCCTCATCGCCAACATCTCGGACGAGATGGTTTCGCGCGCGCCCACGGCTGACGTGGATCCATGCTCGGCCGTGCTGGAGGCCTTGCGGTGGTCTCGTCTCGCATGTCAGAGCCTGGAGTATTTCCACACAGGCGCGCCCAAGGTCGCCGGGCGGATTGTAACCCTCTGGCCTCTTGAGACAGCGTGGGAGCTCTTCAGTCGAGTGCATATGGCAGGCTCGGTCGACGTGTCGCATGAGATGGCGTGGTGCAGGTCTATGGCCGAGAGATACGCAAGTCTTGGGATTCCCCCGTTCCAGTGGAGATAAAGCGAGTTTCGCTCTGAACCACTTGGTCAACCGTGCTTCGAAGGAGGCTGAGTCTGCGTCCGAGCGGTTGCGATTGGCGCGGTGAAGGCACAGCCTCCCCTAGGGTGAATGAGAGTGGGTTTGATTCTTCTGCATGTTCACGATAGTGTTGGTGATCGTAATGCACGAGAAATCGATGTCGAAGGCGACGCCGAGCCCGAATCCGCAGCCCAAGCGACTGCGACTCGGCATTGGCGGAAAGTGGCTGGATTGGGGAGCTGGCAGCTGCTGATCTCGGAATCAAAAGAAGTAAGGTTTCAGCACTGTCAGTGTCTCGTAAGGTGCTTGGTATTTGTACATGCCTGCCTGCAATGCCGAAGGGAAACACGCCCAACAGCAAGGGAGGGTAGGAGAGTGAACGAGGCTCAGCCACGGAGGTGGCGAGGCTGCCTGGCCTCGGCTGCTGCCCCTCAGCTGTGGCTTGATCTTGCCACCAGCCACAATCACCGTGTGGCTGGTGCTCGAGATCTGCTGGAAAAGAAATTTTTCAGGGCGCTGCCTGCCACTGCTGGAACACACAGTCCACAGCGATGACAGTAATTGTTGGAATGACGTCTGGAGCTTGGGAACGAAGCGCGCTTACATTGCTTGCCAAGTTGTCACACAAGCTCACATCTTCCTTCGTTGAGGTGATAGTGAGCGGACAACTGCTTGGAATGACGCAGATCGAGGAGCGACAAGGAGCCAAGGACAGGCGCCGTGCAATGGTGACATGATGGCCAAGAGGTTGATTTCTTTTCCAAATCTTGTCGTCACAGAAACGGACAGGTCTGACTTGGGCATTCTTGGAATTCCTTGGGACACCGAGTAGACAGACAATGCGACCAAATCAGGGATGGGGTTTACATATCAACAGAGGCGTGATTCTCGCAGTTGCATTAACGATCTGACCGGCCAAATGCCTGGTGGCCAGCCTCGTCGTCCGTTTCGGAGCCGCTATCTATCTCGCCAACAACATGACCGGCGTGGAGAACGCCAACTGGGACCAAGATGAGGATTCAGATTTCGGTCAAAATGTGGGATCCAGTGCGGAGTGCTGAGGCGCCTACTCAAACACAAGCCCGATGTGTGTCACGGGCGCGGTTGTGTGAGTGGCCAAAATCGCCTGGTCGTTGCGTGCCCAGAATGCCGATTGTGCACTGCCTCACTGTGCCCAGCCCGTCAAGACAGCTCACCCGCAACGTGTTGAGAGAACCTGGCTGGGCTGCGCCGGGCAGGGTGCTGCAAGATGGCGAGTCTCGCTCCAGCATATTTTTCGTCTCGCTCGATAAGTTATCATAATATATCCAAAGCCGCCTCTTCGCAGTGCCTAGTTGCCTGCTGTTGTCGCGATACAAACGCCTTGCCCTGCTGTATAAACGAGGCTGAGTGCGGCATGTTTGCCTAACTCCCACTGATTGCCCATCAATCAACCTCAGATCTCCTCTGAAGAGCCAGCCGCAGCCATCCGCCATGGACGGGCCAAATCCCCCATCAGCCCCCCGAATAACGGTTGATACATCTGTAAGTCGTCAGGTCGAGAACATGTATCGCGGCCGCATGTTTCATCTTTCTAACCTTCCCGACCACAGAACCTCTCGGAACAGCCCCCAACGGAGTCACCGATATCACCAGCTTCACCAACATCACCACGCGGCCACAGACGGGGACTTAGTATGTCTACGCCGCCTCAGACGGCCATCGACGAGGGCTCATATTTGTCCCCGACAACACCGGAACGGAAAGCACAGTTTGACGGATCGACGCTCAACTCGAGATCAGGCTCTTTTTCCGACGCTGCAACCAGATTCCGATCGAATTCTGGCATTTCAGCAACATCGAGTGCGACCTTTTATTCGAAATCTAGTCTGGAATATGAACCACCGGAAGATGCCTTGCGACCCGACAAGGGGAACGAAAAGGACTTCGAGGTACCCAACAACCCGTTTGCCTTCTCGCCAGGTCAGCTGAACAAGCTCCTCAATCCCAAATCACTATCGGCCTTCAAGGCGCTAGGTGGCTTGAAAGGTCTGGAGCGGGGCCTGAGGACGAGCATCACGGCTGGACTGTCGGTCGACGAAACACGCCTGGATGGACAAGTCTCCTTCGAAGAAGCGGTCGCCGCAGGATCGGATAAAGTATATTCCAACATTCCCCTGGCGCGGGCAGACTCGAGAGCCAGTGTGAGCACGCGGGAAGTCAGGGGCCAATTCGAAGACCGGCTCCGGGTCTACAAAGACAACCGCCTGCCTGAGAGAAAGCCGGACAGTATTCTTGTGCTCATCTGGAGAGCATACAACGACAGAATCCTCATTCTTCTTACCATTGCCGCGGTGATCTCCCTGTCGTTGGGCATCTATCAGAGCGTGGATGGAGGGTCGGGCGTGGACTGGGTGGAAGGTGTCGCGATCTGTGTTGCCATCATCATCGTGGTGACGGTCGGAGCCGCCAACGACTGGCAAAAGGAACGGCAATTCGTCAAACTCAACAAACGCAAAGACGACCGAGAAGTCAAGGTCATCCGGTCCGGAAAATCGATCCAGATCTCCGTCCACGACATCACCGCCGGCGATGTCCTCCATCTCGAGCCCGGCGACGCCATCCCGGCCGACGGGATCTTCATCTCGGGTCACGGCGTGAAATGTGACGAATCGTCAGCAACGGGAGAGTCGGACCAGATGAAGAAAGCTCCGGGCGACGAAGTATGGCAGCGTATCCAGGAGGGCACTGCAACCAACAAACTTGATCCTTTCATCATCAGCGGCTCGAAAGTCCTCGAAGGAGTCGGGACCTATCTGGTCACCAGCGTCGGGGTCAACAGCTCGTACGGAAAGATCTTGATGAGTCTTCAAACCGACAACGAGCCCACGCCTCTGCAAGTCAAGCTGGGCAGGTTGGCCAACTGGATCGGTGGCCTTGGCTCCTCCGCTGCAGGGCTCTTGTTCCTCGTGCTGCTGATCAAGTTCGTCACGAATCTCTCGGGTGACACGCGGCCGGGTGCCACAAAGGCTCAGGAATTCTTGGATATTCTGATTGTCGCCATCACGGTCATCGTTGTCGCTGTCCCTGAAGGTTTGCCTCTGGCCGTTACCTTGGCTTTGGCGTTTGCCACCACACGCATGCTGAAGGAGAACAATCTCGTTCGAGTCCTCCGCGCCTGCGAGACAATGGGCAACGCAACGACAATCTGCTCGGACAAGACGGGTACGCTGACCCAGAACAAAATGACCGTCGTGGCCGGCACGCTGGGTGCAAAGGAGAAGTTCGCCTCGTCACAGTCGGATGAGAGCGCGGTCTCGTTCGCTACCATGTTCGGCAACCTGACCCCTGAGGTCAAGGAACTGCTCCGACTGTCCATCACGCTCAACAGCACGGCTTTTGAGGGTGAAGAGAAAGGCGTGCCTACCTTCATCGGCTCCAAGACAGAGGTTGCGCTGCTCCAACTCGCAAAGGACAATCTCGGTCTCGACGACTTGGCCGCCGAACGCTCGAGCTACAAGGTCAAGCAGCTCATTCCGTTCGACTCGGCGCGCAAATGCATGGGCATCGTCATCAAGCACAAGGGAGGGTACCGTCTTTTCGTCAAAGGCGCCGCCGAAATCATGCTCGCCAACTCGACCAAGACGATCTCGAACGTCTATGACAAGCAGTACGAAGTCACGGATATGACGGGCGAAGAGCGGGAAAACATCGAGGCCATCATCGAAGAGTACGCCCAACACTCTCTGCGCACCATCGGCATGCTCTACAGGGACTTTCCGCAGTGGCCACCGGCCGAGGCGAAGACGCTCGAGGAAGATCCCAAGATGGCCGACTTTGCCGACATCTTCCACGAAATGACGTGGGTCGGCGTCGTGGGCATCCACGATCCTCTCCGAGAAGGCGTTATCGAAGCCGTTGCACAGTGTCAACATTCCGGCGTGGTGGTGCGCATGGTGACTGGCGACAACATCACCACCGCCCGTGCGATTGCCAGCGAGTGCGGCATCCTCCGCAGGGACGAAGACGGCATCGTCATGGAAGGTCCCAAGTTCCGGCAACTCTCGAACGAAGAGATGGACGACATCCTCCCTCGTCTGCGTGTCCTCGCGCGGTCTTCTCCCGAGGACAAACGCATTCTGGTCGGTCGCCTGAAGCATCTCGGCGAGACCGTCGCAGTGACGGGTGACGGCACCAATGACGGGCCGGCTTTGAAGATGGCCGATGTAGGGTTCAGCATGGGCATCGCGGGCACCGAGGTCGCCAAGGAGGCTTCGTCGATCATCTTGCTCGACGACAACTTCTCCTCGACCATCACGGCCCTGATGTGGGGTCGGGCCGTCAACGACGCAGTCAAGAAGTTCCTCCAATTCCAGATCACGGTCAACATCACGGCGGTGATCCTGACGTTCGTGTCGGCCGTCTCCAACGACTCCAACCACTCGGTCCTCACGGCCGTGCAGCTCCTGTGGGTGAACCTCATCATGGACACGCTCGCGGCACTGGCCCTCGCGACCGACGCTCCGACAAAGAAGATTCTCGACCGGCCGCCTCAGCCCAAATCCGAAGCGCTCATCACCATCAACATGTGGAAGATGATCGTCGGCCAGGCAATCTACCAGCTCGTGGTCACGTTCGTGCTCTACTTTGCCGGCATGTCGATCCTGTCGTACGAGCCGGATCAGCGCAAGGAGCTCAACACGATTGTCTTCAACGCCTTTGTCTGGATGCAGATCTTCAACGAACTCAACAACAGGCGGCTGGACAACAAGTTCAACATCTTCGAGAACATCCACAAGAACTTCTGGTTCATGGGGATCAACTGCATCATGGTGGGCGGGCAGATCATGATCGTCTTCGTCGGCGGCGCGGCCTTCAGCATCACGGCCCTGGACGGTCCTCAATGGGCGATTTCCCTGCTCGTGGCAGTGCCGTGTCTACTGTGGGGCGTCCTGGTCCGGTGCTTCCCGGACGCTTGGTTCGCCGTCGTCTTCAACGGCACGGTCGCAGGCATGACTTTCGTGCTCCGCCCGATGTGGAAGGGCCTGCGCGTCGTCTTCCACCCGGTCGCACAGGTCTTCCGCGCCACTTCACGGTTCACTAAGCGGGTTGTGCGCAAAATGACGGGCAAGAAGGCTGTCGAACAGGACGAAGAGGCGTCGTCGCAGCAGACACCCGTCGACGAAGAAAGACCATCATCCATCGCGTTGACCGAGAAGCGGCCCGCGACCGTGGACGAGGCCGCCACCCGCGTTCCTTCCTTGCTGACGCCTGTCCCCACGGAACAAATCCGCGTGACCGAAAAGGGCAAGGCAAGGGACGACGACAACGAAGGCGGCGACGACGACACCAGCCCGGAGAGGAGAGACGTGCCGGTGCCGTCCTTCTCAATCACCGGGCCGACGTGAGCGCGTGTCAATCATCTCGTGAGCGAGTGTCAATCATCTCATGTTTGCTATGTTTTACGGATTCACTTAAACACACTCAACCACTCGACTTTGGAACTTTCAAACCTTTCACTTTCTTGTCGATAATCGATCGATTCGGGATGGGCTTCTAGATGGCTGGCGTTTCAGGGCGTTTGTGACCAACCACTTAACGACATGTATATCAGACGAGACATAGACCTACCTGCACGGCGTTGGAAAGGGGAATCTCCCGTCGAGTCGAAACCACAAAACTTGTCTCTTTCTTACGATCGGGTCTATACAGGACGGAGTACCGAGGACGAAAACGAGGACGAGGATATGAATTGGATCACGGTTGGATTGAGATCGGATTGGGTGGGAAAAGTTGACGTCAATGTCGACGAGACAGGCTATCAAGCTCTCTCGCTTTTCATTGCACAAGTACATGAGCACGCGTACGTATGCGAAGAAGTGAATACGTTATATACTATCTATCAATCAATCAACCGAATAAAAATATGAAAAGAATCAAGTACACGCTGGGATATCCTATGCCTCTCCATCGTCCCCCTCCTTGCATAGACACGCATCGAGTACCTCGTACAATACTCCGGATTCAGCCCTTTCCTTCGCTCGCACGTGCACACCCTTACATAGTATGGTACGAGGCACAAAAGCGGCATTCTACTTACATCTCGGCATCTTGGCATCATCGTCTCGTCTCACCAATCCCCAATCTCATCCATCTCACTTACTCGTACTCTCTCACTCGCTCACTCGATACGAGTACGAGCACGGCAAGTAAAGTGGCTGGCCCATTAGCGGCGCAGGTGGTGGCCGAGGCTGAATCCTCCATCCGATCTGGTATGTGCCTCGTAAGTACAGTAAATAACTCACCAGAGCAGGGCAAAGCTCCCCACAGCACGGCGCGGCATGGCATGGCATGGCATAGCCACGTCCCTTAGCTAATTAACATGTAGCAGGAGTACAAGTACGGTACCTCGTACTAGGAGTAAAGTAGGATAGGAGGAGTGGGATTTGTACTCGGTACTCGCAGCAAGAATGCTCCATACTTGGATGTAATTTGGACCTCTCTTTATCACGTCACTTCCCGTCCCGTCCATGTTCATGTTCACGCGGTGTTCATGTTCATGTTCACGCCATCTTCATAGGTATTCACGTTCATTTCAATCTCAGATCATGAATGATGAATCTTGTGCGGTTGTGCATCCTGTCGAGCGCGGCACGTACATACATATGCGGTCCTCATATTCGGTATCCGGTTTCGCTATCCGGTATTCAGTCCAGAGTCCAGAGTTGAAAGTCTAGACTCCAGACTCCAGTATCACATAGATAATTCAGAGTCCAGAGTCCAGAATCACATATGTAGATAGTTTCAGTGCCCGGTGCCCGGTGCCCAGTATCTTCGTCTCTCCCCACGAGCCGCTTCCACAGTCCATCCAAGTATGCGCTAAGTCCTGCGTACTCTGTATAGTAAATACTATAAGTATGTACTACATACGTGCTGCGCAAAGTAGACCGACTCCCTTGCCCATGCATGCCACGTCAGGTGCAGAGAAATACTGTACGACATTCTTCTCTGCTCCCCGTACGAACTCGTACTCGTACTCGTGATGGTCATGGCTATGGCTGACTGTGGCCTGCACTATTCTGAGCGTCGGGCGTCTGTCATTGTTGCTGCTGGCCTGGTGAGGCTGAGTCTTGGGCGTTCGGTCCGAATACGGAATGTGGTTCGACTGAAAAGGTACCGAGTACTCTGTACGGGAGTAACGAAGGTCATTTTGCTTGCTGTTTAGCTCGACCGGCATGACGGTGGAAGTCTTCGGTGTACGTTGTTGGACCTGGAGCACGATGGGCATACACCGTACTCGGCGCACTCACATCTACTTCCGACTCCGACTAGGACTTGAACTCGAGTTTGAAGTGTTTAGAGTTTCATATTTCTCACTTGAACCACTGGTAGGGGAAACATTGGGGACTGGGACGCCTCCAACCCACCACTTCGTCTTTCATCTTCGACACATGAGAACCCATTCCAGTCAATACTTCCTCCACACCGGTTAGACCAAAAACAAAACCACTTTTCAAAACATAGGGACCATGGATTTCAGAAATGCAGTAAACTCGAACGTGTGAATGTATATGTGTAATCCATCCCGACTGCTGGCGCTCTTGCGCATTCATGTCCCCGACAACGCCAATTCCGCTCATTCCATGATGACATAATGAAAATATCTCGGGCAGGTGACATAGATACAAAGTATGATTGGGTGATTAGATATTATACTTCTTTTGGGTCGTTTCATTGCGTATAGCCGGGGGGTTTTCCGCTAGGCGCCGGTCCTTTGCCGCCAGGACCACC
Source organism: Phialophora tarda (assembly GCA_016109495.1). Lineage (NCBI taxonomy): Eukaryota > Fungi > Ascomycota > Eurotiomycetes > Chaetothyriales > Herpotrichiellaceae > Phialophora > Phialophora tarda. The sequence goes on along the minus strand of JADWPL010000006.1, from coordinate 38,350 downwards.
AGGAGGTCCTCCAGGACCTTTCATGCCGGGGCCACCCGGACCTCCAGGACCACCGCCTGGGGGACCACCGGGACCACCGGGGCCTCCAGGACCTCCGGGCCCGCCTTTGCCCGGAGGAGGACCCTTGGAGGCGAGACTGCTTCGCTTCCTCAGCTTCTCTCCAAAGAGCCAGAGGAGGATGGGGACAGGAATGCCGATACCGACAGCGGCCAGTGCGAGAACCGTGTTACCCCAGCCGAAATCGAGGGCCTTGTACATGGCGGGTGCGAAGAGCGGGAAGCTGAAACCTGCCAGAGATCGCAAGATGGTGACGGCAGCCACAGCGGAGGCGGCAAATCGGGCATAGGTGTCGACAAGGTATGTGGTGACGCATTGGAACGCGGCAATCGTGCCAATGCCGAACAGGAAGGAACCGATGTTAGGAACGATCCAGTGGGTTTTCGCTTGGGCGGACCACCCGTACACCAAGAGGCCAACGGGCACAAATAGTGAGAAGGGGATGACCACGGGCATACGGTATTCTGGCTTGCCCAGACCGCGAGGATCCTTGGCCTTCAGCTTGCGGTAGATCTTGTCGCCAGATTTACCGCAGAGAGGAGCACCGATGAAGAAGCCCAAACCGAGGGAGATGTAGTTGAGACCGGCAATACCAACAGATTCGCCGTAGACCTTCATGTACAGGTTGGGGAACGTGGACAGAGCGAGATACAAGATTCCGTACGAGAAAGCCATGTAGACAGCCAAGACCTGGACGATAGGCTGGCTGAACAGCATGCCGAACGATCGGGCCATGGTCTTCACAATCTTCTTCCAGACAGGTTGGTCAACCTCGCCTTCGCCGTCGGCTCGGTAGCGGTTATCGCCCGTCTGCTTGCGGATCATCTTGGCCTTTTTGTGTAGGATGTAGGGAGCGTAGGTCTCGTTGAGTTTCCAGAACCCGGCCGCCAGAATGAAGGCGTTGACGATTGACGAGGCGTAGAACATCCATCGCCAAGTGGACTTCTCAGCGACCCAGGCACCCACAATCGGACCGATGGCAGGACCGAGAAGGGGTCCCATGGCATAGATACCCATGGCCTTTCCACGTTCTTCGGGCTTGAACAGATCACCCAGGACACCACCACCAATGGCTAGAGGAGCAGACCCACCGAGACCGGCCAGGAAGCGGAAAGCCAGGAGCTGGTCGGAGGATTGAGCAAAGCCACAGGCCGTGTTGAATGCCAGGAACAAGACGTTGGAGGATTGAAGGATGACGACACGTCCGTACAGTTCAGAGAGAGGACCGAGAATCATGGGGCCGACCGCGTAGGCCAAGACGAAGATGGACAGTGTCATCTGTAGCTCGAACTGGCTCTCGATGTTGAAGTCTTCTTGGATCTGGAACAGGGCGGGCGCGATCATCGACGAGGCAAGAGGTGACAGGAAGGTGAATGAAGCCGTGAGCATGGTAATGGCCCACTTCTTGTTGGATGGCCAGTTCTTCGGGTTAAGCGGGTCATTAGGACCCTCGAACGTAACCTGCGATGCGATGTTAGCCTACGTCCCTTGCTGGTTGATTCATTCATGTGTGTGCAAGACTTGCCTCAAACGGATCCTTTGGCTTCTTGGGGCCTCCCGGACCACCTGGACCGCCCGGACCGCCGGGGCCACCACCAGGCTTCTCCTTCGGTAAGAAGGGAGTGGGTGTTGCAGGCCCGTTCTGAGCTTCAAGATCAAACCTGGCTGGGTCTTTCCGGTCTGACATGCCGTGGCCATGACCGTGCCCATGGTCTTCTTCGCACGTGCACCATGACTCGTGCGAATGTTTACTCGCCGCTCGGTCCATTGGAGGCGTCATTTGTTGTGACAACGGTCTCTTTTCGTCTCGAGGATAAGAATTATGTAGAGTGTTCATGGCTAACGTCTCTTCTGACTGGGTAGGATAACGAGGAACGGACTGGTCGTACAGGGAATCATTGTTGTTGAGGTAGCCTTCTGCCAGCAACCTCTGGTTTGCTACAAAGTCTTGGTCGCGGCCGAGGTAATGGTCGTCGCTGACTATCCTCGAGTCTCGCGTTCGGAAGGAGGGAGCGTAGGACTGTATCGAGTCCCGTTGCTGGTGAGACCGCATCGACCCCTGATCGTCGTAACGGCCAACGTGGTAGTCTGGGCCATCATCATAAAGGACAGCGAAGGTAATCTCACTGCTGGCACGGTCGGAGCCAGGTGAGGGTTCGGCAGGTAACGAGCGGTGTCGATAGGGTTCGGTTGAATTCAGGCGTCGTAGCGAGGGAAATCTCGAGTTCAACGCCGGCTGGGATAGGGGTCGGAGGAATCCGTTGTTGCTGCCATCTTCCTCCATGTCGGCGGCTCTTGAGCTAGGTCGGAGATTGAGATTATTGCCGTGCGATGTCGTCGGCAGTGCGGCTGCGGGATATCGAGGAGGTGACTGTTGTGGGTGGTTGGCTAGCGAAGTACCGGGACGCGATTGGGAGTCGTAGCCTCGCGCGACTTCCCAGCTGTCCCACGAATTGGTAGCCGCCAGTGTGGAAGGTGCGGTCGTGGACGATGAACGAGTGTGGTGTGGTGTATCCGCCGACTATTACTGCAACAACAAGGAAAGAAAGAAGAAACAAGGTGTCGAGACAGGGAAGGCAGGGCCGGTAGTGAAGGCGAGTGACCGAGAGTGGTGAAGTAGTAAAGTCGGCAGGAAGGGAGAGGGGACCACGGGGCAGGAATAAGATCCGCCTGGCAGTCGAGATGACGAGCCCTGGAATAGGATTGGGGGGGGGACGGGGATTGAACGAGCGTGAGCTGGAGCGACTCGCGAGCAGGCGTGTGAGAGAGAGACAAAAAAGCGGGCTGCGGTGCAGGAGCGGCCTGGTAAGTAGTCGAGGGCTGCTGCGGGCTTGCAAGTGGGCTGTGAGGCTAGCCTGCAACAGAAAGCTAGAACAACTAGGTGCGAAAAAAGCTCCTAGGCTGAGGTCGGTGCTATGCGGCGGCGGGCCTTGGATGACTTGGACGCTCCTGGGATAGCTACGGGTTAGTACTAACCGGGAATAGAGCCTGGAAAGATGGATTTGGGAACAATTACCAGACACGCCTGCGTGTCACACCCCCCGGGGCACGCTTTGTTCAGGCCCCAAGATCTGAGGCTTTGCCGCTCCAATAATATGATCTCGGCCGCTTCCACTGCCAGTCGGTGCTCGGCTATGGGGAGTTGCGAGTGAATTGTAGCAGGGACCGGTGCGCACGTTACTAAGCTCTTGAATCATCGACCCCCGTCAGACGCACTTCGTGAGTCGCCGGACGAAGAGCGTGGCGGTTGATCTGGCCGTCGAAGGAACGGTAGAAATACGGACGGAGACTCTAGAAATTGGAAGCTGAAGCCTATCCGGCCCTGATTGGGCCCGTAGGAGGTGGCAAGCTGCAATTGATCAACGGCCAGGGGAAGTCGTGGATAATCATGACGGGGCCTCAGTCGGACACAGAAGCCTGAAGATGGATTTTCTGTTACAGATGGCACAGCATACTGGGCCGGGATACCGCGCAGGCAATGTTTCCTGGCATCAAGGACACGGGAAGCTCTGGTATGCTCTTCTGGAGCATTTTTCATGGTCACATAGAATGCAGTGCATGGGTGATGCCTACAGCTGAGTGAATCATTTCGCCCATGACGGCTATCGTGCATATCTCGGAGGTGTAACTTTAACGATAGCCTGTTTTACCAGCCTGCCAGAATACGGAGACAGGGATGTCATGATAGGCCGGCCCGTCACACTCCATGAACCTGCCATCCGACCTCTTTTCCCTCAATCGACGGAAGGGTAGTTGAGGGTAGAGGGATAGGCCCGGCCGCTGTTGATCCCTATGGTATCCTGTTCACAACAACATGGCAAGCACCATCGTCTGCCCAGTTCGAGAGAACCTGTTCGGCATCTCAAAGCCATGCGAACGACATGAGGTGCAGCAACATTTGGGAGGAGGCGGGGGAGCCCTTAGTGGAGATTTCGAGGGACTCATTGGTCTGCCGGCGACCTTGGGCGAACCTCAGGCGTCCTCGTCCGCTGCAATCTGCCCCCATTTGACCGATTGAAAAGTGGAGTGTTGCTATATTCAGTCCGTAGCGCCATCACAGAGCGGGACGGTGTGGAGGCAGTGGTCTGCGCCGCAATCTTGGTCACTGGCAAATCAGACTCGCCCTGCCCCTGTTTTCGGTCGTCTCTCCACGGACTTTGTGGTCCGACACACCGACTAACAGCGCCTCGTCTCTTGCCGCTTAGCAATTTCGAGTATGGTGTAGTCCTGGTTGGCCAATCGAGTCCGCTCTGTTTGCGTTGACCGAAAAGCTAGGTTACCCTCCGCTGCCGTCACCACAGCGCGCCGGCACCTTCAATGACGGCTTGAGAGAACGATCATGGTCCGGGATCGAGGCGATAACGATCATGAGTTACCGAGGACATGGGATCTCACTTCCAAGTTTGCAAAACCATGATGGATGACCGCTGCCGTTGTTGATGACAAGCCTTGTGTCGGGGGAATGCGCGAAAAGGAAAAAAGGGAGAAGGGCAGATCCAGATCATCGTCAATCTCCTCCTTCTCACCTGCAATTTCTCAGCGCCACCTTGGCGCCCCTGATAGCCAACGTCAAGTTTGTTTACCCTGTTGTTTGCGGCTCAACTCCCAAGTCGACCTAGTCTAAATTTTTGAGCGCTCCTCTCGCTCTCTTCGCTTAAGGAGACCCTTTCTCCTGAGGCGTGGCTTCCACGCCAACTTGCTGCCGATAAAGCTCGAGAACGAAGCATGGCACGTTCCCCTCTTCTCTTCCAGCTTTGCACGTTCACATTGCCGCTTCGGGCCACGAGCTCATCTCGTCAAAGTATAATTGGTGTTGAATCGTCTACACTAAGACCATGTTCGACCGATCAGGCGGCCCCAACATCGAGCCCAACGAGCGTGTCACCACCCTGCGCTAGCTATGCACACACTTTGTCTGCCTCTATCGGCTTATCGGCTTTTCTCAGACCCTTTCTTTGGCATGGACAAGGACTTCGTGTGGGTGGACTGGCTTGGTCAGCTTGCCTCGTGACTTTGCCCAAAGATGCTTATAGTCGACCAGTGACTCCACGTAGGGCTTAGTCCACAGCTACACAGTACACAGTACCTCGTCCGTGCACGTTCCAGTGCGCCAGCGATGTCTTCACAGTGAGCTCCAAGGAGTCATGTGCCTAAGTTGAGGTAATTGGAGGTAGTACTACTAATCGGATTCCGTGGCGGCCTACGGAAACATGGCAAGGCTACTCGGTATCGCCCCGCGATCAAGAGCGGCATCCAAAGCATGACTTTGGTTGTGGGTAGTACCAAACAGCTGCCGAAAGAGCCGTGTCCCCTCGGACCTTGCACTTTCAACCCCGGAAAAACGTGGAATTCTGCCTTGGTGGATGTCTAGGGCTGAAGCAGGAGTCGTCGTTCGACGCCTTGTGTTTCCAGCGTGCGATAACAATAGCAGTCCCCCACAATAATGGCTTGTGAGAAGGCACCGTCGCTCTCGAATCGCGATCCTCTGTGTTACATGGCGTGCACTCGTAAGGACCGGTGACTGGACTCGACGCAGTCCCGTAACAGCCGGAACAAAGCTCTGCCAACGCGGTCATCGCGGCGATGCCGGCAAGAGCATGCACAACAACTGTGCTTCGAGATATCGGGCAAATTCCAAGACAAGGGCATCCCTCGCTTCTTGGTATCGCGGGCAGACGTCTGTCCGACGCCTATAAAAAGATTCCTCCCAAACTCGAACAGTGTGCGGAGCAACTCGGCAAGAATTCCGTTGTCACCTTGCAGGAACACGCGGTAATCCACGGCTCTTGCTAACCTCAACGCTAGTTCTAGAGCATCAGGGCTAGAGATGGACGACTGCTAATGGAGCACGTTCCAACCTGAGTCTTGCAGTGGTAGCTCCTAACCAGCGCCGATGTCACACTCTGAGCCTATCGTTGGGCAGTCTTGTTGATACCCGAGACGCTCGACCTTGTGGGGGAAAACTTGCCAGCACAGCAGGCGCGCATAAGCCCAGACAGGTTGAAGGTCGACTCGTAAGGCTGTGCTGAGTGAACCACTTACTACATAGTGCCTCTGCAGCTTGACGTTCATTCGCTCCTGGTGGCTGGGAAGCAGATCGCACATGCATCTCAATGTGCGTAATAGGCCTCCAGCCACTCACTTTTCAGCTTGGCACTCCGTTGGCTAGCACCCCCGCGATGCAAGTCCGTTTGTTAGAAACAAGCTCAAACTTCACAGGCCAAAGGGGTAGTATCCGGTTTCAGCTGAGGCCGAGTCTATTTACTGCGTTCTTGGCCGCAAGAGTACCGAGTACGTACCCGATACGGAGCAGTGATTCCAGAACTTGTCCTCGAGCAGAATGCGACCCATGAAGACGTCGAGTTCCCCAGATCTCGAACATGGTGATGTTATCCATTCTCTGTCCAACAAAACCTTTTGGAGTGATATGATGCTTGAAGCGCGCTAGATAATACTCGCGCAGAGTTTGAGCTTTTGTTTCTCAAGCTTCTGTTGGTGAAGGTGCTAATACGGCAATGAAGCTCCTCGCTCACGACCTTCGGGCGAGCTAGGGTGTCTCTTCCGTCAAGCCTGCTCGAAGCTATGTTCACCCGATGGAACGAGGGTCTTCAAGTCATCCGTTAATAGTGGCTGATCTGCGTGAATCACGAAGAGTTCTCGCGTACACCACATGGCAAACCCTTCCTGTCGCTAAATCTCGGATCATTTCATAGGTGGCTTTGGCATCCGTGCATGATCGAGAAGCAACTTGGTGCTTCTGTGGCGTGCTGTAAGTTCAATCCAAACGCTCTTAGAGTAAGGAGCGACCCATATCTTCTCTTTGCTCCCAGCCACTTCAAAATTCGAGTGATGAAGCTCAGGCAGCACTGATGCTTTAGCTCCAGCAAGAACTGCAAACTCCGCTCATTCGGTCCTTCATGAGGTCGTCGCTTGAGAAACAAGAAGTCATGTCTGCAGGAACTCATCTGAGACATGCATGGAGATTTGAGTGAACTCGTGATGAACCTCCATATCATGCGCCTCGCATCATCCATGCCAGTGATTGGCTCGCTGAGGCACCCCAATCGCCTTTTGAAAGCATGAGTGCGCCGAAGCATTGTGTTTCAATGCGCCACTTCCAAATCAGGTGCTCTGTACTCCGTAGTCATGCTGTTGAAGGTGTGCGGCTTTGATACCCGCGCAGCAGCGTCCCACAGTTGTCAGCAGCTCCGCATAGTCTATGGTGAAGTCGTGCTCAACATACGAACGTTGACAGATCCGCATATTGCCAATGCCATGTTATGCATCGCGCAAAGACCCACATAGTTGTTTTTGAGCAGAGTCGATTCTGGAACGCACAGCGGGCCGAGGGTAGTACAGTATTGGGATCGCAATCAACCCCCCATCGCGAGAGGCTTTATCGCAGAGTCAATTTGGCTGTACGACGTTGCCGTGACCATCTCTGTCTCTGTTTGCCCTCCAAACGCCTTCCTCGACTTCCCCAGTATCCGCAAACCACTCTCTCTTCCAGATCTCGGCCCGAGCTTTTACCCTCTCCAAAATCTCTTCTGCGGCTTTCCAGGCACTGGTACGATGACCGCTGCTGACGGCAACGGCAATGCTCTCCTCTTCGATTTTCACCTCACCGAGGCGGTGAACGATGGCAACCTTTTCTAGCCCGTGTTTCTTCTGCACGTCCTCGGCGATCGCATAAAGAGATTTCAAGGCAAGGGAAGGGTACGCGGAATATGAGAGCCGAGAGACCGGGCGGTCGTCGAAGTTGTTGCGCGTAGTGCCAAGGAAGAGAACATTTGCGCCTGCGGTCGGAGAGCGAGTGAAGCGAAGGTATGCAGGTATATCGAGAGGATCATAGACTAAAGAGATGTAAATCGTCGCGGAGTCAAGCGTTTGAGGGAAGTTTGAAGGGTCAAGAACAGACGAAGAGGTCTTTGGCTTTGCAGTCGCATCTGAGACTTCCGTGGCCATTGCAGAGTCGAGAGGTTTGAGCGTTTGTGGTCCTGTAGCTCGCGATTTAGACCCTAGAAAAATGAGGTATCTCTGTACAATCCACGTCAGGCGAAAAATATGTTGCCTGCGCCTGCAGGATGTCTTATCATTTCCCCAGCAGAGCGGCAGCCTTCTGTACGCCCTTTGCGCTGGTTCGAGGCCCAGTTTATCCTTGTATGGGCGGCGGAAAGTTGCGGCAGACGTCGGGTGTGATTTGCACTTTCGAAAGGTGCGGCGCAGAAGGAACGTTCACCTCGTACGAGTACGAGCATGCTCGAGTAGCGATTTCGGCCACGAGGAGTTGCCTACGTCATAGCGAGGCACATCTCACATCCCACTCACCTTCGGCCTCAGCCAAAACTTCACCACTCACTCAATGGAGGCGGGACATCCTTACGAGTTGTTCCGTACTGGAGATACCAATGAGGAGCAGCTCATGGTGATCGAGACGTCCTCGGTTCCCGTCCTGCCATCTGCCATCTGCCGGCCAACAACAACACATCATCTTTCCTGCCCAGCCGCACCTCCTCCTCGCATTCTTATTCGCTACCGATTCTTCCAAAAACCCATTCCCCACACAAATCCAAAATATTGTCCGAATCTTGCAAAATACAACCCGTCCTCTCCGTCTCAATGGAGCCACGTCTATGCCTCACCGCCTTCCTTTTCTTGCCTCATATTCCACTCATATAGGGGAGAATCATCATTTTATGTGCCTAGGAGCCTCCCCTGTACAAGGATTGCCCTGAAAGAGCAATCATCCTTCCTAATGGAGAACTTCATGGCCCAACACTTGAAAAGAAGGGGCTGGGACGCAATAAGATTGGATGAATGCCATATGCAAGATATGAGACGGCGTGATCTTGATTCTGGTTCATGTCAAGGGTGAAGGCCGAGCAGAGACTGGCCACATAGTACGGACTATCGTCGGTAAGTACCGAGTACACGGTCCGTGGATCTGGATCAGATTGTGTTTGACCATTGAGTTTCTGCAACGAAGCCGTCCGAAGTGCGGAGTACGTACCGAGTACTTGTACTCTTTCCATCTCTTGTCGTGGGTATTAAGGTACAGTAATGCGTGAGAGAAGGGTTTCACACTCCCACTCGGTAGCTATGCTCATTGAACTCGGTTGTTGGATTTAGTCCTTGCTCGATACCTCACGTCGAGCTCTTACTCGACCTGAATTTCAGATCCGGTCGAGTACAGTACTGTGTATATGAGAAGTGGAGTTTTTGTACATGATAATCCCACTCCGTCGCCATGCATGTTGAATTCCAACCATCAATCAGAGTTAGGTCGTTGGATCTTCCTCGAACATCCCAGTTGACCTCTCCGCCGAACTCTCACTTGACCTGCAATCTGCAATTGCGGATGAAGGGGCAAACGCACAGGTCATTGATCCTGGGACCGCAACTCATGTAAGGTATCCGTCACCTTTTAGCAGCCGCGCCTCGAACGTCTCCCGAATTCACTGCGTCCGAGCTGGAGCCGTAGCAGCAGCCGCAGCCGCCTCGCCTTCCTGCTTCTTCTGCAAATACGGCAACGGCGTCGTATCGATCGGCTTCTTCTCCCTCTTCCAATCCCTAATATGCTGCAGTACTATCGCGGCCGCGCTCTCCGGCGTGTCCTGCCTGCCGATACACTCGACAAAGTCACCCTCCGGGTCCATGACGTAGAAGTAGATGCTATGATCGACCAAGTAATCCTCCTCGCCCGGCTTGAACTCCGGCGGCGTGGAGAAATAGACGCGATACTGCTTGCACACGTCCTTCGTCTGCTGCCACGTGCCGACCAGTCCGAGGATCGAGGGGTGGAACTCGGCGAGATACGCCTTGAGCACGTCCGGCGTGTCGCGATTCGGATCGCAGGAGATGAAGATCGGGCGCACCGTGTTGGGAGCCCTCTCTTGGATGATGTCGAGGGCGTCGCCCATCTTGTCCAGCTCGTCAGGGCATATGTCGGGACAGTGGCTGAAGCCGAAGTAGATCTGCAGGACAGAAACGCGCACACATGTCAGCCGCCGTCTTATCTTCAGTAGTAGCAATGACGGTCCGCAGTCCCCGGGGGGTAAGGTAACTCACCAACGAATACTTCCCCAGCAAATCCTTCTCCGTGAACTCTTTGCCCTCGACGTCCTTCAATGTGAAGGGTCCTCCGACTTTGGGCTTTCCGTACCCTTTGCTCATTTCGACGATCCTCTTTCTCTCGAGTCTCTTCTTCTCATACTGGAAGTAAAAGATCATGCCTGCGCCGACGGCCAGGAATAGACTTGCTGATCTGAATGAGAAGGGCTATGCGTGGCGCACACAATGCGTTAGACGTGGGAGACGTACCGCGGATGAAGATACGTACGCCTGTGCGGTGGTACAGCTTGTCTCCTGCTCTTAACCTCGGGCTCGACGATGTGAAGGCTCGGGAGTGCAGGCATTGTGGCGAGAGGGGGTAGCGACGCGCGGGAGAGGGTCTGATTGATGAGGAAGACGAGGGTGTTGTTATTTGCCAGTGCAGCGGCCTGAGCTTTGTGGAGGCTGGCTGCGCATACAGCCGTCGGAGGGTATCCTGAAGGGACGGAGATGGCCTAGACATCTTGTCGTGAGGTCCTAGGTGTTCTTGAGGGATGAAGAAGGATGGCCGCTTGAGTGGGAGGAGCTTTCGGAACCTTGATACTGCCACAAGGATGGAAGTGGTCCGTCCTACACAGAGTACGGTGGAGCCTACTACTGTATATGCAATCCTCGCAAGTTGAGAGACGAGGTTAGCTAAAGCAAGAACCGTTCGTTTTCATCATTGTGTTATTTGATCTCATCATTTTGTTACATATTCATCATATATGCCCCGCTAGGCTCAAGTTTTCAGAGATCGTGTTCACATCATAACGCCAGGCCCACCCCCGAGTGCTACCGGCCCATTCGTATAAGGCTCGACTTCAACCCAAGTGTTCCAGTCCCACGCCAACGAGGAAGCACCACCAAACCACTGCTCCGCAGGCAGCGCCATCAAATCGTACAGTTGTGGAGGGCAGTTGAACCATGATGTATCCATCTTGACCGCCGGGCCATCGTATGCAAACCCAGGCTGAGTAAACCCATCCATGGTAGCGGGTTGGTTGATCGAGGTGTACCCGTCCTTGATACTGCACATCTCAGACTCATCGCTTGCGCTGGAAGCTTGGTGTACCAGAGATGGTGGCTCTAGATCACCACGTCTGGTTGGAGATGGCTGCAGCAACCGACGTAAGATGCGAGCGGCTTTGGCGCACACATCGCTTCTTGCAGCCATGCTCTCGAATCGCACCTGACATTTCTGGATTGCTCCGAGATATTGTGAACGATATGTATTAGTGACGTCGTCGTCGGAAGCAAGGAGGACCCCTAGCGTAGAGGCCGCCAGGAAGGCCTGGAAGCTTCCGAGTGAATAAACGAACCACCGATATGGCTTGAAACGAACGTCGCCACACAGATCCTCGTGGTTGCTGAGGAGCATCATTGCTGCAGTCGTGCAATGTACTCGGCTCTGACATACTTGCTCTGGGGAATGGTTAATCCCTCGACCTGGAACTGAGCCATATAATTGGAGATATGGCCTGTGGAGAACGAGTCGTAGGTAATGTATATAGTTGTTGAGGATATACTGATGGGCAATGTGATAGATCGGGAGCTGTTGTCCGTCCGCAAACCTTGTGTCATGCATATGCTCCTCTGCCGAGATGCGACGCTCGAGTTCGTGGAGAGTGTTAACGTCTCTGCAGTCTCTGGCAAATTGACATATTTCTGAGGCCAGGGAATACAGTTTGAATTTCAAGAGAATGTATGACATTTTCGTAGGTGGCCTCGGGTCGGATCCTTCGGCATAACGTTGATGATTTCCGCTCAAAGAAATATCCTCGTCGTCTATGTCTGCAGGCAACCGGACACTGGCCGACTCTGTTATCTTAATTGGAGCGAGGTTACCCAAGGTGGTATTTTGAATGGTGTAGAGCAACATCAACCCTGCCCAACAGCGGCGTCGCTGCTCACTTCTCACTGCGTCAAGATTCAGCTGTGAGGGATCGATGTGGCACCCAAGCGAGACGCTGATGTGGAAAGTTGTCCCTAGTAATGCCCATGAAGGACCATGAGCGTGCGAAATCGCATATATGAGTAGCACCAAAGCTTGCACAGTATGCAGATTGTGTCGCCAGAGGAACTGGTCGGCCGACAGGCATTTCATGGCTGCTGATCGGTACTGGGTTGCCAGAGTTTTAATTTTAGCTGAAGGACTCGCTGCACCCCCAAGGTCTGCCAATAGCGGGTGATCGGGGTCCAAGGCGTTGACAGATATGGACAGTACAACAAACACCAACGCCAGGAAGGAGAGCGGAGCTTCTCCAGGACATTGGCAGAATTCGGCATATTCCCTATGAAAAGTCGGATCGTGAAGTATGTGGAAAAGCTATTGAAATGGCAAGTCAGTTTGTTTCGCTCCCATGTATTTCATGCATATCAAGAGTACTGTCGGTGCAGCAAGGTGAACGATGTGCGGATTTCAGGATGGCATTTCGACGGATTGAAGAAAGGACCGATACCGGTGCTTTCCAAGGGCACCAAATTAACAGGTGCAGAAGGGAAATTGGATCTTCTATTCTTTTAGAATCTCGAAGTCCAAAGCAGAGTCCACAACACCAAGGACCGAGGTGCCTCTGGTTTGAGACATTCCTGCTTTGTACAAGGGGAGAAGGGAAAATATGGTTTACACGGCGAAGAAACATACCGGCGAGAAGACTTCGAAGAATATGTCCTTGAGTCCATCACGTTGAGGGCATGGAGGTAATTCAGCCAGCAGCGCATGGCGCGACGGGAGTGATTCGTCGTTGAACGGAAAATTTGTCGACATCGGAGGTGCCGAAGTAGATTGAATCAACTCGTTGACGGCCTCAGCGTCCGCAGAGGCAATGCCAGGAACGAAGCGTTCATAGCCATCCCCGTACATGAGAACAGCGCCAACGGACTTCGTATCTGCCACCTCGGGATGGCTAGCCTCGACTTCATTCCATGGCGACGAGTTCAGCGATGATGGCTGTCGCTGAGACGGGGTGTCTTGAATCGACGAATACGAGTTCGGGACGGGGTCATACCGCAGCTCTAGCAGGTGGCCCTGTCTTTCGAGCAGACTCTCAATCCGGTTTAATTTCTGCAGTACCTCATCTGAATTGGAGGAAGGGGGCGTCTGAATGGGTTGTCGAAGATAGAAGCAGGTTTGGCTGAAGCCACGACGAACGCAAGTCTGACAAAACGGACGCTCCCCAGAGCACTTGCTGCAAGTGGGATCAGCATATGCCGGCAATGTCCTCGAGGGGGTCGATGAAATTGCTGAGAAGCGACTCGGCCTCTCATCGAAGCGGATGAGTGGACTCACATCTTGCGTTTTCTACAATTTTCACAGCTCAGAGGCTGCCGTTTCACGGGCTGGGGCATCATGGTTCGCGACGAACAGCGAGGATCAAATTCTCGACGATCCCAATATACAAGCAAAGATGCTCGGCCTTTGAATGACCGGTGAGCAGAGACAGGAGAATTTAAATTGCCTTGCGCTCGGACAATGTTGTTATATTTGATTGTTTCTTTGAGCGAAGTGAGGCGAGAGTGTGGAGGCGGTGGCAAGTTACAGATTAAGCGGCAAGGAGGAGAATCTGGGGGCCGGTGGCGCCTGCTTGTCTGCTTAAGTGAGTCTGGGGCACCCGGGCAGTAAGTTCCGGGGCTCGATCGGGATGGCTCGGCCGCCAGCGCCAGCCAGGGGGGGGCCACCCTGAACTCTTCCTACTTCCCCGCAAGGCCTTTGCCAGGCTGGGTAAGAGATCTCCCAGCGAAAACAATAAATCTATCGAGACGAAACCGTCTTCGTGCCTGTGGTGCTCAACAAGGTCCCTGGCGACCTTTAGTGCGTGACGTCCAACTCGGAATTAGGATGTATTTGACCTCGGAAGTGTAATATCTATCCCTGCTCTAATGCACGGTCAAATGGAACGTTGCGGGTTTAGGCCTGGTGAGAAACCCTGCGGTCTCCTGCAACTCGGGAACATCCTGGCGACTACTGCTTCCCTAAGAATGCTGTCACTGCAGACGACACCTTCTCCGTGTTTTCAAAGAGGTGCCAGTGCGCGACCTTCGGCAGAACGATTACCTCCTCGCAGTTGGGTATCTTCTCCTTCATCTTCCGGCACATGTCAGGTGGTGAGACTTTATCTTCCTCGCCGGTAATGATCAACACTCTTGCCTTCAATGCAGATATGTCAAGAGTGTCTCTGTGCGAATCGGCAAGTGCCACACAAGCCTTCGCATATCCTTCGGGGTCTTGTCCCAGTAGAGAGATCCGCGCTGCGGCAAGTGCGAGCGGATTTTCGGACTTACTGTGGTCGGAGAGCCCTGCGCCCACGACAGCATCCACAACTCCCAGCATTCCCTTTTCGCGAGCAAGGGCAGCCCGGCCGTAAGTGGCTTTGCTGGCAGCTTCCGGGAGCGGTGAAGGCCCAGGTCCCTGAAGGATAAGCGTCTTGACTAGATCCGGATGGTCTAAAGCCAGCCTTATGGCGACGAGACATCCCATTGAGTGAGCAACAATCGTGAGGCCAGAGCCAGCGTCTATTCCTGCCTGAGAAAGAACCTGATAAGCGTCGGATGCCAACGAAGCAATGTTCAATTTGCTCGTTGCGGACGTGGGTGAAAGGCCGTGGCCCTCAAAATCCGCAAGGTGGTATTCCCAAGCATCACCCAGCCTTGTCATGATGGGCTGGAAGTACTCCGAGGTGCCGCCGAGACCATGGATGAAATAAATTGGCGCCCGACCGTCAACGCCTTTCCGCTGGTAGAACAATTGCTTTGAGCCGACAGAAATGAGTCCCCGACCTTCGATTGTTCGCTCGTTTGCCACTGGCACAGCGGACGATACGACGTGATCGAGTATCGTGGCGCGCGACTCGGGCTGTGCGATCTTGTTGGTCAAGGTGCCCAGACCCGTGACAGAGATCTTGACCACGTCCCCCGGGCAGAGCCAGATCTTAGGATCGAAGCCAAAGCCAACTCCGGCCGGCGTTCCAGTAGCTAACACGTCTCCTGGCTGAAGCGTCTGTGCTGCGGACAACGTCTCAATCAGAAATGGGATGCTGAAAATCAGGTCTTCCGTCGTTCCTTCTTGTCGCTTCTCGCCATTTACCGTGGTATTGACGGTGAGTACCTTGGGGAGATGCTCCTTAGGCACAGCAATTGGTCCTATGGGTGCAAAGGTATCAGGTCTGCAGATGGTGGTTAGCGTGCACGGTGTACCTGACTGGCAACAGGTGCTTTCTGTTCGTTGAAAGGCAGGATCTTGCTCACGATTTGCCAATGTAGAACTGCTTGTGGTCGCGCTGTCGTTCACGTGCTGTCACGTCATTAATGATCGTGAAGCCCCAGACGTGGTCGAGGGCATCTGCCTGGCGAATCTTAAATCCAGGCTTTCCGACAATGACTCCGATCTCTCCTTCATAGTCGACAGACTCCGTAAAGCCAGGATGCGGATAGATCTCATCTCCGTCGGCAACTGCCGAAGTCCATCGTTTGGTGAAAATGACTGGGTGGGTTGGCATATCCACCTTGTCAGAGCTATCGTAGCTGTAAAGATCAAAAAGAGTCAACACGGTCTGGAAGTCCTAGCGAATTCCAGAAGTGCATACCCTGAAGCGTTGAATTCTTTTGCATGAGCCTGCAAGCCGTCAGCAGTCCCCACGACAGATACTCGGGGCCATGCCTACTGCATAGTTCTTCCCGACGGCCAAAATATCCCGCCCGTAGATAGGCGGCAATAACTTCGCTTTGCTTCGCGGGAA
Organism: Phialophora tarda; assembly: GCA_016109495.1. NCBI lineage: Eukaryota > Fungi > Ascomycota > Eurotiomycetes > Chaetothyriales > Herpotrichiellaceae > Phialophora > Phialophora tarda. Next base: position 22,466 of record JADWPL010000006.1, on the reverse strand, counting down.
AGGCTCGCCATCTTGGACGAAGGCGCTTTCGCCTGCCTCTATGACTTCGTAGAGACTCCTTACCGGCGTACCAGAGACATAGGAAAGGGGTGTAATCGCCCCGGATTGTAAATCGAGATGTCCAATGCGTGGCTGTCTGCTGCCTTCTGGGATGTATGCCGCGTAGTTGGTCAGTGTTGGGCCAGCAGAGGCCACGCCGTTCGCAGAGGCTGTAGGCATGACTTTCCAAATCACAAATCACGGTTTTAGCTCGTGGTCAAAAAGAAATCTCAAGCTGTCGCTCGCGAACGGCTTGGTTGAAATTAAGCAGAGTTTAAGCTACGCCGGTGAGCTTCAACGAGCGAGACTCGTGCACATTATCCGAGATTTCGCTTCTGAGGCCGATGCACGTTCAGCGGAAGAACATGTCCTACCAGTAGATGAGCATCTACGGCTTGCTCATGCCGGTGATGCTGCCGGTGATGTGCGGCGAGCTGGTGAAGCCGCGGAGGAATCAACGATGAACAGAAAGTTGCGTCATTGTATGGCAGCAACGAGCCGCTTTAAGCCGCTTTACCCCGCCGTTCGCCGCAGGCAGCTTGTTCTCTCTTTTCGACACGGTTTCAACACCCGTCTTCGTGCATTCTAGCAGGAGGAATCGATCTGCACATCCTCTTCCAGACCGCCCATGCCAAGACGCCAGATCAAGCTGCTAAACTGGCGGAAACGCATGCGAACAATCGTCACCCTGCTCCCAACCCCGCAACTTGAACAAGCCTTGATGTCTGGAGCCGAAATCCATCGACCGGATACCCTCGTTGGGTAGCAGGACCCCTTGCTACATGCGAATACCCATCGTGCCTTTCAGTCGACTTGCGTGAGTGGCGCGATGCCGATCCAGAGTCCGGCATCCTACCGATACTACCTCTGCCCGGGGTGATGCCGCATCCATGGAATTGCATGGCAAGTGCTGTCCAGGGGGGTGAAGAAGCTCGAGGACGATCGACCCAGTCAAAACCGGCAATGAAGCATACTTGAAGGTGTGATATCGACTCTGGAGCTTCTGTCAGGAACAAAACACCTTTCCTCTTGCCGTCTGAAGCAGTCACCCGCCTTGCAGAACCACATTAAGCACGATGTCTTCCTACGACGCAGCCGATCAGCTCGAAAAGTCGGCCGCGGCTCATGACGAAGCACAGCGCATAGAACGCGTCCGCACCAAGGGCGGGCACGAAGACGACCGAACACAGCCGTCTCTGCCAGTGGTGCATCGATCATTTGCCAATCCAGCGCCGTTGGGATTGCTGTCTTTTGCGACGGGTAAGCTCCTGCTCTCAGATGAACCAAATATGTGGTGACTCAGGCATACAAGGTATCTTCCTGATCTCCGCCTACGGTGTTCATGTGCGAAACATTTACACGCCAAATGTTCTCGTCGCGATGATCATCTTTTTCGGGGGCGTTTGCCAGTACATCTCCGGAATAATGGAGTTTATCTCTGGCAATACCTTCGGAGCTACGGTCTTCTCTTCTTATGGAGCTTTCAACATATCCTACGCGATGATCTACCTTCCGGGCAGTGGCATTCTCGCGGCGTACACTGACAAAGCCACTGGCGAACTCAGCCCTGAGTTCAACCAAGCTCTGGCTATGTTTGTCTGGGCTTGGTTTATCCTGACTGTTATCTACACGGGCGCCGCCTGTCGTGCGTCGTGGGTTCTGTTCTTGGATCTCGCCTTCCTGGATGTAGACCTACTACTGTTGGCCTGTGGTTATATGTACAATAACCAGTCGCTGCTCGTCGCTGGAAACTCTGTCGGGTTCGTCGTGGCTATCTTGAGCTGTAAGTTACCGTTTTACATGCCCTTTGAACTGCCGTGACTAACTCTCACCGCAGATTGGGCGGGCATTGCTGGGCTGTACGCGGGGGGCGTGACCCCGTTCAACATTCCCACTTTCCCAATGCCATGGGCGGAGAAGAATTGATAGGTGAGGCCACAATTGTGGGAGGCCGGCAGCGATCAGGAAACATCCAGCCAGGACTCTTGGTTGAGAAGCGCGTGGGAATTTGGCTTAGAATATATACAGGGAACGCGTTGGGAGTGAGAATGAGCGGGATTAAAGAGTTCATCTCAGGCGTTGCTACCAACCATCGTCACCCAACTTCGACAAGCCGACATATCTGACTGACTCGGGGAATCTGTTCTTGATCCCTTCAGTCCTGCCTACCCTGAGCGCACGGCCGTACTGTTCCATAACGCTCTTGCCATGCAGCCGCCAGAATTGCCAGGAGCAGTCCTCGCCGACAAAGCTCATAATCACATCTTCACCTCCGGGGTGTTCTGCAGCGAAGTCGGAGCAATCGTAAACAATGCTGTCTATGACAATCCAATATTCATTGTCCAGTGTCTGTTCCTTATCGGAGATGGCGCGGTCCCTCGACTTGAATTGCTTGCTGCGTCCAAGTACCAGATCCTTGGCGATGAAGGGAAGGTCGTCGTCTGATAGTGACTCTGGCACGAAGGGGAACCTTTTGTTGGTAGCCGAGGACTTGTTGACTTCGTCTTGCGATTGATTGTTGACGTCTTCGACGTGAGCGATGTCCGCGTCCCGCTTGAGAGAGCTTGTCGGCCCGAATCGACCTCTTCGTACGGCTTGCATGGTTCTTCTGAGGACAGTTTGGAACAAAGGACAGGTCGTTACCCCTCACGGACACGTACCAATTGGGCTCTCCCGGTGCTAATGAGTGTCCATGGTGCCAGATGGGTATCTTGAAGTACCCTTTCCGGCACGAGGCCGTCCTTCGCCGCTGAAACCCGCCACATGCTCCTCATCCATGCCGATCTACATTGTGAGCAGGAGGAAAGAAGCTTACGCCGACCCCAGCATGCAACGTCGAATCATGGCACACGGATGCACACCCCCTCCTTCCGCGCCCTGGCCGGATTCTTGTACGTGGACGGCCGTGGATGGAAGGACGCGGGGGCGCCAGCTTGCGGGGTGCAGGAGGAAAGCGGCTTCCGGCATCAAGTAGGCTGACACTTCTGCATTCCATGATGGTGAGGGACTCCTTCATTGGCCGTGCAACCCCTCCCGTTCCTCAGATACATGTGAATACCTGGCATCGGCAAGATGCCACGATTCAGCGGCAATGGTCAAGTACAGACACCTTCCGACCTTAGACCCCATGGTCAATACCTTACCCCCACCAACGACCTGCGAGGGATTCCTGCCAGGAAAGAGAATCACCTTCCGACACCATTCTTTCTGATCACAGCTACCCACGATGGCGCCTGCAAGAATCGTGGAAGACATCCCTTGGTCGTCTCCAGCCTTTGTGCCTGAGCCTTACGAGGGTCCTCCGCGCAATGTCAAGGCTATCGACGAGATCAAGTTCAACGACGCTGTCAAGTATCCCAAGTACGAGATATTGGGCACCGATCCCAGCTCGAAGATCCTCTTCGTCGATGTCAGTATCCTAGATTGTACAGGGAAAGAACCATACCGCGGCGACGTGTACATCGAAGGTAAGTGGCTGAAAACAAGCATCATTTGTCCATTTGAGTAATGTAGGGCGCTAACTCGATGTGCCAGGCGAACGGATAAAGGCGGTCGGCGAGGTTCCCAACAAGGATGAAATACTCAAGGACCCAGATGTTCGGCTCTTCAAAGGGAATGGACGGACACTCATGCCCGGCCTTGGGGATTCTCACACGCATTTCAGTTGGAACGGCGGTGACCTTGCCAGTCTGGGTGGCTTGGACATCGAGGAGCATACGCTCTTGACTGCGAGAAGCGCAAAATGTTATCTTGACTCCGGCTATACCATGTAAGGCTCTCGCGGCTACTGTGAGGCAGGAGATACTGATGATTGAGGAAAGGTGCTACGGGGCAGCCTCTGCCAAGGAACGTCTCGATGTCGCCATCAGGGACGCCATTTACGCTGGCGATATCCCTGGACCGCGCTCGGTGGCGAATGGCAAAGAAATGGCGAAGCACGAAGGTGATCTGGAGTCGGCAATCACAGCCTTTGCAGACACTCCGCAAGAGATGCGACAAGTTATCAAACACCATGCTGGCATAGGAGTCGACAATATCAAGTTGGTCATGTCAGGAGAAGAGGTACATCGGCGTCCATAATTAGATGCTTCCATTTGCATCACCGCTAACCAATACCTAGATTTGCGAAGTTCGGTCCGCCCAGGATTGCTACTTCACGGACGAAGAAACTGCCGCGTGTGTGGAGGAAGCCCACAAAGCCGGGAAATCTATCTGTGCGCATGCAAGAGCCCGAGATTCGGTGAAGATGTGTGTCAAGGTGAGCAATGTCCCTCGTCCTTATCCCTTCCCCTTACTCTTCAACACTCGCTCACATTCCCTTCCAGCACGGAGTCGACGTCATCTACCACGGCTCCTACATCGACGAAGAAGGCATGGACATGCTCGAGCAGGCCAAGACGAAGCACGTCGTCGCCCCTGCCATTAACTGGCTCGTCGCGACCCTGAACGACGCCTCAGCCTTCGGGTACTCGCACGAGAAAGCCGAACAAGTAGGCTACAAGAAAGAGCTCGACGTCGCTCTACGAGGTCTCCGTGAAATGCACAGGCGAGGCATCGTTGTTCTGCCCGGCGGGTAAGCCTTGTAACCCGCTCCCCTTACCACATGAAATTATTTCCCCCCTCTAACTTGCCACCTTCCTACGTGTCTAGTGACTACGGCTTCGCGTGGACCCCACACGGCACGTACGCCCGCGACCTCGCGCATTTCAAGAACCTCATGGGCTTCACGGCCCACGAATCCATCATCGCCGCCACCTACGGGGTCGCCAAACTGATGCTCCGGGGCGACGAGATGGGCCAGATCAAGCCCGGCAACTACGCCGACATGATCCTCGTGGACGGCAACCCCATTCAAGATATCGACGTGCTGCAAGACCACAGCAAGTTGAACGTCATCATGATCAACGGCCGCGTCCACAAGGCCGGCAGAAAGGAGTATGTCCCACCCCCCGTCGCGGGGCAAGACGCGAATCGACATCCCATCGTGCCGGACGTGGCTATTCGGGACGGCAAGCCCGATGTGAAGGCTTAGGAGAGGAGTGGGAGGCAGACATAAGGGGAACGTGAGTGTTTCCGTAGGTAAGCAAAGCCAGTCACGGAGTAGTAGTTACATACTATGTATATACGCACCTAGTATGGAATGAGGTCGACGCAACAAGGCGGACAAATTGCTAAACGCTAGGAACTCACAGAATCGTTGAATCGTTGAATATAGCGAGCCCTCATATGACACTCTAATCTTGTCCTTACGGCCAGCCAGCCAGCCAGCCAGCCAGCCAGCCAGCCAGCCATATTGCATGGTTTGGACTATACCCGAACTATACTGTATCTCCCAGACTGTATCTCCCAGACGTCCTCCAGGGAAGCTCTTCTAGATTGATACATATCTCGGTATCGGTATCCTTTCCCGGCGACTAGATTCTAGATTCTAGATTCTGCGATTCGACTTGTCTTATGTGTGCAATGTCGTAGGATCGTGTCCTTCGTTCTTGTTGCGTTGCTTGCACCAGGCTCGATATCACTTCGGAGGAGGCTCACGTCTAGAGGAGAGTCGTAATTATACCCTGTCCTGGGATGATCACCGTGGTGTGTCAATATCCCAATATCAAGCCGTGGTCTGTATGAGGTGGGAAGGTGGAGGGCGAGAAGGTGCACGATTTCAACACCTCATAGTTGAAGATAGTACGGTCATTAGCATTATAGCATTAATAGGCTTTAGCATGTTTACATGTACAGTTCCCTTGTTGAGGATCCATGTGTGGCTTGGTGATTGATGGATTACCACATGGCAGCCTTTGCAATCACTTGCAATCACTTGCAATCGCAATGGCCCTACAACCGTCATCCAATGGCTCTCTCGACTCTGTCTCTGACAGCAAGCCACCAGCTTGCCCGCCTGTCTGCCTCATCTCTTTGCTTGATCGCTCGAATTGTATCGATTGGGCGCTGAGAGTTGACTTGCATCTCGCTGAAGAAACTGCCATGAAGACCATAAGGCACCCTCTGGTTGAGATGAATACGGGCGACGACAGACTTCATGTCCTTGGCATCAATGACCCAAAGCTCGCTTTTTGCGTCAGACTGGCATTCGCCGGAGGCATCTAGTTGAGATTCGTCAAAGACGTAGGTCAATAACCAGCCATCGTCCTCACTGTTGCCGTCCTTACGAGGTACGAATCGGGGCTCTTGAGCATACCAGCCTGGTGGTAACTGAAATATTGAGATCGGATCGTCCACGTTCTTAGTGTTGAGAATCTCTCTGACTGACCTCATGTCCACACAGCCAGTAATAGGCTTAAGGCTCGCATCCCCTCTGCCTCGATTGATCAATGTCGTTGCATCTATCTTGACCAAGCAGTCGATCTTGACAGCACGACCGAGCGCTGCACCAAAGGTGCCTTCGGACGTGGAGCAACCAAAGACATATTTCGTCACACCCATTCCCTTGTCCTCACGAATGCTAGGAAATTCGAAAGGGATAGCACTTAGTGCAAACTGGTGAGCGATGTAGTTCTTTCGCACCTCGGCCAACGAAAATTGGTAGTAGTAAAGACGACATTGCTCCTCTTCTCCACCAGTCTCGAGGGACGTCGGCTGCGGAGTAGCAATATCGCCGGCAGAGAAAACCAAAGATGCAGACGTCAGCCGGCATGCAAGCATGTTGACAGCAGTGGTCTCGACTCCGCCAGTGGCTTTGTTGATTACCTGGTCATCCCAGGTGTTGACCGTGTGGAAAATACAGCATGCTTTCGTCTTGAACCAGCGAATCTGCTGCGGCCAATGTCGTGGGAAGATGCCGAAGCGGGACTTGGAAGTAGAGTCGTAGGTAACCACAGGCTTGTTCTTTGCCAAGTTCAAGGGGTCCAGCGACAGAGGCAGATCCATGATCACCGTGTGGTGGAAGGAAACACCAAAATCGTGCATCATCTTGGCAGATGAAACGCCTGGAACAGGTGCGTTCAGCAGTCTTGTCGGTCGTTCAAGCGGCGTTGACGGGGTGGCGGGAGGGTGGGTAGCAGGTATAATCGAGTAATGAACGTATGGAGGAGCAAACGTCGAATGGAAGAGAAGCAGCTCTCCTGTTTTGGGGTCAACCCGAGGATGTGCTGTTGTCCATTCCTTCATGAAACCATAAATGCCCTCCCCACCGAATCCTGGGCCTTCTTCACCATCCATCTCTCCTTCAGCCATTTTCCCGTTGTACCAGCCCACAGTCTCTAGCCCAGGCAGAGCGATCCGCATCGGAGGCCCTGACTCGCAGGTCGCTAGAGCACGCCCGTCATGATACAAGATGCCTGTGTTGGCCACACTGATTTTCTTGATGGCGTGTACTGAGCCTGGAAGTCGTGATAGTATGACAAGACAAATGGTGCGAAAAACGAGGAGGACAATGTGGTAGAGGGAAGACAATGGATTGACTAAGGTCGCTATGCTGGGAAGGATGGGGGTTCGAAGGCGCTTCGAGGAGAGCGCAGAGAGATAGAGGTCAGTCAAGATGTACTGGTTGACAAATTCTGGCTGCACCCCATCGGCAGTCCGTGTAAATGAAACACCACTGAGCATGCCGTCACCGTCGAACCAGTGCGCATCTCGACCCAAATCCTCATTTGACACCGGGTTTCCTCCGTTCCGAACGTATTCCCCGCCCACCAGCTCTTGTGGTATACTGCCGGAGTGATGGCATGGTGTCAGAGGTTGAACCTTCCTGACAGGAGCAAAGTTACCGCTCAGATATGGATGTGGATGACTTCTCTTGCGCTTCCGAGGATTTGAGATGGCCGTCGTTCCACGGAATGAGGTCTGGGACTTCGTCGAGGCATCTAGTCTTGCCACCGGTGAGGACGATCTGAGCATGGTCAAAGGAAGGTGTGACAGATGGCCAACTGTCAAGGAAACCCGGTTTCTTGCCTATACGAGATGGCACGGCTGAGGCGTCGAGGCAGCCATACATATAGAGCTCCAGGGCGAATGATACCAGTCGCAGGTTTCGACGTTAAAGCTAGTGCACGGAAGGACTAAAGACAAGATAAAAGTACATTGTAATGCAATGGCAGTTTAGCAACATGTGGAAGCAGCAACTCACATGTCATCGTTGGGTGGGCGCCACTGCTATGAAGACACTTCAAGTGCGGCATGAGCACTCTGCGGATACCCCCATGATGCAGTCAAGCTTATGAACGGACCAACCAGGGTCTGATCTCAAGCCATGCAGTATGAAGAGGGAGGGGAAGCTGGAGGCGCCAGGCAAGAAGAGTAAGGTGAAGGTAGAGGTGAAAGTGAGAGCAAGGTGAGGACAGGTGACGTAGTTGCACAACAAATCATGTGGTCATACATTCATTTGCGACTTACCACGGCCTACGGAGGGAATCTGGCTTCTCCCTCGTACGAGGGCTCCGAAAAGCACGAGTACATGGAGTAATGGTTGCTGCTTTTACTGTCAAGTTGCTCCGATCCAGCCTCATCAGATCTGATCGCGCCTTGACCTCGATTTGTTCCGGGAGCCGTCAAAGTCCAGAAACCTGGTATCTACGCGTCATGATGTGCCCGAAACTTCATGGCGCACAGCAGAAATTCTGTTGAGATGCCCGTGGATTGGTTGTCAAGCTCTTCGGATATCTGCCTGCTGCCTCCCGACCCTCGCAGAAGTTTTTGCGTTGGTTCCTGTGCGGACTTGATCACAGCTGCCGGCTATTTGTGTATGATGGCTCCTGCCGTTGCTGTAAGCTTTTTCTGATACAGCCACATTTGGGAGTTTGGGAACTTCACACGCGCGGGAAAAGCTACAAGTGCCCATCGGAAGTCCGCCCTGATGTACGAATATGCGATTGTGTATGTGATTCTCTAGCTTCGCTCACGTAAAGGAGCTAACATGTGATCTCTGCCGAAGCCATCTCATTTATACCGTCCCCCTTGCGGTAGCCTTGTCTATCATATTGGGACCTCTGTTGACGCGCCGGGATGTCTACAAAATATGCTTCTTGCAAATCGTCGCGGTGTCATACACTATCCCTTGGTAAGTGCAATTCATTAACAGCGACTGCGCCCGTGTTGACCGGTCCAGGGACTCTTACCTTATCCGAACCCGAATCTGGAGTATGTTATTGTCTCCGTTCATGGACATTTGGAGTTCAGTCTTGCTAACTGCCCGAAGCATATCCCTCGGATGTCATAATAGGACCGACTCTGCTCGATATTCCTGCTGAAGAGGTCTTCTTCTTTCACATCCAGACATATATTGTAGGTAGTTCTTTTTGCATCTTTATCTGCGAGGGTGCTAATTTTGCATCAGACTACCTGTCTGCAGATTCTCCTCAATAAGTCGGTTCTTGTCGCCACTTACCTGCACAATGAAGCAGATCCCGGAGATCCCATCGGCAAGTCGCTACTACGGGGGAAGCGAGCAGGTCAGGTCGTCCTTGCCCTCTTGACGCTTGGTCCAATTCTCTTGCGTGAAGGACCCAAGGAAGGCCAATACCTTCGGCTCATCTTAGCCTGGGCTTGCCCGGTGATGTTTATGCTTTGGACCTTTTGTTACCAGCTACTCCTCGGCTTGCCGTGGACGAAGACCTGGTTACCTATCGCTGCTCCAACATTTTACCTATGGGTCGTTGACACGCTTGCGCTCCGCAGAGGTACCTGGAGTATCGAATTGGGAACTAAGCTCGGCATCCATGTCTGGCCTCATTTGGAGGTCGAAGAGGCGGTCTTCTTCCTGTTGACCAACACTCTGATAGTATGGGGATCAACCGCTTTCGACAATGCTATGGCGATCCTGGACGCCTTCCCCAAGCATTTCAATGTCGTTCCGGGGATGCCATCGCCTATATTGATGTTCAAAGCACTGTTCCTGCCGACTTCGAAATATGACACGGCCCGTCTTGAAGGCTTACAGAATGCTCTTACGGTACTTGCCAAGAAGAGCCGGTCCTTTTACTTGGCCTCGGGCGTATTCGCAGGTCGCCTACGGATCGACCTGATCTTGCTCTACGCATTCTGCAGGGTGGCGGATGATCTGATTGACGATGCGCCGTCTGTGGAAGAGGCAGACCGATGGGTGCAACATTTTACTCGCTTTCTTGATGCGAAATACTCGTCGCAACACGATCATGGTCGGTTACAGGCATCTCTTGAGCCCTTCCCTCCGAAGGCTCAATCCATTCTAACGCTATTGCCAACCGATAAACTGCCGCCAGGACCGCTGTACTCACTGCTCGACGGATTTCGAATGGACATGAGGTTCTTCAGCAAACGATCCAAGGATGAGCCACCTATCCGGACCTTTGCGGACCTTGAACGATACGCAAGTTGCGTAGCGGGAACCATTGGGGAACTGTGCCTGAACCTCGTCTACTATCACGATCCTGATGCAGGAACCCCTGACAAGGCCAAACACAAGTGCCTGGCCGCCGGCTTCCAGATGGGTCGAGCATTACAATATGTCAACATTGTTCGAGATGTGAGAAGCGATGCCGAAGTTGGTCGATGCTATATTCCTAGCGAATGGTTCGACAAATCCATTGAAACTTCCCCGACAGCTCAATCTGCTGAAAGCTTGCGGCTCCGAGGTCAAATTCTGGACACTGCATTCAAGATATACGCCGAGAACAGAGATGCCATTGAAAAGCTGCCCTACTATGCACGCGGCGGTATTCGTGTTGCGGTCGAGAGCTATATGGAGATTGGTCGGGTGATGCGCGAGCGAATGCGACGAGGTCAACCCCTGGATTTCGCGGGAAGCGGCAAGAAGGGTCGAGCCAGCGTCCCGAAGTCGAGGAGGATACGGGTTGGCTGGTGGACAATGATGGGTTGGAGAGGTCCAGCATGATAAAAAGCATCCATTTTACCACATTATTGGCTGATGTTGATCGGCCCCTTCACCAGCTTGGAGCACCTGACTATGTATAGAAGCGCCCCCTTTTTGCAGGTTGAGCCAGGTTGATACATAATGCGCCTCCTGAACCTTGAGTTGGGCGATGGCGGCTCGGGAGTGTGGCGCAACTGCTGCCGCGGTGTGCGGGGGTGATTGGGTCCCCCTGCCTTTCTGTTCCCTGCGCAAGCGAAGGCCGCAGATTAGACGAGATCTCCAACCTTCAGGGTTGGGACGTTTCTGTAACCTCACCACAAATTTCTTTGCTTTGGCTGCAACAGTGAATTTCAGTGTATGCTTGTCGGCGTCGTATGCGACTCTCGCTAGATGCCATGCCCAGTGCTAATCATCCATCGCATGCATCCGGAAAAAGCGGCGTGCCAATGTGTCGGTAGGAAAAGTCATGTTGTCATTGACTTTACACCTACATGCACTGCACATAATATGAGCCATGTGATTCTCTGGGATTTGCACCCGGTATCCGGGCACTTGATTCTTGCGCAAGCCGAGTGCAGCAACTGAAAGCATGGACAAACCACAAAGTGCCATCATCGTGGGTGAGAACGCGCTGTCCGGGTTTCTGTCTGTGGCCGAGACTGACTTCAAGCTCCCAGGCGCCGGTGCTGGTGGCATTGCCAGCGCGGCCAGGCTCGCCAAAGCCGGTTTCCAGGTCACCGTGATCGAGAAGAACGATCACACTGGCGGACGATGCAGTCTAATCCATGACAACGGCTACCGTTTCGATCAAGGTCCCTCACTCCTTCTTTTACCCGATCTCTTTCGAGAAGTCTTCACCGACCTAGACACATCACTTGAGGCTGAAGGCGTGGAACTGCTCAAATGCGAGCCTAACTACAATGTCTGGTTCGGCGATGGCGAGTGCATTGAGCTTTCGACAGACATGACCCGAATGAAGAAGACAATCGAGAAGTGGGAGGGCAAGGAGGGCTTCGAGAGATATCTGGCGTGGATGAGGGAAGCCCATGTCCACTATGAGGCCAGTGTGGTCCACGTGCTGAGAAAGAACTTCGGAACCATTTGGGCTATGGCACGTCCCAGCTTCCTGCCATACCTCATGGCATTGCATCCCTTTGAGAGCATATGGACACGGGCGTCGCGATATTTCTTGACCGAACGGCTAAGGAGGGCATTCACATTCGGAAGCATGTACATGGGCATGAGCCCGTTCGAAGCTCCTGGAACGTACAGCTTACTTCAGTACACTGAGTTAGCCGAGGGCATATGGTTGGTCTTCAGCAACACCAGCATTCTTTGATAGCTACTGACTCGTCCTCAGGTATCCGCGGGGTGGATTTCAGAAAGTGCTGGATGCCTTAGTCAAAATTGGCGAACGACTTGGTGTCCAGTATAGGCTCTCGACACCTGTTGCCCAAGTCAACGTCGATCAATACGCGCAGCGCGCTACCGGCGTCACTCTGGCGTCGGGGGAAATCTTGAATGCCGACATTGTGCTTGTCAATGCCGACCTCGTCTACGCCTACAACAAACTTTTGCCTCCCTCTGACCGAGCAAGTTCATTATCGAAGAAACCCGCCTCCTGTTCCAGCATCTCATTCTACTGTAAGTCAAACGGCTAGAGGCGCCTGGGCCTGCAATGCTGATATTTCCAAGGGTCGATGGACAAAGTGATTCCTGAGCTCCATACACACAATGTCTTCCTAGCAGATGATTACCAGGACAGCTTCGACGACATCTTCAAACGTCAGCAAATACCCAAAGAACCTTCCTTCTATGTCAATGTGCCATCAAGGGTCGACCCGGCTGCGGCCCCAGCGGGTCGGGACAGTGTCGTGGTTCTCGTCCCGTGCGGTCACCTGCTGGAAGGTGAGGGTGATCGAGGCCTCAATCCCCAGAACGCTCAAGACTGGCAAGCAATGGTTGCCAAAGCTCGACATGCCGTGTTTGAAACCATCCGCCTCCGGACCGGCGCTGATCTTCAATCACATGTAGCGCATGAGATCGTCAATACGCCCGGCTCGTGGAAAGAAAAGTTTAATCTTGACAGAGGCGCCATCTTGGGCTTGAGCCATTCCTTCTTCAATGTGCTGAGCTTTAGGCCCAAGACGAAACACCCCGAGCTTGGGAGCCTATATTTCGTCGGAGCCAGCACTCACCCTGGCACGGGCGTACCTATTGTCCTTTGTGGTAGCAAAATCACGACCGAGCAGATTTTGGACGACCTGAGTATGGTCAAGCCTTGGTATCCCGGCGGGCACAGGAGGCAGGTAGTGAGTAACCTGGACCAAGAGGGCTGGCATCCCCTCGATCTCGAGCGCACACTTGTTGCGATATTTGTTGCTCTGTGCTTGGTGGTCTACATGTTCGCAGCGACATAACGGAGTCCAGCACGGGCGGGATAGAAGGTGCAAAGCGTTCTCGAGCATTCTACTTAGATACAATGATAACTAGACTTCACTTGTTATCAACAGCTGCCTTCTCCTCACCTGCAAGAAAACTTCCATTGTACTCGAACCGCCGACTTCACAGGGAGGCCTGGTGGTCCCGCACAGAATTCGGCTAACTGTTTAGTCATCAGCATGATGATCTCATTCTGCGGCGACATGAAGCATCGTCGATCACCAGGAAATGCCCGGCTCGCCTGTCGAATCATGTCGTTTCCGTGACTTCCAAACGTTTTGGCGGTAAAGCCTTGCTATCCCAGGGTCTCCGAGGGGGAGTCTCCAGTGACTGAACCTTGCGAGCTTACGCCGTCGACCATCTCGTCTTGAGTGGTGAGAGGCCTTGCCTGTGCTGACATCGCCCCCTTCCGCCAATACCGGGCTGGCGTGATGCCTGCTGTCCTCGCAATCTTCCCCGGTTCGCCACAAGAAAGGAAGTCCGATGTCCTGAACGAGATAGTCGTAGCTCCTCAGGAGGTTTTTTGCGCGAAGTCAGCTTGCAGTCAAACCCGACCACATCCGGGCGCCAAATGGTTTGATTCAACGTCGACTAACCATTGCAGAACCCCGACAAATCTCAGACCACCACGATTGCTCTCCATGACATATGATCTGGCCAACTGCAGAGGACAGCTCGAAGCTCTGCACACTAGTGAAATACTTGCATGCGTCAACCAGTTAGCATCCTGCTTCATGTTTCCGGGTGCTGATCTTCAGTCTAGCTTGTGCATGGATGGCTTCCAACTCTCCTGTTTGGGACACGAAAACAAAAGAGTTATGCCTTAGCTTCCAGAGCCTTGCAGATGGAGGAGGCAGATGACCCTTCCTGGGACGGAAAAGCCTCTACAATATTCACGCTTACTTTCTGCCGGAAAGGTTTCCCTGGGCTTTTGCACCAAGGCTCGGGTGAAGCGGCAGCGCTACCTTGGGGCTGATGGTAAGGTTGAAGGCGGGATCCTTCCAGCACATGCCTCGTTATCAAGCAACGGTCGAGTGTCTCGTGTCGGGCACGACGTTGGCAGCAGACGACGTCACGGTGCGGCTATCCGTTACCGTCCGCATCAGACCGTGTCAGAAGGTCGATATATTAGACTGCCCTGAAGCGCATCTCCCTTCTCGACTCATCAGCACATCACGACCCAGGAGGCCTGCGATCCCATTCAGCGGAAGCTCACTCTTAAGTTAATCATTTGATACCCCTCGCACCGAGGACCTCCACGACCCTCCAATCCACCATGGGCAACGACGTCTTCCGCCACAATGGCTTCACCAACACGGTCACGACCAACAACCACATTACCGCCGCCGGCAGCGATTGGTACTGGACTGTCTGTGCGGTTATGACCGTGTCCGCCTTTGGATTCATGATCCATTCGTACTTTAAGCCCCGCAGCCAGCGCCTGTTCCACTACCTGAATGCCACCGTCTGTCTCATCGCGGCTGTTTCGTATTTCTGCATGGGCTCCAACCTGGGCTGGACCGCCATTGAGGTCGAGTGGGTGCGCAGCTCGGCTGAGGTCCACGGCAACATGCGCCAGATCTTCTACGTCCGATATATCGACTGGTTCATCACCACCCCTCTGATTGTGGCCCAATTGCTCCTGGTGGCTGGCTTGCCCACCCCGACCATCCTGTACACCCTGATGATGACCGAGGTTGTTGTCATCAATGGACTGGTCGGCGCGCTCGTGAAGAGCTCCTACAAGTGGGGTACGTGTTCCACTACTCGCAATCTGACTGTTGTGCATGAAGCTAACCAGGGAATACAGGCTTCTTCACCTTCGGCGCTGTGGCCTTTTTCTTTGTTGCCTTCGCCATTGTCTGGGACGGTCGCGCCTACGCCCGTGTCCTCGGAGCCGATGTCCTGCGCATCTTCAACATTCTCGCTGCCTGGATCGTCCTTCTGTGGACTGTGTATCCCATCATCTGGGGTGTCTCTGAGGGCGCCAACGTCATCCCCCCTGACTCCGAGGCTGTCTCCTACGGTGTCTTGGATCTCCTGACGAAGCGTAGGTGCCAAAATCTCCACATTATCTGGTGAATCCTGTGACTGACCTTGTGTCAATAGCCGTCTTCGGTGCTGTCCTCATCTGGGGCCTGCGCAACGTTGACCTTGAGCGCCTTGGTATCAACATCAACGATGCCAACCCGCGTGTCCCAAGAGCGGTCCCTGCTCCCAAGACCGAGAAGGATGCTGAGGCCGCTGCTGCCAGCAACGGCGTCACTGCCCCAGGTGCCGGTGCCACTCCCGAGACTGCTGTCTAAGCAGCTCACCGGCGTCTGTCTCGCCGAGCATTGTCTGCTTGCGTCTCCAACCTGCCTATCCACGCAGACGAATGCTTAGCTGATCGAGAGCACCGGACTCACCGTACAACAGAGGTCCAAGCCTGACCTTGCATGATACCCTCTCCACCACCGACCACAAAACTCAGGACTAAGCGACAGGTCACTCGTTCATGATGACGCAGCGAAGGAGTCAGAGATGACCGAATTCACTAATACTTGGGAGTTATTGCTTCGAAGGCCGGCCTAATTTGTCTGTCATGTCGCGACGATACCCAAGATACCATGTACAAGCATCACTGCTTCAGAGTACGTAGTTACTCGACTAATACATATCCCATTGTTTAGATAGATCTCGCAAAGTACCTCTCGTTGATCAGTGGTCCATACTCCGTACACCCCGCCCTTTTCTGACGAGACTGATCTCACTCCCATCAGTGACTCCTGCGGGTCGAAATTCTGACATGACGGCAGACCTGGACACCTGACTTACAGTACTGCGTACAGTAGCGGCGAGGCGGCTTACCTTCCGCTTTTTACGAGGAGACGAAACCACTTTCCATTTTGTTCTCTCCATTTCCTTGCATCACTCAGTCTCCTTATTCGGCTGGGAAAGGAAGCCCGAACTGGCAGGAAAAGGTCACGAGCCCTTTTCTCTATACGGGTGAGTCTCACCCCCTCTTTCTTTTCGCTGCCGGGGAACCTCCAGACTGCAGAGATACACATTTTCAGAGTGGCTTGAGGCCGACTGTCGCAAAGTGGACACTGGCTTTGCGCCTGGGCCCGATCCGACCTAGCAGGCCGTATTCTCGGAGGTTTCCTTCGAGGTGCAGTAGTAGCGTTCGATTGGTCCTTCTTCCTTCGTGCAAAGGGAGCGACTGCATTTGGAAAGGAGACATATGGACAGCACATCATTGATGGACAGGCAAGAGTCTGAACAAGTATGATCGTCGGTCCAGAAGGAAAGCGGGCTTTACCCCAGTACACTTCTTCTGCAACTGTCCGAATTAGGCATGCGAAATGAAAAAGGTCGGACTGAAGAGGAAGGGGACCGCCAGTGATTGCAGAACGCACATCTCGCTTTTGCTCGATAGCTCCCCCGCTTCTCATCCTAAGCGAACAGACGCCAACGCCTTCTCAGCAACTCCATCGATGCTGTTTGCAGTAATCGGTATCCACTGTCTATGGGGTGCAGCATCTATGAGTACAAGTACGAATGAAATGGCGAACTTCGGTAGGAGAGTGGTTGTGCGGAGTGACCAGCGATCAGCAACAATTTGTGTCGATCATTGTCGGTTCTGTCTAGCATATTCGGCGCTCAAAGACTCGGTGAGACCAGCAGATTGACTAGCCTCAGTCGAGAGAACCAGCCCGCATTCCGGGGAGGAGTTCGTTCACGACTGGATGGCGGAGGAAGGGAGAGCGCGGTTTCCAATAAAGGTACTCTGTACGAGGTACTATTTGAAGCTGGGTCAAAGAGGAGCGCTACTGTACCGTCGCTGACGGACTGTCGCACAGACCAAACGATGGCAGCCACCCTTTCTCTCTAGCTTCTGCACAGTATCGAGTACTTCCTAACAATCATGTCCTCGTTTGCTACCGACACCACCATGGTCCGCTTGACCAGGGCAGCAGCTTTCGCTAAGTACTATGTACACCAGGAAGTGGGGTTAGCAAGTTTGCTTCTCGCTAGATTCAGACTGGCCTTCACTGCTACAGTACAATGCGAGAGCATCGATTCGATCAATTCTGCGGTTCCGCGCATACTACAAATCTCCAAACACTCTTCCCGCGACCAACCACATTAGGTCACCGGCGGTCGCGCGGTGAGGTGCAGACGACGTCGTGCAATCCACGGCGAGGACAGGCCACGATAGCATCGTGCGAAGTTGCGCGCAACACCAGCGACTAGATCAAACACAACCAACGCACGCTGGTCGGCTGCGGGTTAAATTGGATAGAGTGATACCGGCGGCTAGAAGAGGTTAGGGGCAGTTTGGCGACGACGAACAAATACAAATGCGGCTCCAAGCCCGATCCGAGAGAGCAGGCAAAGATAAGCCAGTCAGGCGCTTGTGAGGGCCGAGTAATCCTCCGGGTCGACCTCAGGGGCCCGAAAGTGGTTGCTTCGCAGCGGGCCCTTGGACGAATGAATGGCCAACGGCGCGCAGTTTAGATTTTCAAGTCGCTGCTGTTAATCTTCAGCGACTGGAGATTTCGCGCAGACGAGGTTTCCAATGAGTTTCGCGTGGTGCCTGGCCAATCTGGTTAGCTGCCTGACCAGCAGATCTAATCTGGCGCCGGTGCACCCTGAGTGGGCCGTCGGGAAATTTGGCATGGCTGGCATTGGCGGGCGGCCGGGGGGAGGCCCGCAGCTGCTCGTGGAGAGGCCATTCAGAGGCGCTGTTTCAGACTCCCACCTCACTCTGCTCTCTGCGGTCAACGAACCTCAAGTCCAATTCAAATCTGCCAGACCACCAGTCGATGCCTGTCAAGCCGCGCTGTCGACACCGGCGTCTGCTTGAACCTGGTTCACACCTGCACGCAATCTGGCCGGCCCTCTGCGACGATGCCGCTAACGGGCCCTGCCCTCCAGATATGCTCCTCGGCCGCCACATATACTCTTGTCCCTTCCCGACCCCATGCTTTGAGTCTCTCCTCTCCCGCACACAAGGCCCCAGGATAGCATCTTGCTGTCGTCCGAGTCACTGAGCTCCCTCTCAGTCCCTGTCGCACTCGTTCTTTTCCAACCCGAGCAGCGCTCACCCAGCTCGCCTCGCGCGACGCCCGCAGAAACAAACAGCAACCGCAGCTTCTTCGGCAGACGGATCAGATCTCGTCAAACGCTCACTTCCATCCACGCGACAATCCCTCTCTACAGTTGCGATCTGAAATCGACCCGACTCCTCCAAGCCGAGTTCACCGAGACAGCATTCGATGCAGTAGCGGTGCAATCGACTGCCTTGTGCACTGCTTCAGGTCTAGCCCAAAGATACAACAACTTCATTCAGACAAGATGCGCATTAGCTCAGCATTCGGGACCATAGTCCTCTTCCTGGCATCAGTGGCTCTGGCCACAATGCCTGCTGGGGATTGGGCGGGGGAAACGACTGTCACCGTCACCTCCTCATACTCGACCACCCTCACGGTCACCAAGTATCTGACTTACGCAAACGCCACCACGAAGACTTCCAGTAGCTACTCCGTCACGCCCACAGGCTGGAACGTTACCTCAAGTTACCCCACTGGATCAAACACGGTATTCAATCCGACAATGACGACCCCGGCTTCAGCCAGCTCGAGCGTCTTCCCGCCTATTGCTTCGGCGACTGGCGCAGCAAGCGCGCTAGAAATGAACCTCGCTGTGGCCGGTCTCGCCGGTGCTGCGGCCTTGTTCTGGGGCTCATTATAACCCGGAGTCGGACATCGTCGACGTGCCCAGGAGCCACTGGGCAGCCCATCGACACCTTTCATTTCCTTGTCTTGACTGAGTCAACCTTTCTTGTCACGAGCACTAGTTGCCGGTTTTTATACCCATTTGATCTACGAACATTCGTCTCTGGGAGAGCTTGGAGAACACCCAAGGAGGAGTAAATTTGGGAACATTGACTGTACCGCAGCCGGTACTTTCATGGTCTACCCGCTGGTCTGAGGGCGACATCAATCAACGCCTGGGGCGCAGATGGACATGGGCCTCCAGTTGCTCCACGCATATCCCTTGAGAGCTTTTGGATATGGGGTTGGACAAGGGCCCAGGTTCGCGAATGCGACTGCTGGGGAGTGAAGGGTCATGTGGTTGGGGAAGGGGCATGGCTTGGGAATCACGACCGACATGATGAGCTGCTTCGTCCATATACCCTGGAAGCATGCAAAGCGAGTCCTCAGTCTCTGTTCGCACCGCAGATGTACATTTAGCTAGTTGAGCCGAAGTCTTGTAATTGAATCAAGAAACATGATGAAACATGGCCGTGTCTCACCGTCTCGTATCTTGGTTCTCGCGAACACCACGTTGCCACCGTGCAAACCTTCATCCGTGGTCACGATTTACTCCGTAGAATTGCTTGATGCCCTGCTCAAGGCTGTGTAAACCCCTTTGGAGCACTTCATCCTGCCCATCCACACACCCTTCTCTCATGCCCGGAGAGGGATCTCCGTCTCCGTCTCCATCTCCGTCTCCATCTCCGGGCGCTGCCCCTCGGCCATCCTACAATGGTAACACAAGGCTTTTCTGACACAACCAACTTTGGAGATGAGTCATTCAGTCAAGTCCGATCTATCGGTGTGTGCAGGTGCCAATGTCAATTTCTGAAGGTTTGCGGGCACGGGCCAGGTATGGTATGGGACTCGTAGGGCTATGTACTGTAGATGTGGGGATGCCGTTCGGCGGGCTTGTCCTCCGTCATCAACACCAGACACGCGACCGTCCTTCGGAAGCGAGACGCGTCGGGCTCTCGCTCTCTACACATCTACTACTCGTACCTTGCCCACTCGTCGCTCGTTTTCAAAAGCAGGGTTTAGCGGATTATCTGCAGTTGCAAGCACGTTTCTCTGACCTATCCACGGTCGCAAGCACGCTGTATTGACCTATCCACGGTCGCAAGCACGCTGTACTGACCTATCCACGGTCGCTCCGCCCGTTAATTCTCGACATGGACGAACCTGAGCTTCCCCCGCTCTCTCAGCCTGCGCAAGCAGACCACCAAGGACACCCTCGCCCGTCCTTCCTGCTGACTCGAAAGAGAACACTTTCCGAATATGACGATGAACCCGCTACATCCAGCGACCCAGCTACCTTTTCCAGCGACGAGACTGCCCCCGGTGCCGAGAACTATGCCGTTGGCAGGAGGAAGAAGCAGACGTTCAGAGGCACGTGGTGGGACCTTCATCCGGCCAAGAGCGGTACGAGGACGAGCCACAGGAAGAAACGCGAGTTCAGGAGGAACTTCGATTCCGGAATATTCATGGGCAGTGAGAGCGAAGAGCCTTTATCAAGCGATTCATTCACCATGGAAGACGAGTTTTTGAAAGACCAGGAAAGGACCAGTGAGAAGAACAATCAAGGTATTCAGCGTCCGAGATTATGGTCTAGCGAGGACCTGGAATCGACGCCCAGAACAAAACTGGCCCTGCGCGCTGCCGTGCAAATGCCAAAGGAGCACGAAGCCGTGTGCCACGTCGTCAGACAATGTCTCGAGTCGGGCAAGGAGGACGTGGATTTGTCGTAAGTAGTTTCCGGCCCCCAACCGTACTCGTACAGGACACTGCTCTGATGATCATTTCAGCGTCATGTCTCTGTCCAGTCTGCCGTCTGAAGTCACCACCCTGAATACGCTCAGCAAGCAAGCAGAGATCGCGCCGGGCATGCTTCACATCGGCACCGACCTCGAACCCCGCCTCCGTCTGTTCTTGGGCAACAACCTCTTCACGAAAGTCCCCAGTCCGGTTCTCGAGCTTCGGAACCTCCGCCTTTTGTCTCTTCGGAACAACAACCTCAGCTCTATCCCGCCGGGGATCAGAGATCTCGTCAACCTGGAATCCCTGAACATTGCAGGAAACCAGCTGACCGAGCTTCCATCCGAGGTTCTGGATCTCGTCAGCAACTCCCGCCTGCAGGAGCTAATCCTCGAGCCGAACCCGTGGAAGCAGCTCGTAAGGTCGCCCTTGAAGCGAACCCGCCGGACCTCCATCACTCGCTTGCGAAACGGGAACTTGAAGCTCTGGATGGCCCTCGGCGCCGGCCACCAACTCGACCAACCCCAGCCGCGACTGGCGCAGAACTCTCCTGTCCCGTCGTTGACCGACCTCGTGCTCCGTCAGTTGTCCAAGCTCGATCCCAGAGGAGAAATGGATTTCGCAGACTACATGCCACCTGGCAGTCCCCAGACTGTACTTGACCATCTCAGCTTCCTCAAGGAGCATCCCGATCGGCGATGTGCTTCATGTCACCGACAAATCGTCCTGGCGGCGAAAGAAGAGATCCAATGGTGGTTCGTGGGCTATGGCCACTCTAGGGAAGACGCGACAGGACAATCACTCTTCTCGCCTCCCAAGGCTATTCCCTTTAGACGTCTCCTATGCTACGATGGATGTGCAAGATCAAGATCAAACCCTGTGGGTAGTTCGGTTCTCTAGAACCAGGTCCCCCGTTGGAGGAGGACTAGTGGATTGGCTGGCACGGAGTAGCTCTCATGATCTATCCTATCCAGTCAAAGAGCTCGTCGCGAATATCGCACATCAGGATACTTGCTAGTTAGTGTGAGTAGACGACACGGAATTACAACAAGGACGGGCGGTGAGGCCGGGCGAGCGAGCGAGCGATGAGTGTCCTTGTTTTGAAGCCTACGATTCATGCTCCCTCTCCCGCACCATTGCGCATTGCGCATTGCGCATTGTGAACAGTATGTAGGTAGTGTACCCTATGCCCGAGTTACAGTACGGTACAGTGCGGTACCTCTGAGCCGGGCCCTCGAACAAACAAACAAACGGACGGACACCGAGACAATCCGCAGCTATATCTATCGTATGTCGCCGAGACTTGCTCCTTCGTACGGAGTGTCGTGTACATTACGGTACATGCGAGTACGAGTACGAGGAGCAGTACCACGACGAGTAGCAGTAGCAGTCGCAGTACCAGGACGAGTAGCAGTACCAGTACCAGGACGAGTAGGACACTAATATGTGCTCTATACCCCGACGACAGGGCAATCACAGCCCTACGTTCAGGGGCAGAGAAGATCTGCCAGTCTCTGTACTATAGCCCGCGCGGGTGTATTCTTGACTGAAGAAGAAGAAGAAGAAGAAGAAGAAGAAGAAGAAGAAGAAGAAGAAGAAGAAGAAGAAGAAGAAGAAGAAGAAGA